>JAQOWM010000950.1:5000-345000 GCA_029041755.1 Resseliella maxima | reverse complement strand
CATTGAATTTAACAGATTTATATAAATATATCTGTAGAAGTGTTTGTGATATTCAACCATTGTTGTTGGTTATCTGAGACACAACGTGTGTACAATGTTTTTCCATTTGTTCCATTTGGTATTCTAAAATAGACAGACGGAAAATTACATTTTAATTTCTAAACGAGCTTAGAAATCTCAAGAATCTTTTTCGGTTGCAAGCAATTTGAATGCAAAAATAACATACATAATTCGAGCATACTTTGGAGACACACTATGAGAAAATGTTGTGCGTGCGTGACGAGCCCGAAAAAAAGGCCGCCCTCTCTATCACTCTAAATCTCTCTCTCCCTCTCTCTTTCTCTTTTTCTCTTTTTCTCCTTTTCTCTCTCTCTCTCTCTCTCTCTCGTTCTCTCGTTCTCTCGTTCTCTCGTTCTCTCGTTCTCTCGTTCTCTCTTTCTCTCTCTTTCTCTCTCTCTCTCTCTCTCTCTCTCTCTCTCTCTCTCTCTATCCATCACTCTCTGCCAATATTACGATAACGATTTTCACATTTAGCAAATTGACAAATGCCATCAAATTAAAATGTTGTATTAAAAATCTCATCGCTAAACTACAATCTCATACACGCACAAATGACCCAAAAAATCATCCAATGGAAAATACCTTTTTCATGTCATTGAGACGATGAGACACTTTCTGTGCGGGGGACAGTCTCCGGTGTAAGTGCGTCAGTAGACAACCATTTGGCCTCACCACACAAGCTTCAAGCTTTTATTCAAAATGAATTCCATTTATTTTTTGACTATTTGCAAATGATATCATCAATGGAAATCTTCAAGGTATCGTTCATCCTATGCAATGTATATTAAGCTTCTAAAAATTACATCGATAAAAAATGTTCGGTTGCAAAATCATCGACCATAGAACCGATTTGTGCTACGCGACCATTGTGTCAAGAGACGTGTAAATATTCATAAAAGTTGATTATGGATATGGGCAAATGTGTATGTCACTTGTGTATGTCAATCACATTCCCCAATAGAGACTTTTAAAGAAGAAGAAAAAAGATGACAAACTCACGCACACACACTCATACACTCACACACACACTCACACACTCACACCCCCACACCCCCATTCAAAATTATTGGCATACATGCGCTCGACTCGCGTGATTTTAATAAACGCACCATATCCAAATATCCATGCATGTAGACAGATGCGAGAATATATCTTTCTCTCACCACACCACAACATAAAATTCGTGCAACCATTTTGGCACGGGCGGAAAAAAAAGGGACAACAACATCATCACCAAAGGCAGTAGCAACAGCAGCGCGGGCACTGAAAAGTTTCGAGTAATTAATTATTATTAAGTAGATGGGATTACGTTGAAGAGAGACTCGAAAACAAATTAATATGGTTATGTGTTGTGTTCTGCTGTATGCATTGCGAGTGTGTCGTTTGCGTTTGCTATTTCCATCATTTTATATTCGTTGATGTTGCTTTGCGTATTTGCACACATTAACGAGAACGAGTTATGATATAGGTAGTGAGTTTTGTTGGATAATTTTAGCATGTTTATCACATAAATTCGGGTATTCAGAGGCACCGACATTTTCCAGCGCATATATTAGGCTTCTGAATAAATTGCCAACATCCCTTGAAATGATTCTTCTTCTTCTTCTTCGTCGTCGTCGTCGTCGTCATCATCATCGTCATCATTGTCGTTTTTTTTTTCTTCTGTCTGATGGAAGAATTATCTTGTGTTGAAAGAGAAAAATAGCGGTGTTCAACATTTTTAACAAGAATTTGTCTTAATTTCGTTGATGAGTTCATCTAAGTACCGGAATAGATAAATTTATGAAGCCAACACAAAACTTTTTCTTATGTGTATTTTACAAAAGATCAAGAGACAACAAATGAAATGTCATTTTCAACTTTAACTCTTTCTCTCATTCCCTCTTTCTCTCTCTCTCTCTCTCTCTCTCTTTCTCTCTTCCTCTCTCTTTCTCTCTCTCTCTCTCTCTCTCTCTCTCTGTCTCTCTTCCTCTCTCTATTTCTTTCTCTTTCTCTTTCTTTGTCTCTCTCTTCATCACGTTGCAGATTTAACGCAGCAGATAAAATTCAGCGAAAATAATTTTGGTATTTAAAACATCTCACCGAAATTAAATATGAAAATATTTAACTCAAGAATAATTTTACGTACAAGTTGATGAAGTTCAAACAAAATGCTTGATCTCATGACCGAGATTATTCAACTGTTTCCGACAATTTCCATTCTTCTTGCATGAAATTTTTCCCGAGCAACGGATGCCGCATCGAAACCAAATTTTCAGTTATGCCAAATCAACGCATGTTTTTGGTGGCACACACAGAGAAAGAGAGAAAAAGAGCACACGCCAAGAACGATGAAAATTTAACAACCGAATGAACGAATGTTAAGTAAAATGAAGTTTGTTTTGAAATGTGTTTGACATGTTCACCAAATACACATTTCAAAATGTAAATCAACGAAAAATTTCATTAAATCGACCAATTATTATGATATCAAATATTATGAATTATGAATTGTGCAACATTTTGTTGGGAATAAAGTTTCAAACATTTTTACCACACATCGAATGGCAATTAATTGAATTAAAATGATTTCCGTCATCGTAATTATTCGAAACATTAATATTTAATTATGAACAATGTAAATTGATTGAATGTAATGGAATCACAAACGACCATTCCACATGGAATGATTTAAGAACACATTGTTGTCTTTTTTATATTATGATAAATGCATGAAGCAAGACAATTACATATTATCGTACTAAATTTATTCTATACATGGTCAATGTCCATATTGCTTGAAACGATACACACACACGCACGCACACCGGCAATGGGACATATGATGAAAGATAGTTAGAGAGAGAGAGAGAGAGAGAGAGAGAGAGAGAGAGAAAGAGTAAAAGAGAAAAGGAATGAAAAAATCTCGAGCATAAAATGCACTGCAAATGTATCATTAGTAGATTGCTTGTGCAGTAAATTGAGCAAATCTATTGCGAAGAAAAATGAACATTTATTTCGATTTCTTCCTTTCGTTCTATCTACCCGTGTCAAATGAATTAACTAAATAGAGTACAAACGAGAGTTTTGCTGTTGTTATTGTTGTTGTTGTTGTTGTTCTTATTATTGTTATTCGTAGTAAAAGTCGTTGGCATCCTTTGCATCATCCATTTTGTATGTTTGTTTTTATCTCTTTATTATTTGTTCCTTTTTTTCTTCTCTTTGCAGACAATTTCATCCATTGTCGTCCATTTGGATTACAAGCTCGACAAAACGCATTGTCTTGGAATAGCCGACATCTGTTTTCCTACACATATACGACGTATACAGACACAATAGCATCGTATCAAACAAATATATACATTTTGCTGTCGCTTTCTCTTCATCTTCATCTCTTCTTCTTCTTATTTTTTTTTTTTTTTTGAAGTTACAAAAACGTAAACAGCATTCGTTATCCATCAGCTTTCTTTTGCATGTACAAACTTCGAGACAATAACACTTATAACCACTTGCCATCTTGCAGCGTGTAATCTGGTGAAAAACGCGCAGCGAATGTTCAGACAACCGCATGGAAAAATGATAAACGGATGAATGAATCAAAAAGACTCAAAGGAAACCGAATAAAAAAGCAAAGAAGAATTGAAAAAGACAAAGAAATCCGGTCGTGATTAGTGAAGTCGACCTTATATTATTCGCTCTTCTTGTGACTGTGTATGTGTTTGTGACTGTGAATTGTTTTTTTTTTTCTTTCGTTTTTCTTTTTTGAAAATCCATTTTGTTCGAAATAAATGCATTTTCATCTTTGTTCCTCGCATTCCCTCTCATAGTTTTCATCGACTATGGTGTTTCCTCGTTCTTCTTTCATAAGCCTGAAGCGTCATCATTGACAAAAGAAAATGTTTTTTCATGCGCGAACCGGCTGTGAAATACGAGAAGGGAAAACCATTTTTTAATTGAAGAAAAGAGAACAGCAATGAGACAAAGTGAGTGAAAGACAAAAGCAAAGTCAAACAAACACAATTCAAAATCAAGCCGTAAACAAAACACTTAAAAATAGAGAAACCAAAGTACAATCTTCTCCACTTCATCCCGAAGAAGAAAGAAAAAAAACGAGATAAATAAAGAATTTTCACAAACGTGTAAAAGTGCTAAAGTTATAGTCATCAACTAGATAACGATATATTCAGCAAAAAAAGAAATAAAATCTACGATTCAGGTTAAATACCGTATTTTCAAGAAGTAGAAATTGAAAAAAAGAATAAGAGACACGCATACACACACACGCACACGCACAAAGATATAAATAATTAAAAGAAAATGGCTTTGCAACGATTTAAAGAAATATTTTTAATTGCACTGATAGTGGGTTGTATAAACACTGCAGGTGTTAATAGTGCAGAATTAAATTCAACTACTAATTTTGCATCGACTACAGAAGTAACAATAATGGACGATCTCATCCAAACGGAAACGAAGAGCAAAGCATCTTTAGCACCAAAACTTTCGCTTAGCGAAACATCAGTGACAAAGGCCAATTTAACCGAAGCAAGAATCACAAGCATTACATTTCGCAGTGAAGAAGCTGATGTTGATAAAGAAAACGATGAAACTATAAGTTTTGGCATTCGTTCGTTTACGGTTGAAATTGCAACACCAGCTACAGCAACCCAAAATCCCATTCCATTAAATGAAAAAGTCAGCGCTGCCAGTAAAATAAATGTTCAACAAGCAGCAGCATCTTCGTTGCCAATTTTAACATTGGAAAATGATCAGGATCGAAACGATAAAGTTTCAAATGAACAAAATAAAGTTTTTGACATACCAGCAGACACACTGTCGCCCGAATTTACGGTAAATGCAATGAAAAATAAACAAGAAAATGTTGCAACAACCGTTACATCATCAATCGATATGAATGAAAAAAATTCACCAAATGCTCATCGTCACATAAATGACGATAGCAGCACAATTGTTAGTTCAATATCTACAAGTACAATCGCACCGGTTAAATTGACAGAAATGGACGAGCCATCGTCCATTGATAATAAGAACGAACATGAACATGAGCACGAGCACGAGCAATTGTCAATTAGCTCAAATGGCATGCATGTCGAGCAAAAATTGGAGAATGGCTTGTATCGAATCAAAATTGCCGAAAT
The DNA here is from genome assembly GCA_029041755.1 of Resseliella maxima. NCBI lineage: Eukaryota > Metazoa > Arthropoda > Insecta > Diptera > Cecidomyiidae > Resseliella > Resseliella maxima. Next base: position 339,802 of record JAQOWM010000950.1, on the reverse strand, counting down.
TACAACCGATGAATTCAACAATGATAAAACAAAGCAAGAGTCTGCCGATCAAATCGTTTCCAACAAACAAAAATCCAATAAAAATGACAATTTCATGCATCCATTACCAATTGCCGCCTCACATCCAAATGGACAAATTAATATTGCCGATTTGTATCCATCAAAATTAGAAGATTTTAGCTCAATTATTCGTGAATCGAATGAGAAGCTAATTGAAGAAAAAAATCGATATGTTGGTGTGGAAAAAAGTGCTAACAACAATCAACCAATAATTTCAGATGCTCGATTCAGTATTATCGATGATGCAAATGAAGAAGAAAATTCAATTCGTTACGGAAATGTTGAAGGTGATGCAAATGGTGACGATCAAAAACAGTCAAAAATCAATGGCGCATTTAATTCAATTGAAAATAACATTCCAACGACAAAAATCGAAATTGAACTAATTGAAGAGCCGGACACATCAAAAGATGATGTTAAAAATATTGGCAATAATGATGATGACGATTACATAAGCCCAGCTGAGCATAAAAATGGGTCAAATAACGACAAAGTCACCGATTTAACATCGGAATTACAATTGAAAGATGACATGGTCAGTAAAATTGAACGAAGCTTTCGTGAAATAAGTATGTCAAATATACAAAAAGAGCAACAGGAACAGCAAGAGCGACAACAATTACAACAACGCAATCAACAGCAACAACAAGTTACAATTAACCATGCGATAAACTGGATGGGATTGATAGAACGACGAGTAAAAAAGTTTGATCCAATGTTACGAAAACGACTTATGCCATTCAACAGTGACGGAAACGCAAACAAAGAACGCCTACCGCCAACGCACGAAAAATCCATTGACGAAAACATTATTTCGCAATCGGATGAAGAACGGAAATTGGATGCTAACATTTCAAATGCCAAGTTTTACAACATTAAAGATGGTAAAAGCAATGCAACAACGGTAAATCCAAATAAACCAAATGAAAATAGGCAGTGGCAGCCCACCAACAATAATGCAAACTCATCAAAAAGTCAAATGGTTGATAAAAATAATAAAGCTGATGACCTCATTGAGCATGAACTGAACGGTGCTCATGGAAGCAGTACAGCGAAAAAAGATTTAATTTTATCAACACTCAAGCCAATCAATTCAACCGAACGGAAAATTCTTTTCATTAATGTAAACAGCGGCAGTGGCAGCAACAACAACAACAAAGGTGTCAGCAATAATACGATCGATAAAAATGAATTAAAACGATTGCAAAAAGACCGAGAGAAAATTATCAAAGAGAGTCACCTAAATGCAAGTGCAAATATAAATGCCACTGTGGCACCGTCAACAAACATGCACTTGTATATAATTCACAACGATGCTATTGGTCGAAAACCATTCGAATCCATTAAAACTAATTACAGTGATGCCAACAAAGAGTCACCAATAACATCAACATCAACATCAAACTCAACATCAAGTCCAACTGCATCATCAGCAACCATTGCATCGAGTCAATTGCTAGAATCGCATCCATCAGAATCTGTGGTCACACCAAATCAGTCCACATCAAAAGAGCCATCTGCTACATCGGCTTTGATTGATGCAATTAGCTCGACTGAAACCAATTTGGAGCAACATTCGTCATCTGTGAATTCTGTGATAAAGTCGATTACACAAAGCAACGATTCAACAACTCAACCCCATCATCATCATCATCGTCATCACCACCACCACCACCATCGACTACAACTATGCAAACGAAATCACGTGCCATGTTTTATGCACCGAAACCGAACCCATCATTTGGTCGACGAGGCTTTGATGGTTTCTATTTTGAAACTGAATGCGACATGCAAACGCCACTCTCAGCTGATTCAACCATTTGGCGTGGCAATGAAACGCATGAACTCAATCTACCAACAACGGTAAGTCAATTTTTAAGCTCATTACCCACTCTTGTAGGCGATTAAATAAACTACATGCTCATTTATAAAATGAAATTGTTGTAAATTTCAAGATGAAACATTTCTATACAATTGCCAGTAGCCATTCGTACTTATAAAATCGAATGGGATATTTGTAGTTGTTACTTCATAATCGTCGTATCAATTTGGTGAAATTGTGGCGAATGTCACACAATTTTCGTTTGTTTTTTTTCTTTTCATTCTGTTCCAACGAATAAGAATTTTGACATAAAACAAATGCACTTTCGATTAATGCATTTTCATTAACGAATTTAAGCGACACATTATTGATTATGTAGCAATTTAATAAATGGAGGTAATTTGATGCATGGTCAACCAGCTGCCGAGTGGTAAATTACATTTTCCAAATTCGCATCTCAATCACACAATTATTAATTTGCATTTCAGATTTTTTTTTTTTTTTTTTTTTTTTTTTTTATAATGTTACATCCACCGCATAGCTTAATGGGTCATTATTTAATGTTTATTAACGACAAATCCGGAAGCGATTTATTCATTTTCAAACTAACGAACTGAAAAATGTGAATAAATACGACTTAACAAGAGGTGTCTCGCACTATGTGAATTAAATGTTAATTCGATCACATAAAATGTGTATAAATATATATTTGAATCTTATAATTGCATATATTCTGGCATTAATGTAACAAGTAGATATTAAAAAAAATCACATTGATTTGATAGATTCATGTTTCTCAGTACTTTGGATAATTGCAATCACCATGCCAAATACAAACATTCGAATGAATTCGAGTGGAGATAAAGAGGAGGAATAAAAAAAAATAAAAAAATGGGGAAAAAAAAGTGGAGAAAAGAAAAAAAGAGAGAGAGAGAAAAAAAAAAAAAAAGAAAAAAAAAAGAGAGAGAGAGAGAGAAAAAGAAAAGGAAAAAACGAGAAAGAAAACATATTACCATTTCCCATTTAATTACATACTTAAAATGAATGTACGACTGTGATTTTCATTTCCAACAAGTTGCACACTACCAATTTTCTGCTAATTTCATGATATAATTCATTTGTCTGTTGGACATGCATGCACATTAATTACAAACGAATGTTCAACGAGACTGTTAATTAGTAGACATTTGATCATAGGCGAGCAAATTCAGTTTTATTCGCTAAACGAACTTTGTGCTCAACGAATGGATTATCTGATAAAAATTGTACAACAAATTAAACAAGAAATTTTGCAATTGAACTGATGTCAGTTTTTCATTTTCTCATTTGGAATATTCAATGTATTTAGCATTGTGCAGTTTGTTGACTGTTCAAAATGCAAAGAATAACATGATTCATTCCGTTGCTATGCAAATCTATATCATTTGATATTTGAATGGAAAGATATTCAAAAATATAAACCGAATACCGTTTCCGCTTGTATATCATTTGATGATTTGATTGAATGGCCGAATATTCATATTGTTTACGCTCATTGACTGCTCTCTGCACACCATCCAATTACATTTTGATGATTTTGAATTTTTCATATGAATTTGTGTACTTCCCGCGCGGTATAACCAATTCGTATGCATATTACCAATTTTGACTTTTCCACCATTTTTCAAATGAATTCCATAGAATACAAAATACAAATAGCTTAGGTATTATTTACATTAGTCATTTTATAAATGGCATGAATCGATGAATCTTCAATTCATTTTTGAAAATGTCAATAAATAATGCATTGTGACAACAAAACCTAACCACAATTAGCACAATAAGCAAATGCAAAGGTTATTCCTTTTAAAAAGCTTTTTGGATTGCATTGTTCATGCAAATGCCACAAAATTATACTAAATAGTTTGATATAAATCAAATAATAATATATGCCAAATTTTTGGTAAATGTTTTTTGGTTGCAAAATTGCGTGTGACTTTTTGTTTCTATCGATTTTTACCAAAAAAAAAAAACACAAAAAAATTATTATTTGCAAGCATATTGCGATTGTGAATGGAATGTTATTTCGCTTTTATTTGGCAACAGATTTTCTCTCTCTTTCTTTCTTTCTCTATCTCTCTCTCTCACTCTCTCTCTCTCTTTCTCTCTCTCTCTCTTTCTCTCTTTCTCTCTCTCTCTCTTTCTCTCTTTCTCTCTCTCCCATTCTCCCTATCTCTCTTGATCTGTATCAATTGCATTGATTACATGATTTATACATTTGCGCAGTCCGCAAATCAATGCGAACAAGCACATCGTTTGCATTATTGTGAATGTATATTTTAAAAGTAGAAAATATTGAAAATGGTCATTAAATAAATATTTAAATAAATCTCCGTATATTTCATTTTTGAATACCATTGTTGTGCAAAAATCATATTGACAAAATGCGACCAAATCATATATATTTTTTTTTTACCCTACCTGGAATGCCATTCAATTGGACATTTTAATGGCATTTTTTTTATTCTCGACTTAAAACATTTATTATCATTCAAAATGCAGGCTTTAAAGTGTGTTTTATGGTATAAAAACTCATGTAAAACCGAAGTTCAACAATAAACGAACAAAAAAGAAAAAAAAAAAAAAATTTACCTCACTCTTAATTAAGCATCTACAAAAAAGTGGTCATTTTATAACCTTAGTGTAAATAATGCGTGGCAAATTCACTTGAGAAATATTATTGCCAACCAAAAGCCTTAAAATCACGTACATATTTTACGACGTGAGCACAAATTTGTTCGCTGTTTATTATATATTCTATGCTATAACATGTTATTTATATATATGAGCTTTTTTAGCATCCAATTTACTCGCACGATATAATCGTAACGTGGAAAAGTAACATGGATCTACATTTAACGTTATTATACATTAAAAAATCACTTAAATGCTGTTGAGTTTGATGCTTTTGATGTTCTGACAACACAAACATTTTTCCATCCGCCCACTTACTATTACTTTCCCATTCTATGACTTGTCATTGATTTTTCCCTTTTTTTTTATTTGGATTTTTCATTCTTTCTGTACAAAGATTACTATAACGTCTCACTTTACTCCACTCCACTCCACTCCTCACTTTAGCAATAACAAAAAGGTTAACAAAAAGAAAAAAAAAAAACATTGTAAAAATGTAATTCGAAAGTGATATGTAATCAGGTAGCATGAGATAAAAATAGTTATTGGAATCGATAACCACATAAAATTTTATTGCTCTTAGTTTGCACTGAATTTTTAACGGAGAAACTAAAGGCCATTTGCTGCGAGGCAATATCATTGCAAGGAACAAAGGTAAAAAAAAGAAGAAGAAAGCATCGTTTTTTTCTCTTTTTATTTTTCACTTTGTGCTTTAAGCAATTGCACACGGATGCAACATTCGCAGTAAATGGGTATAGAAGACAATCAGCAAAACCGTCTGTCATGATTTTTCAGATGCAAACATTTTATGAGCTTTGCACATTTGGTAGAGAAAATCGTTTGCCGTTGGAATTTCATTTCTCATAATATCTTTGTAATGCATACGCTTATAAGTTCGAAATTGGAAGTGGAAAATGACAAAGTACGAACGTAACATTTTTCATTGCAGACATAATAAATTCGCTTTCGGTGATAAATTCGTTTTAATAGCAATGACTCGACGTTCACCAAAAGTGCAAACAGAACGAATGAGAGAGAGAGAGAGGGAGGGAGAGAGAGGGAGGGAGAGAGAGAGAGAGAGGGAGAGGGAGAGAGAGAGAGAGAGGGAGAAAATGAAAGTCAAAACGGAATTACATAATAATATTTTATTTGTTCACATATATTTTTAGCGGCGTTGCTATTTCAAGGCAATAATAATGGAAAGATGACTGTGAACGAGCAAACGAAAATATTAACTTGAATTTGAAATTATGTCAGAATTTTTATTAAGCATGAGGTGATTGAAGAACAAAAATATATCCATTTAACTTGTGCGAACAGAAGAAGTTGGCCAAGCTCAATATAATTTTTTTTTTAGGCGCTCTATTCATACAGCACATCAGATGCACATCAAATCTTTTACCATTTCTTTTGTCGGCTTTTGGGGTCGAATAATGGTCGTATCATCCGATTTGTATGTAAATTGCGTTTCATGAACACATAATCATGGGTAAAAATGAAGACAAAAGAACCCAAACGTGATGAAATGATCGAAAAAAGAAAGAACAAAGAGAGCAACGATTTTCCGGATGGAAGCATATCAAATAAAATGTACCACATTTCAATTTTTTTTTTTTTTCATTTAAAATTGAGAGAACATATTGTTGAGATTGATTTTATAACAAAAAGACATATTAAGATAACAAAAATATATTCAATTGAATGAAAAATGTGATGCCGATGTTATGTAAATTCGTTTCATTACTTTTGCCACTGATTTTAATTTTTCTTGAAAAATAAAGATTTTGATTAAATGGATTACTGGGTAAACCGAGTGTCCAAATCGCATCATTTGCCCTCTTAAAATACAAATGTGTATGTCAAATGGAAATTGGACTAATTAAAAATGTGGAATTTGAAAGTGGGGCAGTAAATTGTTCTTTAAGCTGAGAGCCAATATAAAATTAACTTTGTTGAAGATCATATCAAAGTAAATTGGTTGCTGCGATACCAAATGTTTGTAAACTTTTGTCCATGATGCAGCGAGTTCCACATTTTTTGTCTCTTTTCTCTCTCTCTCTCTCTCTCTCTCTTTCTATCTTTCTCTCTTTCGCTCTCTCACTCTATGTGTATGTGTTAACAATTCATCTTATCACCAACAACAAAGGACATATCATTCCATCAAATTGAAAGCGAAGCGATTTCTAATTAAGCGAATTTCCACGAAATAAAATCTTTGTTGAACGTTTCTCGACGATGTGCACGTTAAAAACACAAAAGCATACAATACTCATTACAATCGTTCTACATTTTAATTGTTATTTGATTAAAAATTTAATTGAACGAATCAAATTTGAACGACTCTTTGACTTTGTAGATTTGCGCTCTTTCAATGTAAATACGGTAAAACTTTTACAAGAGAATCGCATTCAATTTCACTCTCTCTCTCTCTCTCTCTCTTCCTTTCCTTTTCTCTTTCCCTTTTCCTCTTTATTGTTCTCTCTCACTATCAGCCCCCATCTATATAGCTCAATCTCTCTCTATTTGTCTGCGTGGCATTATTTTCAAAGTTTGGAATTCAATAAGCGAAATTGTCCGCTGCAATGGTTTTTCCAATTGAACCAAGTTTTAGAGCAAGCGAAAAAAAAAATTATTCTCTTTAAATCGCTTGCAAAGATAATTTCCGCATTTTACAAAGCAAGCTTTTCGCTGCAAAAAAAAAAAAATGTTCGTTGAAGCTTTATTTCAGCAAATACCCACATCAATTAAAATCAGACCGAAATACAATTCGCACAGCGTGCAAAAACCAATATTCGGATATCAAGCAATCATTTGATATGTTGTGTATGAATGAAGAACGAAAACCACAATACCAATATGATTTTTCGGGTAATTGTACCTGATCAAATAGGAAAACATTTACACGATATAGTCAATGGAAGATAATGATTGAACAAGTCTTTGTTTAAACATTTATTTGCATTTTAAATTGCATTTGGTTAATTGAATTGACAGTAACCACTTCGTAATGTTCGTCATTTGACCAAATCTGTTTGTATGTGTCTCTCCAACCCCCCTCCCCTCTCTCTCTCTCTCTCTCTCTCTCTCTCTCTCTCACTTTGTTTTTTCTGCGATTTCATTCGGGTAATGTAATGCATTTAATTATTCAAATGGTTGAATTAGTAATTTCAAGAGTGTATTCATATGGTGTTCCGTTTCATTTGCCAATTTAAATAGTTTGCAATTGCAATCTATTTGACAATATAACGCTCCATTTTTTGACATTCGATAAATCGAAATTGATATATTCCCACTTCCACCATGGCTCAAATAACATCAGCTCAAACATTTAGCTTTTGAACAATAAACTGCAAACGGAATTGAAATGAAAATCAATTTCATTTGGCTTTTGTCAAGAAAATTCGAAAAATATAAAACGCAAACCAGATAGTTCGATATTAATTTGCACTAAATAAACACCATTTACCAAACTATTGACATACACCGATTTTAATTAAAATTGTAAACGATTTATTTGCAAATAATTGGATTGTGTAGGCTTATCAATTACAAAATTTAGAGGTTTGATTTTAGTTTTTTTTTTTGTTATTCATTGCTAACTCATTTGGAAACGATTTAGTTAAATTTAATTAAATTAATTGAAACGGTGATTAGTTTTTTTTTTTTTTTTTTTTGATTTTCTTTTACATTTCTATGGAAGCTGCTGAATCATCAAACTTCCGAGTTAATATTAAATTTCTTTTATTTTATGCAACAACACAGAAAAAAACCAGAACCAAAAATTATAACAAAAAACATTGGAAAAGTATGCGTTAATGCTACCCATTTTTCGACCGCTTTGGTTTGGACCGCTACAAATATGTTTTTCAGTGAAACCCCTAATTGTCTCTCGTACAAGTGCGGAAAAACCACTTAATGAATGGGTATTATATCAAATACCACATGAAAATGTGTCATTGGAAGGCAACCAAACCACATTCATATATATACACTTTGGACCGAAAAGGGATAAACAATTCAACAAAATTTGGTCGACAAAGAAGAGAAAGGAAGCAAAAAAAAAAAAAAAAAAGATTGAAGAGAATGAGAAAGAGGCAGAGAATGACAGAGAATGAGAAATAGAAAAAGGACAAGACAAGCATTGTTCGTGACGCAAACGCAATTTACCCGACACTTTTGCTACATTTACACGTCTTGTGAGATAATGTGCTCTTTTTTTTTTTGTTTATTCTCTCGTTTACATTTCCATGATAGCAAAGTGTGTTTTTGTTTTTCATTTGAATGGCGACCGAGGTAAAAATGGTAACCATCTCATTTCGCGTGTCTGTTTGTGAGTGCTTCAATATATCGCGCGGAAGTTAGTGTGTGTATCTATCTATCTATGTGCATGCCTCTCTCTCTCTCTTTCTCTCTCTCTCTCTCTCTCTCTCTCTCTCTCTCTCTCTCTCTCTCTTTCTCTCTCTCTTTCTCTCTCTCTTTCTCTCTCTGTCTGTCTGTATGTGTGTGTGTCACAGTGTTCAAATAGTGTTTGCACTTGGTAAATATAAATTAAATAGCAGCCATATTTTGATATTGCGACGCAATGTTTCACATCTTCTGTTTTTGACATGGCATTCATCGTTGTTTCCTCGGGAAATCTTTACATTGTTTCCTTGTCTTGAATAAACAAACCCGAAAGCAATGCACAAACTAAAACAATGTATACAAATATAAATATAATACACGCTTTGCTCCTGAGAAAGTTTAGTTAGAGTAATAAAAATGAAACGGTTGAATAAGTAATGCTATTATGGCAGGCAATGACCAATACTTTCTCCAATTTTCCTCTCTCTCTCTCTCTTTCTCTCTCTTTCTCTCTCTTTCTCTCTCTTTCTCTCTCTCTTCCACTCCCTCCCTCGCTCTCACTGTGATTATATGGCTAATTCAAAGCGACAATGTTTTAAAGAGCTCTGCTAACCATCCAATTTTCTCGCATAAAATGCCAAGCAATATAATTCTTAATCCGCTGCAAAAATGTCTTCATTTTTGCTACCATACTCGATTCGTTGGATGAAGTAAGTGAGCATAAAGTGTACTCGACAACCATTGACAAAAGCAAAAGAAAAAAAAAAAAAAAAAAGTGCGCTTATGAAATTATAAATAGCAAGAAACAACGCACAACTTTCACAAAAGATCCAACGGCATTATCAAAGTGAACGAATCGGATGAGTTGTTGCAAAAAGTGACGCAATGATTGTCTACAAAAGTGATAGGCAGCTCAATTAAAAAAGTGTATTTATTTTAGAGTAAAGCCTTTTATACATCTGATTTGAAACATGAACATTTTCTCTTACCTGTTTTTGACAGAGATAAAATTGATTAAATTAAAAGGGAATGAACGGTGGAGTAAACATGTTTTTTTATTCGATAATTCGTCAAATGTTTTAGTAAGGACCAGAAATCCAGAAGAGAATAGTTCCATTTTCAATTGAGGAAAGAAAAAAAAAAAACCGAAAATCACAACTGATTTCATTCTGTCATTTGGAAAGCTAAATTTTGCGAAATAAATTTCCTTTTTGAGATTTCGAAAAGGTTTCCGTCAGGAGAATGTGAACATTTTTTCCCATTTTCTTTTTTCAAGTCAAAAGGAAACCCGAGGCGATACCAAACTAAAGAACATATACATAGCACAATGCTACATTCTTACATACATAGCACAATGCTCATTTTAGCTCCCGAATGAGTTTAGCTTTCGAGCAATAAAAAGGAAACGAGCAAATCAGTAGTAGATGGCAACGTCCAATATTGTATGTGTTTGTTTGTTTGTTTGTCGAATATACGAATAATCTAAAGCGACAATGTTTGAATGAGCTACGCTAACCATCCAATTTTCTCATATAAAATGCCAAGCAATATAATTCTTAATCCGTTAAGAATGCGAAAATATCTTCATTTTTTGTTTTCATAGCATCGATTCACTGTATTCATTGGAACGAAAAGGCAACAGCGTAAATTATACTGGTAACTTGGAATTCATTGATGAAAATCGTGCGCTTATGAAATCATAAACAGTCACAAAAACTTGAGCAACGCACACAACATGCTCAAATGCTATGGCATTTTATCAAACTGAACGAATCGCGATGATTGTTGCAAAAAAAAAAAAAGAAAAAGAAATTGTGATGCAATACCGAATTGAGTGGTGGGATCATAAAACTTTAGCGATCCGAAACTAGATCCAATAATTCGCTTTCATTGGTTCTATCTTGATTCTATCTTCTATTTCATAAAGTATTCATTATGATGGCTTTTGTTTGATTTCTACTATAATCGAAGACATAGATACATATACAAAGAATATTGCAGAGCATTGAACGATGTCATAAGAGAGATTAAATCCTTTTCATAAAGCAATCATAACGATACAATCGCGTAAAAATGCGAGATGTGACGCGCTACTTTTTGGTTAATAAGCACCAAACAAGCGCAACCATGCGCCATCATTCAACATTTTCATCGAAATAAATCGAAAGAACTTAACAACATCCATAAAAATTGATTGTAATAAAATACAGATTCGAATCCATTGGACTATTTATTTATTTTGAGATGATTAGTTGTGCGTGTGCTTGCCCGTTCGAAAGTTATTACGAAATAATAATGCTTGCGGAATATTATTGATGCTCGAGCACTGGGAGAGAGGAGAGAGAGAGAGAGAGAGAGAGAGAAATAAGGAAGATAGAAATAGAATATTGGGCAAGAAAACCCAAACTGTGGTTGTATTTCAACGAGCAACAAATTGTTACTGTTATTTTTATTGATTCTTAGCTACTTTTACCCTTATGCAAACTGACAATGATACACACAACTACATGAACATCGAGCATTTTGTTGAATCAGTACCATTTTTGTGCTGATGCTAGCACAAAATATCCGAATTACAGTTTTACTTATTTTGAAGGTCAGCACAAATTCCATGGCTCACTCGATGGCAGAGAGAAAGAGAAAGAGAGAGAGAGAAAGAGAAAGAGAAAGAGAGAAAGAGAGAGAGAGAGAGAGATAAAGAGCATGGCGATGAAACGAAGTGCACGTAGTGCCTACTACGCGTCCGTTTGTACCACTGAGAACACATATTTGTGCTACCGAGAGCACATTCGGGCGCGTAGTAGGCACTACGTGCACCTCATTTCATCGCCTTGATAAAGAGAGAGATAAAGAGAGAGAGAGAGAGAGAGAGAGAGAGAGAGAAAGAGAAAGAGAGAAAGAGAAAGAGAGAAAGAGAGAGATAAAGAGAGAGAGAGAGAAAGAAAGAGAGAGAGAGTGAGAGAGAAAGAAAGAAAGAAAGAAATAAAACCCGCTTTTGATTTGGGCAAATGATTACTGTGACCAAATCCATCCATTAACAATTCAAATGGAAATTGTATTTGGTCCGAGGCTATTTGATATTCATTCGACTATTTTCAGCTCAACTAGAGGCTAATTATCAATTTCAATCTAAGACATCCATTGCATAAACAAAACATTCAATGCTAAGCCACTAAATAAATGTGCGTCAATATGAAGCGTAAATTTCATGGCAATTTTATTCATTCTCAATTTATTTTTTTTTTTCCTTCTTTCTGAAACGCAGTAAACATTCACATTCTATTCCCAATGTAAATCATAAGTTTGATTAGCAAAGACGCATCAGTGCAATTCAATAAAGCGAAAGTGAAAAAAACAAAAAAATTGTAAAAATATTATATTCAGACTCAAATTCAAAAAGTAAAATGAGTGCTTTTAAACAATTGCTAACACCATATCGTTATTGGACAAGAATTATATTGCTGAGTGTGGCCATTGTTTGGTTGGCATTATTTATAATAATTACGTTATCGCATTTTGAGATAAAGCATCGCCTCGAAATTGTCGAATATCAACATCGAATGTTCATGGAGGATATAACAAAATTGTCTGATTCAAGCCGAACCACATATTTTGCACAAGAAGCAATTTACCGTTTTCGAGATCGAAAACAACATCGTCTACATTTATCATCAGTGGGAGTTGTTGATAAACTAATCACTGAACTGGAGGAAATAAAACGTTCCACACCACTTTGTAATTATGAGAATCGTAAAGAACGTTCGGATTTTGCATTAGCAACGGCCGGTGCTAAAATTCTCTCCATTGGTAATACAAAAGTGTTGACACCCGTTTCAAAATGGATAACAATGTTTGGAATCGACAAAATCAGCAATCATTTTATCAATGGTGCTCAAAGCGTTATTCAACCATCAATTCATCCGGGCCAATGTTTTGCCTTTACTGGCCCAGGCGAAATAATCATCCAATTGATCGGTGATGTATACATTGATGCTGTCAGTATTGAGCATATTCAACCAAAATTGTCACCCATTGGAACAATTGTGAGCGCACCAAATGTGTTCAGTGTTTATGGTATAGAAAATGAAGATGATACATTTGGCACATATCTCGGTACATTTTGTTATGATATTGAGAAACATCAATTGTTACAAGAATTTCCAATCAACACAAATGCCACCCATAAAAGTTTTCCAATTGTAAAATTTAAATTTAGGCCAAATCAAAGTTATCTTAATTATACATGCGTTTATCGTGTTCAAGTTCATGGTTCATTTATAAAACCAAATTAACCAGATTTTTGTTTTTTGTTTTTTTTTCTTGTATAAATTTCAAATGGGTATATTTTATTTGCCATGTTAATTATTATTTTATATATAAATAAATAAATAAATTTTATTTTGATAATAAATTCAGTAAATAAAATTATTACGCCACTGATATTGCAAAACGCTTTGCTGTTCGGATGTTGCTTTGTTTTTCTACAAAATTCATACATTCTTTACGTTTTTTTTTTTTGTTCACACTTTGGCTTGAATTTTTGGGGTGTTGGGTGCTGACGGCTCTGACAGCTAGAAAGAGGAAAAAAAAATTTAATAAATTTTCTAACGACTTTGAAAGTTGCTTCGTGTGGGTTTTAAGCGCAAGGAATTGTTCAATTCAGTTCAGTTTTCTTTCTTATTTTTTTTTTTTTTTTTGCCGGAACAATAAGTGTTTTCTTTTCACACATTTTCCCATTATTACATCATCGGTACGCGAAACAACAACAATGAAACATTGCTTTGGTAGATCAGAAGAATGGGAAATAAAATGGAAAAGTGCGACCGTTGAAAAGTGAAAGAAAGTATTTTATGTGGATTGTGACACCGATACAAACCATTTATCTTGCCGAAGCAAATAAAATTCAAATTCAATGCGACTGCGAAAAGAAAACAGGCAATGTGAAATGTAAGAGAAAAAAAAAAAAAAATAAAGGAACCAAAAATCCGCATACGTTCCGATAAACAGTGTTTGGAATGGAACAAAAAAAAAAAAAAATGGTGCAAAATGTTTGATGCCAAAACACAAGCAAAAGCATAAGCGTAAAACATAGAATTGTTCCGATGAAAACGCACACAGCATACAACTGTGGGATATGCGATAAGGGAGCAAACATAGTGCCAGAAAATATATATATGCATATTTCTTCGTTTCATTTCTTTTTCCTCATTTTGCCCAAACATTTTTCTTATTGATTTAAATACTTATTTATTTTTGCTTTTTATTCATTTTTTTTTTCGGCTTCTCGTGTTTTTTCTCGAAAGTAAATTTCAAACGTCTTCAGTTTGAAATGTTTAAATGTATTTATTTTGTTTCGTTTGTTTATGTTGTTGTTGGCATTTTGTTTTCTCGTTTATATACGGACGTATTTAAAATTAAAGAAAATTTTCGGTAAAGCCAAACATTATCAAAATAATAAGGCAATTTGTTGTTCGATTTCTTTTTCAAATTACAATTTCCATGACAAAAATAAAAATCATTTCATTTTTATTTTTTCTCAGAAAATTATAAAAATAAAACTTTTAATATTGTTTACTGATTTGAGAAATTGATTCTGGAATATATTCAATAGACACAAACATGGTAAAAAAAAAAAATTTTGATTTGAAATTGGCTACTTAATCGAAGTAGCGTATGATATTTTGTTTGTACTTTGGCTGATAATAATCAAATCTCAAAATCAAATCGTATTATAATTCATCTCATAAATAAGAATGAAGCGTGAAACAGCTGTGGAGTATATTTGAATTGCGCTAGTCCAAAAACATTTGCCTTATTCTCCAAAAAATGACATGGAACGTCCATAACACCAATATGTGAAAAAGAAAAACAAAGAAAAACAAGAAAAGAGAACGAATTTTATGAGTGTCTTAGACTTAGTCATAGATTTTTGTTGACGCCCAGTCAGCCAACGAAATGGCTCCTTTGTTTGAAATGAGATTTGATTTGATTTTATGGCATGCAAATAAAATTCATCCGTTGCTATTATTGCTTGTGGCTATTACATACAACCGGAACTTTCCAACAATTGGATACGAATCGGGTTCTGAACAGTTTTTTTTTTTTATGAGGGATCAAAAGGTTTCTGAAGAATAGAAAAAAAAAAATTGGTGGCGATGGTGAACAGCAACCGTTGCAGTGCTCTTTATTGACTTTCTTTTACTTTCTATTGCTTCACAAAAAAAAAGAGGCGAAGACATTCATGGTTTTATTTCTTCTTCTTCTTCTTCTTCTTCTTCTTCTTCATCAAAAACGATTTCTCTCTGTTTGATACCATCAAATAATTCTTCGATCTGTGTTCATCGCATTTTGTGTAGCACAATTTTTTTTTTTATCAACATCGATTCGCTCACACAAGCTAATCTAAAATAATCTTATTTCTAAAATGTTTTCAAGTTGAAATTAATTGCTTTTGTTAGCAACGATGTTAGTATTAATTTAAAAAAAAAAAAAAAATAAAATTGAAAGGACAGAGCGAGATAGAGAGAGAAAGAGCGAGAGAGAGAGAGAGAGAGAGAGAGAGAGAGAGAGAGAGAGAGAGAGAGAGAGAGAGAAAGAGAAAGATGGAGAGAGATTCACATTGATTGTAATTTAAAATGATTCAAAAGAAAAGAAGAAAATTTAGATTGATTTGAATTTGTATATATTGATCGTGTCGTCAATATTTGTTACGCCAACGCTACACAATAAAGCCAATCAAAAACACAATCGAAAAATGAAAGCTTCAATTTATTTTGATAAGGTAGGATATTTATCTTACCATATTGTTCATTCTAAATAGCTGTAATTGGCAACGACGAGGGTATTTTTTGATTGATTTTTCAAACGATACATGAAACGCGCCCAAGCACAAATTTATACAAAAGATACAATTTCGACACTGTATCAATGCCCACAAATGATAAGTTCCCACGAAATAGAACAAAAACATACGCACACAATAGGTAGTTAAAATGAAAAGTTTTCGTTGTTGTTGTTGTTGTTATTTTCGTTGTTCTTTATTATTGCGAATAAGACGATTTCGAAGTATTTCAATTTGCTAATGGAAAATCTACTTTGAATGCATCCATTGAATGAATATTTGTGTTTTTTGTGTACAATATAAATTGGGTTTGTGTATTGCGTTGGCAGTTCACAAGTCAAAAGCAAACAAAGCCAGATCAATTGTATCTGGAAGCAACAACTTGGATGATTCTTTGTATTTCTAATGTTTCAATTATAGACAATTCTATTCATATTTCCATTGATTTGTAACAAAATCCATGCCAAATGTTTTGCAGACAATTGATTCAAATTACTGCAAAAGAATGAATCCAGCCTACGGTTATGAAGATGTATAAGACGATTTTGTGAATTTTCTACCATAAAGCGTACGTTTAAAATAATAGATGTGAAAATTTGTGGTTTTTTTTTTATGGGAAAATTCTCTATGGAAGAGAGAAAAAGAGATTGAGAGTGCATAGCGCAGAGAGCAAAGAGAGAGAGAGGGAGGGAGAGAGAGAGAGAGGGAGGGAGGGAAAGTTGAATAGACTTAAATATCAAATTGTAATGGTTGATTTTCCATTCCACAATGATGGTGATAATATCATGCTTAACATTCAGCACATTCATTGAGCACAATGAAATAAATTCAATGAATCAAAGTTACTTTTTTTTCTTTCTCCCTCTATCTCTCTCTATCTCTCTCTCTCTCTCTCTCTCTCTCTCACACACACACACACACACACACACCATGCATACTTAATTCGTAATCTCTGTAAGCTTCTTACAAGCTTTTCTTTTGGCTTTATTCATCTCAATTTTTTCCCTTCGTGCTCTCTCGCTTTCTTCATCAGTGTGTGCATAAGAAACTATTTGTGATGTTGAGAATATCGAATACGTCGTAAGAGGGTGCAATCAAGATTTAGCATTTGATTTTCTTCTCTGAAATATTAAACGTGTAGTCTATTAAATGTGATATTTTTTTTTCTTTTGCTTGGGCAAATGCGTAGGCACGCACATTTCAGCCAAATAGCAGAACGTGTAAATGATTCGAAAACAAAAATAGCGAGAAAAAATCCGTTGTTGAACACAATGAACACGATGATATTAACACTAACGACTTGACGGCAATGATTTCATGTTCCAGTTTGGTCTCACACGCTGTTTTCTTTTTTTTCTTCTCTCAGCTGGTTTCGATAATGGAAAAAATGTAAAGAGAAGTGAATTGATTGCAATTTATTTGACGAGATGAACGGAAGAGCTACATTTTAACTTGAATGAATTGTTTTTTTTTTCTCTTCTTCTTTTTTTTTCGAAACATGGTGGTGGATATATTCGATCAATCGTTAAGATTGCCAACATAAATTGAGTTCGAGTTGCAACGAATGTTACCAATGAAATGCGGATATTTAGTGAATAGAATGAAGACTGAAGAGATGGATTGATTAGAGATAACAGTGTTTGTGCTTGTGAACAATTTAATATTGATACTAATAATCATTATCGTCATCAACAACATACATCGTATTCGCATCAATTCAATCGTTATGTGCACACATAATGCTTTTACTTTTACACGCACACACATCACTGCCTTCTAATGGCATCCTTGCCCGAAAGGAAGCATGAAAAAGAAAAGAATAAAAACGATAATTGATCTTTCTGGATATAGGAAATATGGTGAATAATCAAAAACACACGGTGCCTTTAAGCGGCACCGATGACATAAAGTAGCATATTTAGAATGTTCATTCGATCCCTTCCCAACAAACTGAAAAACAATGATACACATACAAAATGAAAATAACATCAAAAACAGCAGCAGCAGCAGCAGCAGCAGCAGTAGCAGCACAAGCAAATATGAACAAAGCAAACAACATCATAATAAATTCGGGTAATTAATTCCAATTTCGCATAGAATGCACGTTTCACTATGTAAAAGGATGAGAAAAGAACTGAATACGAGAAAGATGAAAAAAAAAAGAAAAAATAACAAGAAGAAGCAGCAGCAACGAGCAAATGGAAAGTGAACAACCACATTCGTGCAACACACAAGCAACTACAATTAAATACTCGGCACGCCATGTGTATAGCTTGCTGCCTGAACTCAAACATCATTATTCACTGAAGTTGACTATTGATGCAGTTTCTGTGTGGACTCTCATTTTAGCATTTATTACTTGCGGGACTTTTCATCGACCTTACATTTCAACCCATTTCCATCTTGGCAGATGCTTTTTGCCTAACGATCCCATTACTATTTCTCAATGTAGTTTTTTTTTTCTTTTTCTTTTTCTTTTTCATCATCGTCTTGCTTGTATACAAATGATGATTCGTCCGTGGGAGAAAGGCATTCGCGTTACGTCTTTTATTCTCCTCGCATTCACATTCACAATCAAAATTATAAATGAAATTAAGAAAATGCGCATAGAATAACATGAATGAAATATATATGTACGTATATCTTGTATGCACGCTAAATTCCACTTCGTTTGTTAAAAGCAAAAAAAAAACGAAAAACCAAATGATATTTTGTGAGAAAAAGCAAACACAATCAGTCGTCTTGAGCGCGCTGTGATTTCTTTTTTTTTTTTCTCCCTACATTTTGAATGTTATGCTTTTGCAAATACCAAGGAAATTGCATTCTTTGAAACGAAGCAACGACAAATCATAAATTTATGCGAAGGACAAGGCAAACACAGATGAACAGAATGCGGAAGAAAACGAAGAGAAAGATTATTTGCACAACAACCAACCAATTTGTTTTATTCAGTGAAATTCCCATGTGTCACAGGCGATATTTGACAAACAGAAATAGATTGAAGTTTTTCCTTCCTGCCATACAGTTTGATTCCTTTTTTTTTCAACAATTTTTTTATTCTGTTTTTTGTTTTTTTTTTTGTGAAATTTTGAAATTATTACAAGCAAAAACACGAACTAGAGAACTGAATGAACACAAAGATGGAGGGAAAAAAAGATGAAGAAAACACTTGGTGTCCAAAGCAAGCAAATAATGATGTAAATCAGCATTTCATATTATTCTTTGTCAAAAGTACATTTTTAATGTACATGATTTTTAACCATACTTGAATTCATGCGGTGAATATATTCCAGAGTTGTGAAAAGCTTGTGATTTAAAGCTGATTGGATGTGCAATTGTGCATAAGAAATATGCATCTATTTTTTTTTATTTTTTTTTTTTTTTGCGAAAATATATTCATTATAGAAATGGCCATTCACTGAAGGCATGAATATGAAGGCATGACATTACGATAAGTCAACACTGAATTCATGTAAGTAAATCCAAGAAAGTGGAATATTATATTTGTGTAATTAAACCAAAATAAAATGCATTCAATGACAGCAGGTGAAATGACACATTCACCTTCATCGGCAACGAATGAATGAACAAACAAACAAACAATGAATAAATGTTCGCTTTATATAAACAAGAAATATTGATCAAACAACTGAGCGAACGTGCACTGCATTTGAGCGAACACATTTTAATTTTCATTTGTGCTAATGAATGCAATAACATGAATCAAAACGAAACATTCATTTGACAACACAAGCCGAAGAAGATGTGCAATGTGAAATGCTGGCAATACTGTTGATACCATCATTCGGATGAATGGATGATAAATCGTGTTTACCGTTTGGATTTTGTCGGAAAATCTGCATTTTGAACTAATGCATTTTAAATGTTTGGCAGTCGTTGCTCTCTTTGACATAATGTAAACAAACATACGATGGGCAAAAAACGATAGCCCAAACGGATGGAATGTGATGGAAGTGCAAACAAGCCGATCGATCCACTCAACTTTAAAGTAAATTTGCAAGAATATTACATTAGCTATTGGTCCTTCTTATTAAAAAATGTAAATTGGTAGCTGTTTGCCGGAGGAGATGAGCTAATAATCCACTGTAACTATTTACACTATGCGAGGTGGTGGCAATACTGTTGATAGCAACACGACACCAATAAAGCGAACGAACACGTCTTGCAATTCAACATAATTGCAAAATCGGAATATTCCGGCTTCTTTTCCATCATACATCACTGGAAAATACTTTATTTATGAGATTTTCGATTGCAAAAAGATTCATTGCCATTTTTTTTTCTTTAGCTTTCCAACGCCAACATAACAATATTTGTGAATAAATCTCTGATCATCTTGAAAAAGCAAATTTCCATGCTTATATTTTCACGACCCGTTTTTTGTTTTTTTTTTTTTCTTTTTTTTCTTTCTTTGTTGCTGCTGGCTGCAATATCTTGTCTCGATGACACGCACACACATAACCCATTTATGTGATATAATGTGAATAAAACATGTCAGAGCATTGTGCTTAAGCATATCGATCCTGGGTTGAACTGTGTGCTTGCACATACAAAGCACCAGCTGCAATATTCTTAATGCTATTTTCAAATGCGAAACGTATTTGTAAAAGACAAACCCAAAGTTTAACCAAATCGAAGCGTTTGATGGATGCACTTTATGATTAATGTAACCATTCAAGGGAACGGGTATACTTGGATTATAGCAAATATTCTCTTATCGTTCTTTTCGTTCTCTAGCTCTCATTCGTTTTTCTTTCTCGCTCAAACATTGTCGTTCTCATATCGTAATCACGATTCGCAGCACAGACTGCTCGATTGTATATATATATATTGCGTGGCGAACGTCTTCGTAAATAAAATGATCAAAAACCGCAGCGTAAACAGAACGCAAGTGTAAACTTCATCTATCACATCTTGTTCGTTGTCTGAGCAAACAAATACTTTCGAATATTGAACATTTTCTAAGTGGTTACAACGTAGCACTTGCAAAATACCACAATATTTTTTAGCTAAACCAATGTGGCGAACAATTTCACACTCCCAATCTCTATTTTGCTTGATTTCTCTCCTTTTCCCCTTTTTCTTAATCTTCTCTCTTTCTCTCTCTCTCTCTCTCTCTCTCTCTCTCTCTCTCGCTCTCTCTCTCTCTCTCTCTCACTCTCTCTCTCTTCCACATACTCTGACTCTAGCTTTCTCACTTCCACTTCCATTCTCCACCTCTTCCTCTTTTCTTTCTCACTTCATTTTTCTGCTTTTCTTGCTCGTTCTCTTGATTTTACTCCTGCCGAGAAAAGCAGGAAACGAGATTTTCCAATTCCTAACGTGTTGTACTCATATCAATTGATTTTCGTGCCGTTTGCCAATGCTTTAGTGTGTGCAAACAAAGGCGATGCATGGCGCATGCAATAGACGGCTTGTCTAGTTGGCGACAACGTCGACAAAAGAAATTTCAATAAACCATTTTTCATTCAGCTAAACATAAAGAAAAAAAAAAAAAAAACGTGTATTCTGCTTTCTCTTCACGATCCATTATTTTCTTTTTCCATTATTATTTCATTGGTTCTCATCTATTTATTTTTTTTCTTCTTTTTCATTTTCTGTCCAATGTGTATATAGTGTGAACCATTTTTGCTATTCGATGCGACATGCTTTCTGCATTCTAAACGAACTGAATCAGAAATGAACAAACGCAAACGATGTGTATATAGTTTGCAAATTTTCCAAAATCGCTTGTGCGGCAAACATAGTGACGGTACGCGTGAATAAAAAATGCACAGAGCAAAAAAAAGAGAGGGAGAGAGAGAGAGAGAGAGAGAGAGAGAGAGAGAGAGAGAGAGAGAGATGTAAAGCGAGAGGAAAATTGTAAACGCAGCCAAAAATAACGGAAAACAAAATTGAAGTATTGCAGTTAGTCGAAATGCTGGTTTTTCATTGCGTACACTCAATGCACGTGCATTAGAAAACAGATTCAATATTCAAAATGTGTATCATTTATTAACTAACGATCCCAAATAAGTGATAAAAAGAGAACGGGGCATAAAGCAATGTGTTGTCGCCAACATAAGCAATAATAAATGTTTGTGAAACATAGAGAGAGAGAAAGAGCGAGAGAGGAAGAGAGAGCGAGAGAGCGAGAGCGAGAGCGGAAGAGAGATCGTGTTCAGTGTTCAACATGAGCTCAAAAAATATTTTCAAATTTGCTTATTAAATTTTTTTTTGTTCGGTTTGTAAATGAAAGCGTGCTTTTTCCGCATCCATCTATGTTCATTTTTTGTTTATACAACGAACTGATTGCAACTTGTGTCGGTTTTTCCAATCACAACGACGACAAACATAAAATCCAGAAAATGAGCAAAGAGAAAAGAGAATGCGGACGCGCCGACGATACACCAAAAAGGCAAAGTTAATCATATTTGCATTTTGTATTGCTGCTGTCATGCTCATTTTCATTTTAATGAAAGAAAGAAAAATAAATTCTTTACAATCTTTTTAAACTTTATTTTTTTTTTTTTTTTGAAAGACAGGAATATTTCGAAAATGCAGAAAGCAAACGAGCATCATCAATTTAATAGTCTGGATTTGAAAAATTCATTAAACAAGAAGCCAAAAGATTGAAATCGAATTGTTATTTTTACATGCAACATAACACATCAAACGAAAAAGCACTTTAATCAAATGTGTCGGTTGCGTTGCGCTGCGATGTGCGTTGCTAAAGTTTTTGATCGTTTAATTAAAAGTAAGAAGTTGGTTGATTTTCTTTTTGGTGAAATTTTTCAACAATATATGTTGTCAAACAATGGCATATGATTATGGCTTAAAAATATATAGTTTAAAAACAGTATCGTTGTTAAAATGGAAAATTGCAATTTTGTGTCGACAAGCGATGAACATTCTGCAACAGCATTCTATGGAAATTCTTATCCAAATGAATTTTTATTACAAAAATTATTATTCATAAGTGTTTCAGAAGTAAATAAACAATATTCATGTTCCACTTCACTTGCTTCAAATTTATTTTCTCTCTCTCTCTTTCTCTCTTTCTCTCTTTCTCTCTCTCTCTCTCTCGCTCTTTCTTTCTCTCTTCCTCAACTTTCTTTCTTTCGTTATCTTTCCATCGAATCGCAGTGGATGAAAAAACGATTACACCAAGCTCAAGCGATCAAATACTTACTTAGCGTGAAACTACGTCTATCATAATACTTGTCTGACATTTATCAATTTGGCCAAAGTTGCTTTTTTGTTTGGCTCAATAAAATGCTCCAATATTTGAAATCTGCTTCATCGTGAAATAAAAAAAAAAAAGACTCTCTCATTCTGCAACGTTTTTCTAACTTTTATCGCAGAAGGGAGCAAATGAAAAAAAAATTCAATGAAAAGGAATCACATACAAAGCTCGTAACTCATAAGATATCTGCTTTGAGGTGCTTCATGAGAAAAATAGATGAATAAAGGATATTGAACAGCAAAGAAACCATACACACACACACATACACACACGTAACATTAGAAAAAGATGAGATAACATCGCAAAATTTTTCATTCTTGTGATTTTGTTATATGGCATTAAGGCATGGATGAAACGATGAGTGCTCTCAATCTATTTTTCTCCCTCGTATATTCGTTTCACCCACATTCGAACTTGTTTTCACGTTTTTTTTTTTTTTCTTTTCTCTCTTCTCTGTCTCTCTCCAATGATACACATAAACACTGAGAGCCCGTGAATAAATACACTGTTACGAAATCTATATGCGATTACACTTTTGGTTATAAACAAGAATGCTTGTTAGTATGGCTCAACCTAATGCTTGTTAGAACTCAACCAAAATGATTACTTTAGAAGGCTCATCCAACAAAAATGTCGTATTTATAAATCATTCAATTATTATGAATTGATAGACTTTTACGTGATAAATGATAGACTCATTCATGTATTGCGTGTGTATTGTACGCAATCCATCGAAGTTAAATAAAACGTGGGCATGTGTTATGCAATGTAAGCCAAACGATAAAAACTCAACAACTTCGATCAGATCTGGCCTATCAAAAAAAAAAAAAAAAAGTCAGCTAACTTTTAGCTTGTTGGCCCATCAGCCGTTACTGCATCATCATCATCACATCACAATTCAATTGTTTCTTAATTATCTTAAGTGCTTCATATGCAAGCCTATATGAAAGACAATATACTTTACAAATTTAATATCGAAACATATTCATATATATTTGACAATTGTTGATAAATATTCTGTCATGAATCGATTTAGATACCGAATGAACTGAATGTTATCATTCTTTGTGACATTTTTCGTTTGTCAATCATTTTGTGAAAGCATTAATAATACTTGCAATTGTGAGAAGCCATATGAATTTTCGTTAACGGATTGTCGATTATACTGCCTCTCAACGCGTTTGTTTTCAATCTTCTCAAACGACCGGATCAAATTCATATTAAATATTTCATTGTAATTTCATGCATTTTTCTTCCACAAACATATACAATGATTGTTGATGATTTAATCACATTCATAAATTGGATTGAAATCCAAATAAACTTGTTATAGATAATTGAACTTTATTTTCTGATAATTGATTACAAAATATTTATAAATTATTTAATTAAAATCTCTAAATATTGCAAATCAATCATTATTTTTAAAGTGCAGCTGAGTGCTCTATTCAAATACAGAATGTCAATTATCAATTATTTTTGTTGATGTCATTCAATCGGTTTTCAACATTTTTTTTTTTTTTCAAATTTTTTTGCGAAATATGCTTTTACAACGTTACAAATGTTTGAGTTTTTTTTCGTGACGAAAAAACACTTATTTCCAAAGGAAAAACAATTGAAACTCCAATTGTGTTGTAATGGATGTTTACAACTCTTTTTCACACATTTTCAATGTAAATGTCTATTGGGACTATTTGTTCGAATCAATCCATCTATCATTATTTATCATATTACATTTTCTGGCTGTTTATGCAGTTTATCTAAAATACTCATTTTGGATGGTTGCGTTTTATCAAGAGCGGAGTTCTATTTGTTGATATTATCAACTTGATAATAAAAATGACGAGAAAATGTTGGTTTTAAGATGTGCATTGCTTACTAAGCAATGCTTAGTCAAGTGTATTCTGGAGGAATTGCTTTACGGATTGTCGTTGGCTCTACGGATTGTCAAACTTTCGTATTTGACTCATGGTTACACAAAGTTTAAAATCAATAAAAAAATCAAAAAGAATTTTATCAAAAAAATTCGCTGTGATTTAATGAGTTTCTTTTGAATAAACGCGCTGCAGTTGTTTTGAGTCCATTGTTGGCATAAGTTCAACATATGCGTGTTGTCAGGCACTCTACTCTGTCTAACATTGTTATGGCATCATTCCAGTGACATGAAATCATACAAACATATAACAAACTTAATCAATCACATGCTTTTTTTTAAATTATGATTGAACACTGTAAATAATCATGCATAAAACTAAAATCAAAATAAACTTAATGCAGATAATCTTGCTTTATTTATTTCTTTTTTTTTTTGTAAAATATTTTTCGTTCTTGCGAAAGAAAAGTATTTTTTATTTCTTTAAAAAAAAAAAAAAAATCAACAAAAATGTTGACATCAATCAATGTTACTCCAAACGAACTTGCCATCAATCATATTTTCTATCGATGGTCATTGATATACTTTTCCATTATCTTCTATGTGGTTAGTTTTTTGAACGAAATTCTATAAATGTAACATTAATCAGATAGAAAAACATAGCTTATTGGTATGCATTTTCATCGAATTTGAATCACGTAAATAATTTGCACAAAATTAATGTTTCAAACAATGCGTAATGAATTTGATAAAAATGAACTTACTGACATTTTCGGTAGATGAATAATAATCCAGCTCAAAAAGAAGTTAAATCTCATGGCAATACCATATCTGATGTAATTTGGTTTTTGTGAATCCTATTTTCCTATTTTAGGTAGCATTTTTTTTTTTTTTTTTTTTTCGGAGGGATTTCGGCTCATTTTCATGCAAATGTTTGTGAGCATCGGTCGCTTTGTAAAACTTGATATGAACAGAAAAAATAAAACAGAACACAAAAAAAAAGTGAAATAAAACGAACGCAAATTTCTCATCATGTTTTTCTATTTATTCGTTGCTTCACAAGGATGTGTGAAGTGTGTTAGTGAAGTTAGCTTTGGATTATCGTATCATGCCTTTAAAACGGCGTTGAATAGTCTCTATTTTCATCGACCATTGCCGAAAATTATAGCGCCTTTCTGCCATCGTCCATTTTTTACACACGAGTATGTCTCTCTCTCTCTCTCTCTCTCTCTCTCTCTCTCTCTCTCTCTCTCTCCTCTCTCTCTTTCCTTTTCTCTGCGATTATCTTTGAGTGGAAAAACACTAACAATAAAAACTTTCGTTCGGTGTATCTATGTGTGTCTTTCTTGTTTTTTTTTTTTCTTTTTTTTTTTGCAAATTTTCTCTTTTTTTTCATAATTATTGATCCATGATGTTGTGCTCTCATTTTGCATCGTTGGCTTTTGCGTTGTTTAGTTAGACACATCTTCCGAATTTGTTGCGGTACTGTTTTCTGGCTTTTACGGTTGCTATAATTTTATGAATCGTTCTTTGTGCGCCAAGTGGCTTTTGCTATATAGTATAACTTTTGTTACTTAACATAACTGAATATATTCAGTATAAAAAAGGTTATGAAAGAAGACAGAAAAAAAAAAAATTGGAAAAAGAAAGAGAGAAAAAGCCAACGGAAAAGTTTTTTTTTTTCCCATCACTTGTTTATATTATACTTTCAGTCTCTTGAAAATGGCATACAATGCAGCTCGAGCTAACAACGAATAGATGGCGAGAGAATGAGAGTAAAGAAAAAAAATGCGAAAAATACCATAGAGTTGGTGTGTGCGTATGATGCATTGTACTGCGAGGATAAAGTTCTTTGCGCACAAATTTGGACAATATTAACTTTGTTTAAATTTGGCTTGTTCGTCGTTGCTTTTTTTCTTTTTTTGCCTTATTTATTGTTAGCGTGCGGTAAAGATAGACAGACTCAAACGCGAAAACACACATAAAAAGTAAGTAAAAGAAGACAAGAAGAGAAATGAAAAAATTTAAAACACGAACAAAACGAAACAAACGATAAAAATGTATCTGGTTTTTATCCAGGAATGCATGACGAGGGGGAAAATAAATGAATCACCAAAGACTTTTGGTAAAGGGAAAATGCAGATCATGGACGAATTTTTATAAAGAAAGTAAATGAAAAATGAAAAAAAAAAATTGTAAAAATCGTGAGAAAAATGGTTGACTCTCACTTGAAAAAGTGGTAAAAAATCAAATTAGCAAATATTTTTCATCAGGCATTTACCAAAGAATTCGAGAAACATGAGACAGAACACTGTTCATTGTCAATCAATGTGTTTGTTGTCGGTTTATATTAACTTTTTTATTGATCGGCAGTGAATTGGAGAGAATAAAGGAAGAAAATAAATAATTCGATGTGATGAATATAGAAAAAAGTGAGAGAAAGAAGGAACAAAAAAAAAACTGAAAATGGTATGTGTATGTGGTATGATCAAGGGAAATAGTTCATTGGATTATAAGCCCCTTGGAAAAACAGATTAAACCAAAACAAGTGAAAAAAAGGCGGCAACAATGAAGATAGAGCATGCGAGAGGATGAGCAAAAAAAAATGTTTCATGCAAATAGGAATTATAAATATGTAAATACGTTGTGTTATGCAGTTGTGGTTTTTTTTTTTCACTTTGTTTCTTCCGTTCGCATTCATCCCGAGTGTGTCTTTCCATGGGAGAATGAAAAAAAAAAAATCCACATCGAAGCTCGTGTGAGAAAAAACCGCATATTGATGCGGCTGCCAACTTCAAATAATTTTTAAGCACTTCTCCGTTGTCAATCTTTTGCATGCAAAACGAAATACATAAAAAGGCTTATGCTCACTCAATCCATTCTAGTTATAATGTTATACACAGTGTACAATGTACTGTACACACACTGATAAATAAGTTGATGTATTTTTGTGATGTACCCGACATTGCCACATGTCTTATTTTTCACTCATAGCGATCAGCCGACGAAAAATTTACATATTGAAAACTTGATAACAGAGATGTTTTTCCACAGAAATTTGAATCATGGAAATGCGCAAAAATAACTTGATTTTCATGTTTTTTTTTTTTTTGTTGGTTTTCATCTCGTTTTTCTTTGCTCTTTCTTTGCAGACACCCGAAAATTGTTCAGGCGGGGGCGATTGTATGCCAATGATTATTTCATGGGAAGGAGCAGCTGAAATTCAATCCGGTGATGTGCTCATCGTTGAAATTGACGATACGCTATTATTACCAGCCGATATGAATGCAAGAACCACCAACAATATTGATAACGGGTGAGTTAATTTTTATTTTGTTTTATTCCATTTTCATTTTCTGGCTTTAACATTTCAACGAATCAATATTGACCACATCATACGAACATTGGCTTGTGTTTTTAACTAAAAGATAAATACCAAATTCCGAACATTATACACATTCTGATGATGTGGCTGTCTGATTTATTTGTTTAGGAAACATGATGTTAGTTCGTCTGTTCGGATTTGCTTGTATATATTTTTGTGGTTTGTTTTTTGTTTGTATAATATCCTGATGCTATATCGATTTGATATTCTTGTTTTTGTTGTTAATTTATTTGTTGTTTTTTTGTTTTTTTTTTTTTGTTTTTTTTTTTTGTTTTTGAAAAGTCACGCTTAAGCTAGAAAACTATTTTTCATGCTGAATCCACTCAAAAAGTTCATTTAATGAAACAGTTTTCAGCAAATCTGCATTCATTTCAACCGCTTCACATACAATTTATTTTAAAACTGAGATTTGTAATTTATTTCATGCCATTCAAGTGTAGATTGCATAAAAACCAAACCCATGGTTCGAAAAAGTTTTTCAAATCGAGGTTTTGGTGTTTGTTCAGATGGTTATTAAAAAAAAAACACACACACACACATCGTTTAATCGAATGCTAAATCCACTTCATCACTATGAACAGTAGACAATCATAAATTGCAAACTGCATTCCACTCTATCTATCTCGAGTTTTTTTTTTTTGTTTCTTGTTCGTCTTTTCTATTTATATCCAGCTTATGCTCATGGCCAAATCTATTGCTATTATTCCAACTTGAATTCATTTAATCTAGCAAAATTCTATCTGGTTTTTTTCGAAAATCAATAAACTTCGATAAAAGAAAAAAAAAAGAGAGTAGAAAAAACAAGAGAAAATCATTGGATTTAACAAACAACCGAACAACGAGAATGTAAATTTTAATCAACATAATCTTCAAAAGACATAAAAGTTGGAAGTAACATTGGGGTTTTTTTTGCGCAAAAAAACCAAATGACACAGACAATGGCATCAAGCCAGGAAACTTTATTATTTATCGGATGCTCTCTAAACCGAATGTGCATTTTTATTTGGTTTTCAAACAAATGCAAATGTTGAAGCAAACGGTAAAGCATTGCATAGAAGAAACAAAAAAGACTCGTAAATTTATGGTATGCAAGAAGAACATTATGTGAGAGACAGAATGAAGGTGAGAGAAAAAAAAAGAAAAAAGAAACGGGAGAAAAAATTGGGAATATTTGAAGGAATTTATGGTATGTTTCAAGATCGAAATGTGAATTTTGGTGTCGTTGATCTTTCTGAATCAAAATTCGAGATTCGCATCAGAATATTAAAATTGTCTCATGGCAATGAATAGAAAAAATTGCCAACTAAGAAAGTATTTGCACACACAAATATTCAGAGCATTTGGATTTTTCCAGTAGTTTTCATCGAGCAATATCTGCAGTAAGAGCAAATGCAGTAATCGATTCTCATTCAAACTTCTTGTTGTTTAATTTTTTTTTTCTCTGTATCTCTGTATCTCTGTCTCTCTGTTTTTCGATCGCACTCGCTCTTACGTTTCTCCTTTTAGTTTTGTATTATGATATTGATGCGGTGTAACATTTTTCTGAAAAAAAATCAAACACGTCCGGAGTGAAATATGTGACTATAACAATTTTACAATTTGAAAACGAGCCAATCGTAACGCGAAAAGAAGTCGAAATAAACAGACGAGATGAGAACAAAAAAGAAAAAAAAAAAAAATGAAAAAAATAATAAAGAAAAACAAATTCCAAACGTTAAAATGTACTATAAACGTTGAATTTGAATGGGTGAGAAAAACGTGCGAACAATTTGAATATCCAAATTATATATGCAATGCAGCATTTAGAAGAATGGATGATCAAAAAATAGTCACCATATTTTCTCGTTCTTCATTTTGTTACTGGAACACTGAGCACCGACTTTTCTGCACAAGCATACATTATTATCGTTTTTGCGTTTTTGTGAAAGTGCGATCGTGTGTGTATGTTACTCTCTTTCTCTTTAACTCCCCCCCCCCCCTCTTGCTAGCTATGAAATATACATCCATGCATAAACCGACACATACATTAATACCTGCAAGTGTTGAATATACATATGTGGTTATGGTTGAGAGAACATTCTTTTCAACGGATGCCCGGAGCAAAATGAACACGCAAAATAAGAAAAACCGCGATAACAGAGATTCTTATTACACTTCAAATAACAATAAAATCGCAACCGATTTTCAAATTGTATGTTAGTCGGCATGGATATTTTACTATGGGCAATGCAGAAAACTTTTAAGCCAGTCGCCGTCATCGTTGTTATTGTTCACACATATACGTGGCATATGAGCTTAATGTTAAAAGGGGTTATACTTCTTTTTCACTCTCATTCTCTATTCATCGTTCCTTTTCTCATTCTCACTTTGGTTTCACTTGAAAAAGCGTTTTATTATTTAGAACAAAAGAATATTCCTCATTTCTAAGTTACAAATTATGGCTAAAAAATTTATACGCGCGATTGTATGAAAGAGCAATTTTTCAAATATATGAATTTTCCATTTCTATATATATATATGTATATGCTGGGCGATAAGCTTGAAGCAATGCTCGATTCTATCCCAACTTCTTATTACTTATGCACGTATGGTAAGCAACCGCACAGATGTGAATGAAAATGATGAGAGAGAAAAAAACGTATAGGAATGTTCAGAAAAAGAAAAAAAAAAAGAAGAAAGAAACATATCTGCCGAAAAACGTCGGTGTGAATTATGTGATCCAAATGTATAATAATGTTGTGAGTTGCGGTTAGCATTTATCATGTTAATAATATTCATATTAATCGCTATGTGTAGTTCACATGCAAGGGTCTACATTGTGCAAAATGTGTCTGAGCCGTATGGTTTGTATGAATTCAAATGGTTTTGCACGTGCTCACCTCGAACATCAACCAAAATGAAGACAAAACCAAACCGAACCGAATAGAACAGCAACTTAACACTGCAAACTGCTTGCATAGCGAACAAATTTGTGCGAAAGTTTTTCATTTCACGCCATCATTATTTTTCACTTGAAGAATGGCTTTTGAACACAATGTTGTTGTCTTCTTTTTTCCATACTCTCTCTCGCTCTCCCATTTCACATTATAAGCGCTGTTGCCACCAAATTTTCGATTTTGTATTCGGTACATGCGGATAATAATCGAACATCCATTAAATTGGTTTCAACTCTTTGCCATTTAACAGACTACACGACGATTGAGCAACAGTTCTCCAATAATAATGGAAAAATATATATATGTGTGTGTTCGAATTCACGTGTCGTGTAAAATTTAAGCCAAAATTAATGCGAACACTCAAATGGCACAGTTGTCAGGCTACAAAAACGAAAGAAAATGAATAAGCCATTTAAAATACAATGTAGATAAATAGTAACAGTTGTACTTACGTGACATTTGATGTGCATGTGTACCAAACACGATTTTTATACTTTTCGTTTTCACCCCTCCAATTCGTCCTTCATCTCAGCCTCATTCCATGTCATCTCCTCTTTCTCTCACGATCGTATCTTGCCTCTCAGTGTCACGTGAAGTCATTTGAAAATACAGAAACTGCAGAAAATAAAAAAAAAAATATCAACTTACGTTTCATTCCATTTTCTTCAATATATTTGTTCTATCAAGAATGTAAAGAAGTCAGTTTATCATTGAAACAAACAATGGAAGAAATACGATTCAATTCCATTTATTTATTACAAAACGTTGAAAATATGTTGAAACTGATGAGAGTAAAAACATGGGTGTGAATGAGTCACCAAAAATATGCTTAAAATGCAAATTGAAAATATATCAACCGTCAAATGAAATTCTCATATTCAAATGGCAAGAAAATTGTATTACGATTAAATTTATGATATTGTCCATTTGAATACAATTTGATAATTTCATTTCTCATACAGTCGAATGGCATAAAACATGAAAATCATTTTAAATTAATTAAATAAAACCAAAGATCCTGTGACTAAAACTTTTGGTTACAAAATATCATGTTATTCTAAAAAGTTAAATAGTTAAATGGAAAATGGAAACAAACCAAATGATATAAACAACCAATAGAATAGGAATTATTTTGTGAGTGACCACTGTTTAATTCCAAATGAAATAAATTCATTTAATAGCATCATTGCAGATTGAACCCTCACCAAATAAAAGAAACCCCAACCGAATAAACTTATGTTTCAAATTCAAATGTATCTGTATATTGTCACCGCATTTAAATGGCATCTGAATCGAGATAATTAGCAAATGTTTACCGCATCTCAGTCTGCGCTATGATTAGGCCATTTGTTGTGTCGCATAATTTCAGAATGTTATCGCAACATTTCATACAATGAAATTCGATTACTGCATGAAGGATTTTAGTTAATTTGACAATAGCACCGTAAATCTGTTGGATTTAATAAACGTAATTTTCACTTGATATAATTATATCATCCTGTGAATGTGTGACAATTAATATTCAGACGTTGATATTCAATTATCAGAGTAAGAAAAAAAAAAAACTGGATGAGATTATGCAAATCTCGGCTGAACTTTTTTTTTCTTTTTTTTTTTTTTGTCATACTGATGTACCCTCGTCATGTAATCTTTCGACAGGTTATTGATTTCGTGCCAAGAGTTTTCAAATTATTCGAACATTGCGCAAATCAATTTCATCACGATAGCAATCATTTTTCATGAAGAATAATTAATTTCATTTAGGGCACATCTATATTTGTGCCAAAAATTCTAATGCTTGTTGTGGCGCAATTGGTATGCTTAACATTCAATTATTCTTACCGCAATGATGAAAACTGAAATAGAGATAGAGAAACAAAAAAAAAAAAAAAAAAAGAAAAAATGAAAAGAAAACCAAAAGAATTGGATCCATTCTCCAATGTCATAATTATCAGCTTGGGATTTGAACGGTATTTGAATTTTAACATCTTTACCGAAAAATTGGTTGGATCTTGCTGCATCAACACACAATATTGTATTGGGAGTTGGATATATATATATATATATATATATCAATGCAGACAGTTTACAAAATAGATCGAAAACGGTTGGAATTGCATATGCCGTGGCATTTGTATTCATCATGAGGCATTTAAGTAGTGACGGTCGGATTGGGTCTCTCTCTCTCTCTCTCTCTCTCTCTCTCTCTCTCTCTCTCTTTTGTGTGTGTGTGTGTGTGTCGCAATTACAAGTATATCAAGCACATGTCTCAATTTCGCATTTGGTTGAGCAAAACACAACAACGAAAATTGAGTAAAAAAAAAAAAAATAGAGCGAAATGGAAAATGTTCGTTTTCCAAATATTCCATCGTTTTTCTGCTTGGTTCAGTTGATACTTGTGAATGGCGATTTGAAATCATCGGTCATTTTCAGTGCTTCGGTTAATATAGTTGAAAACCGCGTGAATGTGTCTGACACGAAAATCGTAAATTACTCATGAGGGTCACTTTGTAATACTCAATTTGGCATTCATTCCATTGGTGTGTTTCAATGTAAAAGCCATGTTGTATTGATGTTATCTGCAATTGGTCTCAGGTGAATTGAGTTATGTTTGTGATTATTAACACAACAGCATCGTACACACTCATACCGTGTCTCATTTTCTCTTGTGTTTTGAATACATTGATCTGAAAATTTGTTTCACGTGAGCGCATATTTTGCGTATCAATATTTATTCGATTTGAATCGCATCGAATCAAATATGTACATTTAGCTAGCAAATTATATATACACGAATACACATGCAATTCTGGAAACGGGATAAAATTGTCGATTCAATACATCTCATGCTTGCCAATGCCAATTCATATCTTTTAATAAGCATAATTCATTCGCATTTCAAACTATTCTGTATACTGAATCACTTCTCAATCAGTCAGTTCAATATTTACGTCCAGAAATTCAATGAATTTACTATCGTAATATGTTCACTTTTAAATACACATCTACAACGCTACCGAGTTTTAATTTATTCATTGAAGTAGTGAAGTTTTTTTTTTTGTTTTCATGGTTTTATTTACACTTGAGGGACTATGACATATCGACAAATATGCATCCTCTTCACATACACATATGCGCACAAAATGCACACTATTCATGCATGCATATCAGTCGGAATTTAAACTGTATCGCAAGTGTTCATACAAATTGTGTGAAAAAAGAACACACTCGAAATGGAATGAAAAAAAAGAAGGAAAATAACGCTTAAATTAAATTGGGAAATCAAGTGTATACACATACATTTATGTGCTAGCGCATATTTTTTTCATCTACATTGCTAAATTTCAATATCCAACTTGTATTACAATATAAAAATTGTCAACTTTGTTCATTTATATGCAAAGCAATAGCATTTTTTCGTCGATAACTTTTCACTTGAAAAGTTGGACATTTTTAAAATTTTCAATTTTTTTCTCTCTCTCTCTCTCTCTCTCTCTCTCTCTCTCTCTCTCTCTTGTCTCTATCTTTCTCTCTCACATGTGTGAAATTAATTGAGTTATTAAAAAAAAATTCTGCACCTTTGTTCAATATTTCCACACACGTAATTTCTACGCAATTATTCAACTTTAAGTGAGGTTTTTCAAAACTGTTAATTGATGCAAAAATTGTTTATTTTTTTATTTAATTTTTTTTTTTCTCATAAAAAAAAATGCTCAATTGAACTGTTTCTATTTGTACTAATAAGCAAAAACAAACACAAACTGAAGATACATCCAGTTAATCGAGCTTTTTTTTCAATTTCTTTCTATCTTTTGCTCTCTGCATATTTCCATTTTTTACAAGCAGTCACCGAGTTGCAACAGCTGTATATCAAGTGACACGACCAGGTCATGAACACTGTGATGCTACAGAGGGCATTTTATTGGATATAACTCCATTGGTGGTGGATGGAAAAAAACTTGTCACACTTTATGACAAAGATCTAACTGAAGGTGTTAATTTGTTAATCGGTATGTACAATTTTCTCTTTTATCGTTGTTTTTCCATCTTTGTTTTCAGGTTTAAATGAGTAGAATCAGCAAAAAATGTAAACAAAAAAACCACTCATTTATGCTACAAAACAGTCTTGAATGGTTTGTAATTATGAATTTGTTTCTTTCACTTTATTTCATGTAACAGTTGTATCAGATTTATGGGGTCCACAGTGTGTTCGATTAAAGGTTACAGTGAAATCAGATAATTGTGGTGAAAATGCACAATGCAGCGGCAAAGGAATATGCTTCTCAAATGCATCAATGGTAAGTTGCTATTTGAAACTATGCAAAAACATTGATATTTTGCCAATAAATACATTTTCTGGATATTAATAACATTTGCATACTAATTCATTTATTGAATTTTATAATGAAAACATTCTTGAAATGAATATGAGCAAAAACTATTGAAATGAAATAACAATTTTCATGAATTTTGATTCGGTAAATGTACTGGAAGACAAATAACAATTAACAAAATCTGTACTACGATTGAATCAATTTATGAATAAATGAACGAACAAACGAATCAACGAATCAACGAATAAACGTACGAAATAACAAATGGTATGAATAAACATAAATAAAAATATGTTCATTTATAAAAGCCATTGTGCTTTGGTGAAGTACGTGCTTTTAGTATTTGCAATCAGCTTGAAAATTGTCTACCAAATAATAAATTTTGTGATAGTAATAACAACAATGGTTTTGATTAGGATGACGATTATACATAGGATGATGAAAATTGTGCCATTCAAATGAGAAACATAACTAAAATGGCAAATTACAATGCTATTCCCATCCAAACTATAACCTTTTGCCCTCCCTCTCTCTTCTCTCTTCTCTCTCTCTCTCTCTCTCGCTCCTCTCTCTCGCTCTCTCTCGCTCTCTCTCTCAACTAAAAATTATAACTCGTATGTCGTTTAACCTGGTTAATTTGCACATCATGATTACCACAAGCTCAAATATTTGGTACACCGAATAACAGATATCCTATTTTGTCCCACAAGCCGGAATAACTAACTATTTTATATATGTGCGCATGCAATGTATTATTATTATAATTATCCTATTATTAATTACAGATGCAATCGATGTTAGCTGAACCGCATTTGAAATTTTCATTTGAGTTTTCCCCAAAAAACCGATGCATGTATGCATTTAATGACGATGTATGCGTGCATATGTATACCACAAATCAAATCTGGTTGAAGCTTATTGAGCTAAATACTGAAGAGCATTTGGGCACATATATTCTCTCGAACGTCAAATTAATATCGAACGAATTCAAGTCTAATCTGTTGCTAATTGCCACTTTAAATCAATGCCCAAGTTTCAATTGCATAGCCGCGTACAAAATATTCATTTTGATGGCTTTCTCATTAAACACTTTACCGCTTGTTTCATGATTGACCCATTTTGGTAGCGGGTGTAATAAAATTCGCTCATCTCTTTATTGTCGAAATTTTATTACAATATCATTATTACGTTCATTTATGTAATTTACGCACCTAGCTTTATTGCTCTGGAAATGGCCATTGTCATACCACCCGCCGTGTGCATTTTATTTCATCGAAATGAACGATAAATGGAGTTAGTAATTTGACATTTTTTCCTTTCTACACACCCACAGCATCTTTTCATCAAGCATAGTATGCTGAAACATCGTGAAAAATGTAATAATTTTCGACAAATTTCAGCACAAACACTCAAAGCAACGAATTCAAGTAAGTGTTGAATGAAACAAAAGGGAAAATTGAAAGCGTGTAAAACGTCGCAACGCAATCAATTGACTCACATAAAGAGGCACAAGTGTACCTGAAGGAAATTAATTTAATGGATACAAAACAACAGCAGGATGTAGAATAAAGAGAATCAAACAATGCAGTGAAACGAAAATCATGTGAAAAAATAGAAATTTAGTGCGTTCGATGTAGTTTTGGCATTCTTACGCCAAAATGAAAGACGCTTTGCTCACAAAAGCAATTTCATTGCTTTTCGTTTTTTGGCAGCCTGGTTTGAGGCGAATATAATACGAATTCCCGAACCAAGTCCCGGAAAACAATCATCGTTCTTATTGTTCATTTGTTTTTTTTTTTTCGCTTTAGTTTTCTAAATAATTCTTGATTCTTTTCGTTTTAATATCCGTTCCATTGCCAAACAAACACAAAACTTTTCCATTTTGTTTTTTCGCACATTTACGGTAGTGATTTAATGTACACTTGGTTCGGTTTTTACAATGTTCGTTCATTGCTTGACTTTACAATCATTTGATTGAAACAAACACTATAGCAACAGCATGAAAAAATGGAACAAAAAGAAGAAAGAGAAATGAAATCTAGGATAAAACATAAAGCTCAGTTGTCACAAAGATGAACAAACGGCATGGAAAAATGAATTGCAAAAGTAAATGAGAAAACTGCAAAGGTGTGTAAGTCAGTTTGGGCGCCTTCTATTTGTACAAAACGTAAATATCAGAGAATAGGTCATGCGAAAAATGAAAGCCATTTCATTCATTTGAGAGTTGAATTTCCGTGGTTCAATCGTTTGCATTCCAAGTTGTTGTTGTTGTTTTTTGCACGACAGCGCTTAGTCACGCATCGCACGGTATTTCTTTTGACTTTGTATATTTTGTGATGGAGCGCGCGCGCTTGTGTGTGTGAGAAGAATGGCGATGAGAAACTGGTTTTATTACACTTTTTTCTTCCTTAATTTTGGCCAACACAATGGTTCTATTGGTTATTTATGAAGGAGATGCGAGAAATTGTTTAGATTTTGGCTCATTCATCCATCAGTTAGCATTGTTTTCTTAAAAAGCCAAACTATGTATACACACGGACAAGCGTACACACACACGCACATACCCTTCGGCAATAGATTCAATTCGAAAATCGTTGTTTGCATTGACACTGATAAATGAAGCAGAGAGACAAACAGTGTTCAATGTTTGAAATGTCGGAGGGGTTATATAAACACCTATCCATGTGCAATAATGCTGAAAAATTAAATGGTCAAGCTTAAGCGCTTTATCAAGGCGCTACCGTTTCTATTCATTTCCATGAGAAATTGCTTACGCATCCGAAAAGATAATCGCATTGAAAATGAACGCGTTCCTTTTCTAAAAACCCCTTTTTTTTCCATATAAATATATATTATGTGTCGCACACACAAAAGCAAACCAATCTTCCGCAACAGATTCTTCTATTATTCTAATGCCGGTCAACGAGAATAAATGCCATGAATGAAGAGAGAGAGAGAGAGAGAGAGAGAGAGAGACCAAAAGACATAGGAAAGAACGACCACAAAGAATACGTTTGGAACGAACAAACAAAAAAAAAAAATTCACTTCATAAAAGGAGATTTAAACGCATTAAATTAAATTGATGGCACAAGCATAAAAAAAATATCATTGTATACCGAAAATGGTAAAGCCTATGTTTATATCCACACTTTATCTATGTCATAATTTGAATCAATAAATGTGTTGCGATGATAGCACACACGGCACACGCAAATACCATGTTCTTGTGCGAACAATTTATTTCACCGACATAAAATTTCATCTAACATCAATTTCTTTATCAAGCATTTTAGCCAATCAACGTTGGCGCTGCGGCTCAAACACAATCCACAATTAAGTTGTGCCCCAACTATTTATCTATCTACGAATATGTGCTATTTTTTTTTTTTGCATGAGGCCTTGACTTTTTCAATGCATCATTTAAAAAGTAGTGTTTGTTTTTCACTCATGCACATAAACGAATCGTTTTTTTTATTCTTCTTTTCTTCCATCTAGTTAACTATCGTGTGTCTGTATGTTGTTTTTGCATAGATAGAATAAATGTCAACGAGTGTCAACATGTCATTCTTAATATAAAGCCAGCTCGTGTATGTTTGTGTACATCGTCAGTAGTATTTTATCATAAATTTATGTACAGTGGCCACACAAACAACGAAACTATCCGCTTGTAAAATTCACACACACACACAATGTATGCTTTATAGAAAGAAGAATGGTGGGAAATAAAAAGCGTCGGTTTTCAATGTTGGTCGTATGTGCGTGTTTTTACATTTATTATCAAGAGCTTTCATTCATTCGCATGAATGTGTGTCTCACCTGTGTCGTAAATTTTCAAAAGCCACAATTTGTAAACGATTCTCATATAATTTTGTATAAAATAATACATTGCATAGAAACTATGTTTTATTTAGCAACCAAAAATTCCGACATGGAAATGAGAGAATCAATGGTTTCCCATCACATTTACACATGAACTACGGTTATTTTCCATATCCATATCCATATAGAAATATGTTAGTAGGTTCACCACACCAAGACAACTGATGAGATTCATTCTTCAAGCATTGTTTAAATAGATGGCTTCAATTGTATCATCATTTTATTCCCCAGTACATGTTACATTGTATAGAATAGAACACAAGTTTTCACAAAAATCTTTCACAATCAAGGCTTGCTTTGCTCTATCGAGATTTTCCAATTCAGGCATTGTTGTTGCGACAACGCAAACGTCACTCCATTATTTGTCTACCAATGACAGATGTTCTCAATGTTTCAGGCATTTTAAATCGTTTCTCTTGAAGAAAGAAAAAAAAAACAACAACTTTTTGCTTATGAATTCAAATCCCAGTTGAAAGATAAACGTTCACTGTCAGTCTCGTGTAAAATTTCGTATTACACACTTAGTTTAATTTTTTTTTTTTTTTTTTTGCTTCTTTTTGCCGACAGGTATTGCTTTTGCTTAAATTTGAAATATTTCACAGCGTAAATGTTTCATTTCAGCATATAATGAACACAGCATTTCACTAAAATCATTTGATTAATAAATAAAGAGAAGTGAAAATAGTGTCTGTCAAAATGCGCTTAGCTGAATTTTTCAAATGCAAATTGTATCAGCTGGCATAGACATCGACCGAGCCGCAGAACAGTGGCTTTTAATTTGTAAATGAAAACAATTTTTAAATAAATCGGGCCAGAGATGTTTTATGGTAAAACATAGTGATGCTTATTCTCAGATGCCATTGTGTTGGAACCATTCAAATAAACATGCCAACCAAT
Source organism: Resseliella maxima (assembly GCA_029041755.1). NCBI lineage: Eukaryota > Metazoa > Arthropoda > Insecta > Diptera > Cecidomyiidae > Resseliella > Resseliella maxima. The sequence continues at coordinate 299,511 of JAQOWM010000950.1, read as the reverse complement.
GCCAACAAATGGTTCAAGCTACTTTACTGTAAGTGCAAAGAGTGAAAAGATATGGAAATTTGAGATAGAGAGAAGAAGGGAGAGAGAGAGAGAGTTAGAGAGAAGAATAGAGAGAGAGAGAGAGAGAGAAAATGAGAGAGAGAGAAAGAGAGAGAGAAAGTGAGAGAAAGAGAGTGAGAGAGAGAGATGAAGATAGAGAAGAATGTATTTTTAAATACTCTTATCCTACCAATCACATTCATGATGGGAAACACAACTGCGGTGTGTGTATGTACTTTTAAAAGAAAGCGAACATTTTGATGTTTCACACCGTTTCTCCACCCTCTTTTCTCTGTACGCATTCCATCGTTGTGCTAAACAATGTTTCATTCAGTACACGTCAGTTGAGTAATGTACCATATTTTGTTTGGTCTATTTCAATGCCTTTCTATATTACGCCCGATGAACGAACCATTTGAATATTTAAGCTACATTGAGCTTGCCGTATTTATGTTAGAAAATAAAATGAGAAAAAAAAAAATTAAACTTGGTGTCTTTTGATGTCATTTTGTTGGGAATTGTCGTATTTTGTGTGTTGGTTCTTTTTCTTTATTATTATACAATGCTTTAAAAATCATAGGTGTATTTGTGTACTGTGTGTATGCATACTCAGTTCATAATATAATACAGGCCAGCATGTGCGGTGCGTACATATCTTTTCACCCAGAACTTTATCGTAATTTGCCATTCTATTCGACAAATACACGGACACTCGCATTTCAGCCGCTTCCGTTGATTCATTTTGTTCGACCCGTTCACTTCCCAACTCAAATACATTCAAAGTGCGACAAACAATGGTACAATGGAAAATTATTGCATTCGAAAATGTTGCCGGAAGTTCGGTGTTTTAGCTTGTACCACCATTCACAATTTATCTACCATATTTATCATACGTACGAGATTCTGACAGCACAAGAATAGCAACAACGTTGGTATCATCATCATCCTCGTCATTTTCATCGTTGTTGGCGTTGTCGTCATTGTTGCCATTGCATCAATAAACTTGAGCTCAACTGTTACTGTTGTCCTTTCGCAATGGGCGATATACGCAAAAAGAAGCAAACATTTTACCGGGAACTTTTACGACATGATTGCAGAGGAATTATGAATGAAAAATTATGATTATTATTGTAGCTATTATGCTAGTTCGGATGTTCGATCCATCGTCTTAGAAAATCGAAACGATATGCTCGGTCTCTCCTTCTCTTACAATTTAAACGGTGACAGTGATGGTGAACACAATAAGAACACCAAAGGAATTGATCAAAAGATACCATTGCAAAAACGAAATGTCAGAACAGATTTTGAAGGGCCAGGTCGCACTCTCTCTCTCTCTCTCTCTCTCTCTCTCTCTCTTTCTCTCTCTTTCTCTCTCTTCTTCTCTTTTCTTCTCTCTTCTTTTTTTTCATCGCTTTCATTCGTTGGTTCGTTCGTTCGTTCATCTGTTGTTGTTCGCTTTGTGTATTTCATCGAACATAATAACAGTAATAATAAGGTTTCCCGCTTCTTATCCTGTTTCCATCTTGTTCGCTTTAAGATGGCTTCGACTTTTGTCAAATGAATTCACATAAAACTTTTATTGGCAATTTCAATGTTCATTTTTTCAATGTTAAGAATTGTTGTTGTGCATTTTTGGTGCTTGAAATGTTGAAGCGATAAGCGAGCTAGCACGTTATCGGTGTGAGGGATCACGAAATTACCTTAACGAAAAACCGACTCGTTGAGTGCATACCGTCAATATCACGTCGAAAGTACACTAATCAAAATGTATATTCTACGTTTTTCGCTTCATTTTGTTTCTCTTTCTCACTGCCTTTTTTTTTCTTTCTTTTTCTCTTTCTTTTCTTTTTCATTCACCGTACACTCTTGTTCATTTGTTGCTTATCAAACACACAGGAGGGATATGAATGTCAATGCTGTACCGGTTTTGGTGGATCACATTGCGAAGAAATCGATGCTTGTTCACCCAGTCCATGCACCAACAATGGCATTTGCGTTGATTTATCTCAAGGACACGATGGAAATTCATATCAATGCTTATGCCCTTACGGTAAGTCTTTGGTTATTTCTTTTTTTTTCTTTTTTTTTTCAGTCATCACTCTGTTTTCCACTTCATTCACTTTGTTATTAATTTTGCTTACCATATTGATTAAATGAATAAAACTGACATTATGGAAGAACAACGATGTAAGAGAACAAAAAAAAAAAGAAAAAGAAAAAAAAAGTAAAAACACGCAAACAAACAAATAACAATGAACTTTTGTGATACGTTTCGACTTAAGCCATTTGGCTTCAATCTTCACGTAAATGAATACTGATTAAGTGACTATTGCTCATTTTGTTATGTTTTGTTTTATTTTCTTTTTGTTTACAATACAATGTTTTTAACATTGACGATCGTCGAATTATGAAGTTATTAAGAAAATTCGCTTAGTAAATCAAATCAAGACTCAATTCAGTATCTATTCAAAATGCAGGGCAATTTTCAAATAATAAAAACATATTTTATGATCTAAGACCCAATTTCACGCTTATGCCGCTGACATATTGATTTGATCAATGGTTTCTACTTTCTCTTGTATTAATGACTAAATAAATTGCAAAGCGAATTATTCGTTACCTTTTAACAATATCATTAAATGTAACTTTATAACGTACCCATCGTTTTTATCAGATTTTCATGAATTTCTCTCTCTCTCTCGATTAGAATTAACGAGGCGTCGATGAATCAGCACATTTTCGATGTGCTCTGCACCTGCTTTTTATCTTAATGAGCATGGAAACTGCGGCTCCCAAAATCAGCTCACAAATATTCTTCGAGACTAATTTCATTTAGTTAGTCATGCTAAAATGATGTAGCTGGATAAAACGTGAAACAGCAAACGATTATATTCAAACACTGAATAAATAATAACATTTAATATTCATTTGCGTATGGTCATAAAGAAATGTCTTAGCACAAAACCAAGTTTTTGGATTAATACAATTTCAGAATGTTATATACTATACAACAGTGTAAACAATTTCACATAAATGCAATCATAGGACACAGATAAAACGTTGAGATGGAAAATGGAATTACCATTGAAGCGTTAACAAAAGGTTCTTTTGCAGTGAAATTAATAATACAAGGTGATGAAAGGTGTGTACGCGTTTTGTATTGTTATATGTCAGCGACCGCGTGTGTATCGTTGTTTATCTCTAGTCATAATTTTCTGTCCTCGTGTAAACAAGCAGTGCATAACTGATTCTGTCCCATGAAAACGATTCCAATTAAAATCACAAATTATATGCTCTTGCATATACATGCTCAGTTATGAACCATTGCAACTACATTCCGCAAGCGTTTTTGTTCACCTAAATTTTTTTTTTTTCTGTTTGTTTTTTGTTCTCTCCTTGTGATCTAGTTTGCTCTTTCTAAACGCAAACATGTAGTTAATAATAGGGAAAATGCTCATATGTGAGCCAGAGATTTTCGTTGGATGTCTGTATGCGTGGATGTATATGTTTCGTTGCTCGTTTGCAAATGAAAATATTTCTCATTATTATTTAAAATTGAATTTGCCATCGTCGGTACAGAAAGCCATTTCGCACAATTGAGTTTAACACAAAATTCAAATTTACACCGAACTGGTACAGTGTGGCTTTGGTGTGTGATGTTTTTCTATCTCTTCTCACTTTCCCTCTATCTCACACACTCTCTCCCTATCTCTCTCTCGCTCTCTCTCTCTCTCTCTCTCTCTCTCTCTCTCTCTCTCTCTCGCTTGTGCTCTTTCTCGCACTCTCTCTCTCTCTCTCGCTCTTTCTCTCTCATTCACTGCTCCATTTTTTTTCTCTCCATGTACACGCCCTCTCAGTCATATCTTTTTTTTCTGTTACGACTTTGCAGCAGATTTTCACGCATTATCACAATTTACAAATAGTTTGGCATTTGCATGGGTGTAAAAGTGTGGTAAAAAAAAACCCATGTTAACGCTTGAAAACACCGACTCATTGAAATCATAGTAAAGCAAAAGTAATAAAAGGTTTGCGGTGAAAAGACAATGACATATCGTTTTACATAGAGCACCCGCACTTATGAACTTTTCTAAAGACTCGACGAAAATGCTCGTTGAAGTTCAAAAAAAAAAAAAAAAAAAAAAAACATTGTACGTGCAGAAAACTTTAATAAGCAACAGCTCCTCTGCAAAGTAGATGAAAAAAAAAAATGGAATTTAATGAAAAATTAATGAAACCGAAGGGCAAAACGGAATGAGTGTTGAGACACTCGCGCTCACACACTGCACACATTCACCGTCATTCGAATTACCAACATGATTGCTGCTACGTCTAAATAGATTTTCTATTCGCTGTATTTTGCGAGTGTATGTGTGTTTTTTTTCTTCTTCTCTCCTTCGTCTCAATTTAAAAAATGCTTAACGAATGCTATTTCAGTTGGAAAGTAATCAGTTTTTAACACATACATGGCCGAATACAAACAGTTAAACATGCGAACCGCAGGCATTGAAAAACAATTCATTGTGGCATTTTTCTATTTCCATTTCACTCTTTCTCTCTTTTTTTTTCAATCCATTTCAGTCTTTCTATGCCATTTCTATTCGCAGTATATTCAATCTCAATTTGAAGACAAATAAAGGAGCAAGAAAAAAAAAAACATGTAGAATCCACACTTAACCGAAGACATCTTTTTGAAAGTACCATGTTTAAAGAGGAAAGTTTTCGTCGTAAACTTAATCTTAAAATTCAATTTTCACATCTGTATGCATTACACGATCACGTCTTGTGTCATCTTCCCGCCTCTCTTCTTTTTCACCGTCACCATTTCATTTTCACCTTTTCGTCCAACGGATGCTTGCAAACACAGCAAACAAATGAAATTTCTTTGACGCTCCCCATTTTTTTTTTCTTCTTCTTCTTCTTCTTTTTCTTTTTTATAACCTTCTTCCTCCTTTCGATTCTCTCATCTAAGATGCATATTGAAAAAAGTTCAAAAATTTTTGCAGTCACATTCGAGCATAAAATACAAACCAGATGTGATTGGAAGTCATAAGAAATGTTGAGATTCGAAGAAATAAAAAAAAAAAAATATTAAATGAGCCTGCCTGTTGGACCTCAATGATGACAACAACAGATAACAAATTGATGTTGAGCCATTGCTTGGTTTCAAATGAATTCCACTACAATTAGTTTTTCTTCAGTAGAAATCAAGTTCCGATTGCGAAATCAGATATTCAATGTTTGTTACATTGTGAATGCGAAGAAAATGAAGAAGATGCTGCCACTGACAAGGATGATGAGCGAAAGAGCAAGAAAGAGAGAGAGAGAGAGAGAGAGAGAGAGAGAGAGAGAGAGAGAGAGAGAGAGAGAGAGAGAGAGAGAGAGAGAGTGAGAGATAGAGAGAAAGATAGTAGGGGGAGATTGAAAAAAAAAACGAAGTCGGCTAAAAATTGCCCGGCAATCATTGCATCTGTTCATTATGTAAGCGAATGAAGTTTTGTGGGTGAAAGAAATGTGAGAATCGTTCGACAGAAAACCAAAAGAAGTTGATGATTGCAAGAATGAACGTGACGAGACTCATAAAAATCGTCACTCACACAAATGCATGTACGCTTATTCAATTTGGCATTTTGGTTGTTTTTTTTCCTGTCGGGTGCGGTTATTTCACAGTTAGACGTCGATTTAATGTGAAAAAGAATCAGAAAAGCACAGGAAAAAGAAGAGCAGAAAAAAAAGAAACCAAAACGGAAAATGTTCGATGGCCAAAAAGCAGTGTGTCGAAAGGCAGTTTTGTAAAGTGGCAATGGCAACAGAAAATTGGCTCAAGCTCATTTGAAAAAAAAAAAAAAAAAAAAAAAATGAAGATTTACCAAACAAGCCGATTTGTTAATATTTTACAACGGAAAATGGTGGCATAATGAAGCAAGCAACAAGAAAACCACTGCAAATAATTTGATATGGAATATTCAAGATGGTTTACCAACAACCAAGGTGTTTCATTCGCTGATCCATCGAGTTTCCCACGTAAATAATTGAAAATCGAACATGTTTTCTTCTATTCATTTTAATTTCAGATTCATTCCGTTAAAACGCACCATTCACAATTTTGTTTAACTTCGATTCACGAGAATATAACACATAAATTTGCATTTTTCTTTCCCTTAATAAATATTGAATCATATTTGATTTCTGAATGTTATTCAAATTAAGTTTCCGTTTACCTGCTCAGACTCAGCAGCATTACTTTTTCTCTATTTATCTTGTTGTCTTAGCGTGGGTGCCACCCGAAATGGCAAAAAAGAAAAAAAAACGATGGGAAATGAAGAAAAAGGAACAAAACCGAATAAACAAGTATTCAAAACAAGTTTTAGATTGAAGTAAAAGGGCAAAACAGAGTGTTGCGTATAAATATTTGTTAGAAATGAACGCGAGCGCTTTTTCTCTCTATATCTCCCCCCCCCTCTCTCTTTGTCTCTTTATTTATATTCTCTTCGTTTGTAATGTCGAGTGTTGTAAAAATACTGATGATATCCGTTTAATATGAAACATGACAGACGTACAAAAACAGTATGACACATTGACTATTGCGCATATGTGATGTTCGTCTCAATTTTCAGGGAAGTGAGATGAGATTAAATTTTAGTTGAAAGGGTTGCATTTTACTAATGCTACATTGACGCTATTCAACTTAAATCACACGAAAAACCTATAAATGTTCATGGGGCACAACTATATTTCGTGTAAAGGCAATCGAAAGCCGAAAGTAAACATGGCAGCTAGTCACAAATCGTGACATCGAAAAAGTAAGAAAGAATGAAAAAGAATAGTCAACGAAGGCTGAGCACAAAACCAACAACATACATCGCATTCGCCGAATATGTGTACAGATAAAGCAGAAGAAGAAGAAAGAAAAAAAGAAAAAGAAGAAAAAGAAGAAGAAGAAGCAAAAGTCTAAAATAGAAGATGCTATCAGAAAGAATATATAAAATGGGATAACATAAACATATATTGGAGCATTAATGCAATGGGATGGGAAGAGAACCAATTGCAAAATATATACTGCTTGGTAAATATAGACGAAAAGAGAAAATATTATTGAAAGAAATGAAGCAGAGATTGAAAACAGCGAGACAGATACACATACATGAACGGAGTTTAACAAAGTCAAATACGTTGCTGAAGACGGAAAAACATCGAATTTAAAGTGATGAGAAAAAAAAAAGAAAAGAAAAGAGATGAGTTTGAGTAAAATTCGAAGGCGTTCAAAATTGGAGTCCATAACATGGCACGCAACCTAAGCGAATTTCAAGGCAATCGAAAATTGTGAATTTGCCAAAGATGATTTGCGTGAAACGTGAAATCGACTAAGATGCGCTTGTTTCCCATTATAGCCGTTTGCTACAGCCATTTCTTCGTTCGTTTTGAAATCGCTCCCCTCTAACTCTCTCTGCAGTATTCTTAATTTCCCTTTCTCATTTTCTATCTCTTTCTCCTTCTCTCTACTTCCCTCTCCTTCCCTCTCCCTCTCCTTCCCTCTCCTTCCCTCTCTCCCTCTCTCCCTCTCTCCCTCTCTCCCTCTCTCCCTCTCTCCCTCTCTCCCTCTCTCCCCCCTCTCTCTCTCTCTTATCCTATTCCTTATGCGTGAACGTGCACAAATTCAATTGAATTGTAGCGAGAACAAAAAAACAAAATCAATAATCGAATGTTTCATTTCAGCCTTAGAATTTCACTGAAAACGGTTTTCCACCCAGTTTCTGATGCAAGAGAATTCGATTTTTTTCTTCTTTGCTGCCAAATCAATGGCGTTATTCACTTATCTGCTGATTCTCTTTGATATGTGCGCCTGTGTTTGTTTATTTTAATTTATTGAGACTTTTCAGGCAATTTACATTGATGTTTACTTTTTTCAATGCTGTTGTTATTAGATACTTGATGGGTGAAAGACAATTTGTCGCTATTTATCGGCTGATCGTATTCCATTTTAGCGCACCGTTAAGTATTTTCTCGTTCGATAAGCAGCAGTCAAAACTTAGACTTTTTTCATTCGTATGAAATCGACAAAAACATAAAGAACATTTGGTTACTGTTTTATCCAAAAGTGTTACAACTTTGAAATACTTGTACACAATACATGCTTTAAAAGAGTTAAAACCGAATGCTAACCCAACTACTTTTCCAACAAGACCAATAGATTGCTTGGCTTTGCCACACACACACACACAAGCAATGTTATTTTATGGTTATTTTCATTTCGGGCGGAACGGGAAAAATCGTCGAAATTCCGTTCGAAATTGAACTCATTGTAATATTTATGTTGAGACAACAACAATTCCAACGGTTTATTTCACTTCTCAATTTTCGCATGTAATAAGATACATCCGGGAAAAGAAAAACACACACACACTCAGCGAAACGGCTTTATTGATTGAAAGGAAATGTTCCTCAGATTCAATAACGTTGAATTGACAGGGGTTTGAACGCAGCTGGAACGCGAAACATCAAAGAGCATTTTTACAAGCAAATATTTAAAAAACGCAACAGCATTTGCAATTTGTTGCTTAATTTTATACTTGTGCTTTTGCTTGCGATTATCGTACAATATAAAATTGATCCGATGAACTTTGTTCAATCCCTTAAACCACTTTTCTTGGACACACAGTTTTAAACGGATTCTTTATTGAAAGTTATACAACAATTGGATCACAGTAATTGTTGGAAAACTGTCAATAACATCAAATAATTCTATCTTGTTATTGGGATTAATAAAGCAAATATTTACTTAAAACTAAAGGAAGAAAATGAAAGAAAAAAAGAATCCAATGACAAGTCAATCATGTTGATTTTCATAAGTTTCATTTTTTTTCCGCCGGTTTTTGTTTTCTCGTGCAAAACAGTCAGTTTATTAATCACCAATGGGTTAAACGATAAAATGGTGTGCAAAAACAGGGTAAAAAAAAATATGTTCACAATCAACCTTCATCAAATTATAACTGCGGTGGAAATATGATTTTGAGTGCGAAATTGAATTTCGCTTTGTGGTTATGAGCTTCGACGTCATTCATCAGTTGAACGCAAACCTGCGGTTACTCTGAATTATTTTATTTTCAATTGAACTTTTTTTTCCGCTTCCTATTTTTGTCCCTCGTTTTTGTTAACTTTTTGCAAGTCAATATCGCATCTATCGAGAATTCAATTAATCGGTCGATAAGTTTTTTTTTTTCTCCAAATCGGATATGTGTGTGGACAACAACATCAGCAGCAGCAGCAGCAGAAGCAGAAGCAGAAGCAGAAGCAGAAGCAGCAGCAATGGAGAAGATGGAGGAAAAGAAGAAAAAGAAGTGATCAAATTTCATATTAAGGGTTGAATTGTGTGAAAGAAGCAAGCCGTTATCATTTGAATCGTGTGAATCTAATTTTTGCGATGGCGTCAGTTGGACTAAAATTCGTGTCATTTCGAAGTTATCCGACGAATTGGCAGAAAAAAAAAACGATACTTGAAATGGCAAAGTTTGGGATTAAAAATAAAAAGAAAAAAAAAAAAGTTTCGCTCGAAATGAAGACCGCCTAAGTTTGGAATTCATTTTCTATTCCACTAGACAGAGACAGTTTTATTTTTAATTTATGTGGAAAATCGGATACCCTTCCAGACATTTTCACAAAATATTTTTCAAAGACAAACGAACAAAAAAAAAGGCAATTTAAAATTATTTCTTTCGCTTTATGTCACGTTATTCGTTGAAAAATGTTCGACCGAATAGCAAATAGTCACCGCCACGAATTCGAAAACGAATACAAAGACAAATGAAGGGCACATTCATACATACATGCTAACAATAATGGTCCACAATGAATGACGCTTTGCCAAATCATTGTGTAAATGAATCCTAGCACACGTCTCGTGTCTGTATGTTGTTCCAGTTTCTTATGTTTTTTTTTTTGTCTCTTCTCATTCTTTGTTTGTTTGTTCTTGCTCAATTGCATACTCGTCGAAAAGTCGAATCTCATTTTTTTTTTTTTTTTTTTGGTGACACAATAAATAGCAAAATTATTCATATTATTTAGTGTAACCATTTGCTGTGGTGAATTCAAAATTTTCAAAATGGTATTCATTTTATAGCCAACCACTAAAATCTTGTGTGTCGTTGTTAAATGACACAATTTTTCTTCTTCTTCTTCTTCTTCATTTAACGTTAGCATCATTGCATTCAACATGAATAAATTTCAATTTAATTTCTATCCATTGTTCTGTCAAATGATTATTTCCATTCCGCATTGCGTTGCAAAAGCTTTCCAAAAAACGGAAGTCACATTATGAGGCACTTTGTTCATATTGTAACTCTCGTATAAAAAAAAAAGAAACTAGAAAATGGCCAAACGATATTTAGCATGAAGGAAAAATCATTTTAAAATGAACAAACATAAATGCATCAACATAGAAGCAGAGAAATGAAGCGAAGCACAAAGAAAATGAAAGAACGAATGCCAAAATAAAAAAAATGTAGAAACAGTGAAAAGAATTTAAATTTTATCTCACGTTCTGTGTTCATCAAGCAAAAGATAAAAGCGGTGATTTTTCAATGAAGAGTGATTTTCCATCACGATTACCATTATATTATAGATAAACCAGAACACAAAATGGCGCAAATAAAAATGAGTTACGTCATTCTCTCTGTCTTTCTGCATTTCGATTTGTCTACGTTTCTATTTCTTTGCTGGGGTTTTTTTTCCTCTCTCAGGACAATTTGACGCATAGCGAAACAAAATGAAGGAATTTTTCGTTAAATTTTTGTTTTTTTTTTTTTTCTTTTCATTGGACAAAAATCCGTAACGAAATGGAAATATCTGATTGCAAAGTAAAATGCTTTACGTTCAAGTGAATAAGTGAAGAATGTTGTCAGAACCCATGAAAGTGTCTCCAATAAATGCGCGTAAAAAAAAGCAAAATGAAATCTATATATATATATGTATTTACAGAAAAGTCGTACACACAAACAAAGCATAAAACGTTTTTGTTGAATGTGGCGAATTCGAATTTAAAATTCTCCAGAGCCTACCAAACCTCAACTTCAATTTACGTGGTTAAATATTCATGGATTTTGTGAACGCATTTTTGTCGCTAGCTTACTTTTTCCCTCATAACGAAGCAAAAGAGATAAAAAAAAATACTTATTCGTCGTTCTCTCGACGGCTGGTTATTAATTTATACGCGAATTATTGAAAATTCAAGCCCATAATTGAAATATACAAATAGATTAATGCCAAAATGTTCTCATAAAATCAAACCCTTTGCACCAACACACACTCACACAAACCAAACGGCTAATACATAATTCAATAGGCAGTTGTGTTTTTACCAGTGTTGGTAATCCAACTAAATGAAATGAAATGACAGAATGAATGGATTTGCATGAAGAAAATGTATAAAAGAACTGAGTAGCTTAGCCAAAATGAAATTCAATTCGCGTATACAGTTGAATTTGTTATTGATGGCCGGTTAAAATGTATCATAATGATTATACCATTTTGTAAGCAACTGAAAAGGCCATTTTTTATATTATTCAAAATGAAATGAGCATGATAAATTATTTGAATCGTTTCCATACATTATTATTTATAGACTCAATGTGAAATTATAATTATGTTATAAAAGAAATAAGACAATTCTAAATTAATTCAATGCTTTGCGTATTACTCACGTTTTTTGTTTGAACAAAGCAAAATGTATTTTAACACATCATAACATATGCCTCATAGGCATCCAAAACTCGTGTATTTCAAACGAATGAAAAGTTTATGAGCACAAGCATACGTTTTCGGTGCGATTGTATATGAATTTATCATGTGTGTGTGTGTGTGTGTCTGTGCTTCTGTAAATTGTGCAAAAAACGTGATCATATACAAACACTTGATTGTATTATTTATGTGAACTCGCATTCTATAAGCGAAATGCTATCTCTTGTCGCTGATGATGAATTGCAATGGCATTAAGAAACTTTCTAACATTGTGATCAAATGTGAATTTTTCATCATCAAGTCATGCTGATTGCAAGGCGTTATTCGCGTAATTTATGCCTGCACACAAATGCTGTTGCTGCTGCTCTGAATAGTATTCACAATGAGCAAACGAGCAAGTGAGCGCAAATTAATTTGAGCTTTTTCACAAATCGTTGTTCATGCGATTAAATTAATCTTCAATTGAATACAACATTATATAGAAAGTTGGTGTGGCATAATCAGTGATGCCAGTGTACCAGTGGCAATGGCAGCAGTGCTCGGTTCAACTAAATATAATGTGTGTATGTGCGTGTTTAATGGAAACAATGATGATAAATTACCAACTCGTCGGTCTTTGAGTGCAGGACGATAAACAAAATAGCGTTCAACGGCACAGTCGCCTACTGGTTTGAAATATTCGTTCAAGTAATCAGCATGCGATTGCATTAAAATCCATTAAAATTGAGAAAATAAACTTTTGTTTTTACCTTTTTTTTTTCTTCTTTCGCGCTTTTCGCCGTCCTTCACCGATGTCACACTAACTGTGTTGTTGTTGAAAAGTGATTCACATTTTCATATCGTTTTTTTTCGTTCGTTCGTCCATTCATTTGAGGTGTTCGCTATTTTCATTTCATCATTGGCCAAGAATCGTTGGTTTGCGTCTTTTATCGAGTCTACAGTTGTGTCTTTCTTTGAATGTGCATGCGTGCGTGCGTGCGCGTTTTTCTTTTCATTTCGAAAACTTTTTACCGCGTATTGAGCTTTCTGCCCCTTAATTAAAGTTGTGAAATTAGATTTTACGGAAAACTTGGTTGATAAATTAAGTACGTAAAGTGCTGCTTACAGTTACCGTGTAATTTTGCACACATTTGGTGTAATCGGAAACCTCCTGACACTTTGAACATGGAAAATCATCATCATTGTGAGCCAGTAAAAATGGAATGACAAAAGAGAGAAAAAGAGAGAAAAAGAGAGAGAGAGAAAGAGAGAAAGAGAGAAAGAGAGAGAGAAAGAGAGAGAAAGAGAAAGAGAAAGAGAGAGAGAGAGAGAGAGAAAGAAAGAAAGAGAGAAAAACAAAAAACACAATTGTCAGCAAGAAAGACATTTTTGCATCAATACAATTTCTTTGTGTTTTTTCTTGTTCTGTTTTCTTTGCGCGTCGCTTTGTAAAAGCAGAAAAAAAAACTTTCTTTGGCTTCTTCTATCTTTTTTTTTTGATTGTTTTCGAAAATCAGACGACGGCATCAACATGTGTTGTGATCGATAAAGAACATTTTGTTCCTTTGTAATATGTAAAAGTTTTTCTCCAAGGGCGATTCTCTCTGTGAAAGCATTTGTGCAAATGTGAGCGAATTTCCGTGCACGTAAGCGAATTTAACATACAATGATTCGATTTAGTTCAATTGGTACATAAATAATTAAGCTCATTGTGTGCTCTCGACACGGGTTTCTATTTACAAACATGCTGTTTTATGTTGTTGTTTTTTTTTTTTTATATTTTCGTATTGTTTTTGTTTTGGAATTTAATACCATAGCATGCATACCGTATGTTTTAATCTGATAAGCTTTATTTAAAATGCCATGATATTGACAGAGAAAAGTAAAATAGATTACGTTGAAATTCTTGCCTGAATGCGTTATGTTTATTTTAACCGAAGAATGAGATGGAAAAAAAAAATTCTCTTATCAAATCAATATCGGAAAGTATTAAGCAAAGAAAGAATCCTTCTGATTCACATTGAATTCCGATTAATGCTCATAGATTGAATTGATATGGAAATGTTTTCTCAGCATTTACGCTAAAACATATATTTGAAAATGTGAGTGGGTTTTTTTTTTTCTTCTCTCTTCTTTTTGCAAATTCGATGGAAATTATTTAGTTTTGCACAAACACGTTCAAACAAAATTCTCATTTATCGTTGATTGAGAACCGGGCGCCGGAGCATTGATTTCACGAATGCTCACTTTTGTGTAAAAGAATCGTTTTGAGTGAATGTGTTATTTTTTTCTTCTTCTTGCCAAGCAAAATACCATTTCAAACTTAGCACATGATGAGATGCGGGTCGTGTGTGAATTGTCTCATTCCACTTAACAACGAAAAAAAGAAGGAATGTCGATAGCATTTCACATCTTGTTTGTAACTGCCATTTCAAGCATATGATATTTCTATTCGCTTGTCGGTTTTATGACGAAATGAAAAAAAAAAAAAAAAAAAACGAAATACGTAGACACATACACATTCGATACATGAGATTTTTGCACCATATGACAGTCTAACGACAGCGAAAATTCATTGAAAACTCATGTCATTTTGATTTCGCAATAAATGCGAGCCAGCTGTGGAAAGAGAATACATGAAAATGAGAGAAAGGGAATACGCCCGAAAATTAGTCGCAAGTAATCAACATAATTCAATGAGTTTTTTTTTTATTTTTCTCTCTCTCTCTCTCTCTCTCTCTCTCTCTCTCTCTCTTCTCGAGTGCATTGAACGTATCGAAACATTCAATGGCAGTATATTCAGATCGGAATAAATGCACGAAGTGTATGCAAAGGAGAAGTGACACTTTGATATCGATACGGATACGGTTTAACGATGGCACGTACTCATCCCACAATTCTTATAATAATCTCGACAATTTGGCGACACTGACAATTCAATATAAGCTTCGAACATGATTTGTATGAGTCGACCTGTGTGTCGTGTATCGTGTATCGTGTTTCAAGTTTCAAATTTTCTACAAAGCCTTCAAATGGGTTGTATGTATGTGTGTTTGCGTGCGCTCTTATCATTTTTCAGAATCTTGTTGTTCTCGGATTTGATGCCAAGTGACAGCTTACGCGTAGATAATTTTATTCGTTACGTGTTTTTTTTTTTTTTATTTTCATCTTCATTCACTTTTAGTTCGCTAGCTAAAATCTTGTTATGGATGTTGAAAGAAATGTGTCAACTGCCTCATCATGCTTTTAGTACATAACTCACGTTATTCGCTTAAAGCGAACACCCTTAATACAGATTTTTTTTTTCATCGTTCACCGCTCCTCAGAAAAACACATTTGATTTTTTTTTTTTCTGACACATTTTAGAAGTTTCGAACATACATTTCTTTTGTATTGAAGTTTTATATGTTGCTGTTCAAGCATTGAGCTCTCGTATAAATCCAATTTATTTGATTTAGCCATCAATTTTGGACGAAAAAATAAAGAATTTTTTTGCAGTTCTTCTTTTTTCAATCAAATAAATTTGAATCGAATCATTGTTCTTTTTTTTTTTTTTTTTTTTTTGGTGAAATGAAAGTTCAGAATGAAATCAAATCAGGTAAAAGTGAATGAAAAATGAAATATCATCAGATGAAATCAATGAGTGCATCATGTTTTCCGTTTTGCTTTTACACTTTCTATTTACTAATGCATTTTAATGAAACCAAGTAAATGCACTAATTCGTCTTTTCCATCAAAATTGTGTCGTGATTTGTCATTTTGCATCAACTATTAGAGCTGGATGTATTGCATTATAGCAAGTATCGCGTCAATTTATTTCAAATTACATTAGCTTTGAAGTGCAACAAACTTCTTCATTTTCTGACAAATTGCAACACAACTAGAAAGAGACGGTTTTGCTCATCAATCACCAATTAACCATTAATTTACGTAAACGAACATCAGCAGTGTGCTTTTCGCGAAATGCAACGGCGCAACAAAGCTCTTTCATTTAACTAACGATGAGCACTTACAAAATGTATAGCTGCGATCACATTTGCATTGACTGTTCCATGGAACGTTTTTATTTTATTCTCTTTTGAAATTTGTGCCACAGCAAATAAGAGAACAAGAAGAAGAAGAAAAATGAAGAAAAAGGAAAAGAAGAAGAAGAAGAAGAAGAAGAAGAAGAAGAAGAACAAGAAGAAAAAGACAAAAAAAACGGTTGCAAAACGTGCTAAAACGAACAGGTTTCTTCAGTTATTTTCTAATTAATTATAATATAACGCCAGCATAATATAGACAAGAAAGCCAATTTCAGGAAGAAACGCTTCCATTACAAATTAAGTAACACAAAGTGTGATTTTAATCACAATAGAGTGATCAATGAGTGTAGAGAGTATTTAATACCAATACATTTTAGCTAAATTATAAATTGTTGGAAAGATTTTTCTCTTTGTAATCGTTTTGAATTAATTGGCGAATTAAAGGAAGTAAGTCGATGTGTTATTTGTTCTTTTTTTTTTGTTGTTCTCTTGTTCATTTGTATCAAAATCCCGTGCATAATTTGCTTTTGAACAGTTTTTAAGTGCAAAAATAAGTTGCAGATATTTATCATTTTAAGTTGGCTTTTTTTGCCGTGAAAACTTACGCGTAAAAATAGCTGACTTTAATGTTATGCTTCGTTAGAATTTCTTAAAATGATAAATGAGTAACGATAAAGTAAAAGAACAACAACAAAGTCTTTGACTTTCACTGCTGTTGACGCTTTGGGGACGTTGGCTCGCTACGCGCGGAAACAACATGGGACAGTAAACACAGCACTTTTAAGCTTGAATATGAATTAAGAAATCAAGTGAAATTAATGAAATCCATCAAGAGATTGTCGGCAACATGATAACTTTCTTTACGTCAAAACAACAAACACGAACTTGAAACGATTCAACAAAAACGTCCACTGGATTTTATGCTATAATTCGATGTTGATTAAGTATTTATACACATAGAGATCGGAGCGGCTGAGGACAAATTTCTTGTAAATTGATGTTCGGCAAAAATAAAACAGACATAGTCACAAACACACACACAGACACCTACGCCTGATTATTAATCTAAATTATGCCATTGACTGTCTGTATTTTTTTGCACAGTTAAATTATGGACCAAAAAAATGTTTACGATTCGGCAAAAGTTCGAATTAAAAACAAGTTTTGACAAACCAGTCAACTTCATTTCCATGTTCATTTTATTAAGAATAACAGTATCACTTACTTTCATCCAATTTCACTTCGAATGTAATGTCTAATGATAAAGTCATTTATTTTTGTTGTCGAAAACGGCTGCTGACTGTCACTGGCATTTGTGATAGGTGTGTCAGCCAGCGTTATTGAATGTTTGTTTGTTTTTGCTGCAAAATTTCACAAGAACTTGGAGACATTACATCGGTAGAGAAATATGCAAGATTACGGGCATTAAATTTAAACGTCAGACATTTTTTTTGCCAAGCTTTCATTTTAACTATTTCAATTGAAATAAAGTGATGTTGGCATTCTTACAATTTTTTTTTTTTTTTTTTTTTTTTTTTTTTTAATTTTTGAATGCATTCATTTACATTCGGTAGTTCGTTGTTTGTTCCATGGATTTTATTGTATTTGGCATAGTGTGTATGCGCAAGAACGTTTAACGTTTGGTCAGCAAATAGTCATAATTAAAATTATTTCCATAATTATTTGCATAGCACCCATTGCCATTGCCAACCGGACTCTATTTCACTTTTTTTTTTTAACATTTAGACCGGAAGAAAGAAATTTTTTTTTCCTTTTTTTGCGACAAGTAAATCGATTCATGTAACGAAGTTAGGTGTTTACGAAATGAACTCTCGACTGAAAATTGCTGCATAGAATATTTCGTATTTTTTCAAAGTATAAAACAAATGGTTTCGCTTGGTGAATTTAAATTTTTTGCTAAAAAAAAAGTGAAAAAGAATCATTTTCATTGCTTATTTGAAATTATTTTCAACTAGTTTTTTGGCTAGGATTTTTCTGACATTTAAAAAAGTCGTTCATTGACAATCTAATTTTCTCAATTATGCAAAAAATTTACGTTTCTAGTGAACATAATATATTTTCCAAATATTTTCGCGCATCGAGTGAAGAAAAGCCATGAAACTTTTGGTATTTTTATTTCCATGTTATTTACCAACAAAAAAAATATCGCATTGGTTGTAATGTGTGCACCTAAAGCGTAAACATTTCCAAAGAAATGTAAGGTTTAATTGTTCCCTGGTCTAATTGTGTGTTCACAAATTTTTGGTAGAATGTAACAAATATAACAAAAAAAGAAAAAATATAAGAGAAAAATCTTGAAAATAAATTTGCATTTTAATCGTCGGGAAATAAAATACCCCACGAAACAGTTCCATCGCTGCCAGCAGTATCGTCATTATTTGCACAGTAGTGAAAATGGAAATGTGTGGTAGAAAAAGTGAGAAGAGCTAAGGCATAATTTTGGGCTTGCATTTGAATACACATTTCAAGCCTTTTGAGAGCTGTTTTTGAGTTGTCTGTCTGTAAATAAAATTTTCTCATACCAAGAAATAAAACAACAAAAATGCACACATTAGAAAGAGAGAGAGAGAGAGAGAGAGAGAGAGAGAGGGAAGAGAAGAAAAAAAAATACATCGAAGCATGTAATTGTTTGCACCTTAAAGTTAAAGGCTTTGGCACAGCACAAATTATAGGCTTCATTTTGGCTTCTAGTATATAGTAAAAAAGAAATGGTTCATGCTTAGCAATTACAAAAAGTGAATAGTTGAACGAACACGTCGTATCATTTTGTTGATAAGCACAAACGGTGCTCACCGAAATTAGCGATTTAATTCGAAACACAAACACATCGTGTTGACGCGAAAAATCTCTGATTAAGATTGTATATGTGTATGTGTGCGTGTGTGTTTGTGTGTTCGAAGAGAGGCTTAGTTGTGTCATTACAAAGAGGATGAGAGTGAAATTGTGAGTGTCTGCACACCCGCACTCAAAAAATACTCAAGCAAAAAAAAAGCGACGTTCATCGACGAATTTCCAGTCGTGTTGAAAGCGCGTCGAAAACTTTAACAGGCCAATATGTATTCAATGCCACGACACATTTATTCTAATCTTATTTATGCATGATGATTCGTGTTTTGCATTCAAGCGATGTATTTTCAAGAGACATCGAGAGTATTCTCCAAGCTTAAATGATTCGTACGCGCTCAGATGTGAGAAAAAGACCATGAAATGGTTTGAAACGGTTTCAATTTTTTTTTTTTTCGTTTTTGTTTCTACTTCCACTTTCCGCTTGATTTTCGCTGATGCCATGCTTTTAATATGTACGGTTTTTATTCATTTCCGTGAATAATTAATATGAATCACTTAGTGCCAATCGTAATTCCCAGAAGCTCATCGTTGGGGTGTGTGGATTTTCAAATTATTATTGGACTTTTTCAACGTAAATTTATTTCGCATTCACTTGACGAGCGACCTTATCAATTGAACCTAAAACATGATACATGAAATATGTTTTATTTTGTATATTTTAGCATTTCCACTGCGACAACATATTTCTTTATCTTTCATAGACAAATCTTGCTTGTCGCCACTTTAAAGGGATTATTTTTCCATTCGAAAATATGAAGGATCCATTGAACAAGCAACAAAGATAAACAAAATGACTGTATAATTTTTTCTCAAGTTGATTCATTTTTCATTCCATTTACGATGGAATGTAAAACATATTTTTATGTATGTGCATTCGATTCGGATGTTACTTTATCGCTACTTCATACATATTTATAAATTCGAATGCGATGAATGTGCACCGAAATTTAATTCCATTCACAGAATGTCGTTGGCATGTACGCCAGAAAAAAAAAATACACATCTCAGCGTTCAAATACCACACAATGTATTGAAATTGTCTTTAAGTATCGCTATTCTATTCGTGAGGTTTAGTTAAAAACGAATTGATTCTCAAGATTTCCTAAAGTAAACATCAATATTGTATGGAACTTAAAATGCATTAGCAAAAATTTATCAACGCGGTATTACAAGAGATGCCAACAAACGCTCTTATCACCGATGTAATCAATTTTTCATTTACAGGCTTGTTTCATCTCATTTAATTACAAAATGTTTCACTCGCTCTCTTTTCTTCTCTCTCTCTCTTTCTCTCTCTTTCTCTCTCTTTCTCTTTCTCTCTCTCTCTCTCGCTTAATTTCATCACGAAATGACAAAACTATAAGTGCTGTATAAATATGGTTATGTGTCTCGAAAAATGTTTCCTGCCGAAAATTCAAGCAAAATCTAAATGGTTTTTGTTAAAATAAAGCCGATAAATACACGAATTTCTTCTTGCCTATCTGATGTTTCATAATGGTATTTTATGTGCGCGCGACTGATTTTAGTGGAAATGTTCAGATGGAGAATAAATAGTTTTTCATAATGGTTTTCAATTATAATGCATAAAATTCTGTTGGATTATGCGTCCAGATTATCTTGTACTTTTCCATTTTAATCACTTCAACCAAAATATTTATTTATTTAGATTCATGTAATTAAAACTGCAGCTGATGAAACTTTGCTATAGTGAGGGCTTTAAAATAACGTCATAAACCAAAAATATTCGGCAGAAAAGTTCACACTTGAACAAGTTTTAAATCCATTTAATGCTTCTCTACTGAAGATTGAACGTGCTTGACAGCTTTCATAAAAGGCGCCGCTTAAAGGAATTTATAAATACTTATTTGAACTCATTTTTCTCCACTTTTATAACAACAAACAATTATTTCTTTTGGAATTTTGCATCGTTACTGTTTGTTGGATCGTTTTTAAATTCGAAAAAGAAGAAAATGAAATTTAAATTGCAATTTTCTGTCGGGTCTTTGAGATTTAAATCATCGAATTAAAGAGTCAATTATTTTTTTCTTCTCCATCGAATGAGAATGACTCGTCTCTGAGATGATTTATGCAATTTGCATTTTTCATCATGTCCAAATAATGTGGATTTGATGTCGACACCGGCTTCATTTTGTTGTTTCTCTCATTCATATCTAGTCGAAACTAGGTAGTTGGCACAATTTTTGCTAATATAACTTATCTTATATTGTTACACGTGTTCAGCTGCGACATTTTTATTAAAAATGCATCACGGTTGCTACCGTTTCCAATGAAAAATTAAAAATTCTGCGAGCGATAAAAGACGGTCATAATACTTCGTAAATATTACATTAGATTTCTTGAAAATGTGCTTGCATGCAGGAATAGTTTGCTTTATAAAACCCCTTTCTTTATCGTTTTTTTTTTTTGTGATTATCATCGCTTGAACTTTTCCGTAAAACTTCTGTATTACCAACATGGTGAGTTTGTTTTTGTGTGTGTGTGTGTCTGTGTCTGTTGTCGTGTGCACACTTCCTGGTGTTGCTTCGTTTATCTGGTTCCACAGGCCGATTTCAACATAAAACAATGCATATGCAAAGTTTTAACTATAATTTTAAAATGCAAAACACATGAACTACTTTTCTGTCTCGATTTCCCAGAAGCGTTCCTCTTTTACATATATTTACGACTCGTTCTAGTTCCTGCGATTATTCAAAATACATTGAAAAGGAAACAAACGCTTCTCCATACGTACATGTGTTTTTTAGCTTACAAACACACCAACATGACACGATGTGTGCATTACATAGTGGAATCTGACTTAGTTTCCGCAATTCCTCTTGAAATAGCAAAAATGATGGAAATATGGACCAAAAATCTGATGCATCCTGTACATGGAACAGACGCATAAATGTAAAGATGGGAATGAGTATTTCATTGGCATGAAGCAATTAAAGTGCAGAAGGGCATAAAGCATGCCACCCTTTAAACCAAGAATTAGATGAGGAAAGCAGTGAGAGAGAGAGAGAGAGAGAGAGAGAGAGAGAGAGAGAGAGAGAGAGAGAGAGAGAGAGAGAGAACGACAGACAGACAGAGAGACAGAGAGAGAGAGAGAGAGAGAGAGAGAGAGAGAGAGAGAGAGAGAGAGAGACAGAGAGAAAGAGAGAAAGAGAGAGAGAGAGAGAAAGGAGATG
This sequence comes from Resseliella maxima, assembly GCA_029041755.1. NCBI lineage: Eukaryota > Metazoa > Arthropoda > Insecta > Diptera > Cecidomyiidae > Resseliella > Resseliella maxima. The sequence goes on along the minus strand of JAQOWM010000950.1, from coordinate 277,679 downwards.
AAAGGAGACGAAAGGAGTATAAAAGGCAGAAAGAGAATGAATGAATGTGGAGAGCGTGAGAGAAATGTTCAGTCGTTGTGTGCTGTGTACAATGAATTACAAAACACAAAGTGCGAAGGGGATGAGTGATTCGGAAATTAGTTTTCTTTTGGCTCAACAGTAATTTATTTCGGTTGAAAAGGAAGACGAACCTGCCGTTTATTACATATGCAAAGTAACTATTTTAACAGTTACGATTTAAAAGTAGAGTTGATAACCATTTGTAGTTGGTTTCATCGTGGATTTTCGTAATTAAAAACCCATTAAACAACAATGTTTTGATTCTCATATTAATTCCTTTTTGCATTGGTTTCATAAAGATGCCTAATGTTCAAAGTGACAGATAAAAGAAACCAAAATATATTTGCATGAATGAGGCGATTAACCCATGAAAAACAATTTCAATGTAAACAAAGCAATAAACAATTCTGTTCAACAGAATGTGTTCCTTTTGTTTTTCATTCATTCTTTGTCATTTGTCGTTTGTCCTATACATTTGCTTTTCTTCTATTTTTTTTTTTTTTTTTGTTCAACTCATTGTTCAAAGTACAAGCATTTGTGGTTTGTCAAATATTTGATATGTAACAGCTCGTAGGTCATTAAATATATTTGATTAATTTCCCTTTAAAGTGGAGCATTTACACAAGAAACTGTTCATGTGTATGTGATTAATGAGTTTTTTCGATCAATATACTGATGACGGCCATTTTTTTTTCTTTTTTTTTTTTGCACCAATTGACACAGTCAATACCATCAATGTGACGTTTGTCTCCCATGATTACACATCACACACATCGACCAGCTCATTTGAATTTCATATTTTCCATGAAATGCATTGCAAAAATACAAATATGAACTTTGTGTTATGTAATGGGAAATAAGCATCATTTTCTTCTTCTTCATCATCATCATCATCATCATCATCATTCACACACAGACACACACAAACACATACGAAACATGTACACAGTTCAGTTAATTTGGATCTTTCATCTCATCCACCGTATGTAACCATAAATGAGAGTCTGTCGGCATGCCAATATGGATTGCCCACAATGTTCATATCACATGACAATCCATTCTTTATGTCGGTGCGGTCCATTAATATGAATGGAAAATTATACGGAAAAATATTGTTTTTGTCATGTTTTTGGTATCGATGTTGGTATGTGTGCGAACGAATTTTATTCATACAATACAGTCCCAATCGAGTGCCTGTCAGACACATCAATTCTTGCCGACTAAATTTAAAAATAAATTTGATTCTCATGTATGCGTGTGTGTGTGTGTGAGTTATATAAACGTAAAAAATGGTCGAGTTGATTCTTTTGCACAGAAATTATTAAATTTTTTGATATGATTTTCACTGTATAATTTACAGCTATGAAATTGTGTACAATGTGCATGGTCGAAAAAAAAAAAAAAAACAAAAATTGTACCTGACCATAGAAAAAAATTTATTGTTGAATAGACTTGAAATACTTGAAATCACACGATGAATGGTGTTGGTTTTTTGTTGATGTTGTTATTATATGGGTGTGTTTCCTGATGTGAAATATGACTTTGGTCAATTCCATGGTGGGCTTTTTTTTCCACGCTGGGTGTTCCATTAACAATGGCAACGAAAAAAAATGAAGATAAACCTAATTTGAAAAAAAAAAAAAAAAAAAAAAAAAATTGTTCCAATTTTTATTCATGTAATTTTTTCTGCGAATTGCAATTCATGTCCAGTACTAAACATTCAATTTCGTTATATTGTCGACTATAACAAAATATTCACAGTTATTTCAATGGATTTTTTTTTTATGATTAAATTTGCTTCTCACAAATTTGAAATTTACGATGTATCCAACCATTGAAGGGTGAAACATGAGATGTGATAAAAACGGAACTGTACAGTTTTTTTTTTCTTTTATAGCAAACATAAAATAATGGAGTATGGACTCGAAATAGGAGACATTTTTACAAGTAGTAAAAGTGCCGATAGCAAATACGCGAATTCAATTTCCTTTCGTGTAAATGCGTTACTAATGGATATTCGATGAACTGGTAACGTTAATCAAATGTGAATTGTATTTACTCCATTGCTTTCAAAATGAAATGTCTAATCGGCAATTTGAATTTGAAAAGTGTTGCATACAGTTGATTTGCATTTCAATAATTCAATATTCTGAAACACCAAAAACCTGCAAATGCAATGAAAATTCAACATTCTGCATACTAATTAATGGTTTGGAATTTATGCCATGGATACATTTCCGTAATTTCAATCACCGATAAAGTCTTAAGCAATTCTTTTTTTCTCACCATCATTTATACAATTGGTTGGGCTTTAACAGAAATTCTCTTCAAAAATTAATTTATGGACACACATGAATAGTTTCTACTTCAAATGATTATATATACTCTAAATAGACACTCTTGTTTGATTCTTTTTTTTTTTCTTTTTTTTTTGCATCAAAGTTTCAAACTCATTGTCCAACTTTGATCAAAATAATTGAGATAGTCGAAATTGCATAAATTTGAAAATGCACTTCAAAATATGCTTTTCAACTGATGGCAACAGTAAACTCAAATGAATTTTTTGCATATTCAACGATGTTGGCATAGCTGTGTGGTGCCAGAAAAGTTTTTTAGTTGTTCACTTGTGAGCCGACTATGAATTGAATAAGATGTGTTGGCCAAAATGAATGAATATATGTGGGAAATAGCGAAATGTAAAGAGAAAGTGAGAGAAAGTGAGAGAGAGAGAAAGAGAGACAGAGAGAGAGTGCGATTGTTTGCTGGAGTGAATGGGTGAGTGTTGATGGTATTGTGTTGAGTTTGGATATTTGTTGTGTGCAACTTTATCCATTACATTTTCTCAATGAATTAATGTTTTAGAGGCTCAAAGTCAGCTAGCCAGTTTTTGGACTATATACGTAATGGTTTATATGTGAACTATGTGGTTGAAATGTATGCGATGCTAATGATATTTTATCGTGCATCAATTCAGATTTCCTTTAAACGTCAGCCGGATTTGCATTTGTAACAAAAGTTACGGTTTATTCAAAACTGAATTAAAATGTATGGAAACACAAGCGACGTTAGCGGTGGCGGTAACGATGGCGGCGTGTGCAAAAGCAGCCCACTCTGTCAATCCGTTGAAAAGGTGAACAACACAACAACGTAGTAAAAACTATTTCTATAAAGCTTAAACATTTCGGCATTCAAATAAACTAAGCTGGTAATATTTATTTGTTTGGATAGTCAAGCGAATGAATAAATGAGGTTGTAGTCTGCCAAAGGCGTCTGCAATGTAAATACTCACATTTGGAAAATTAATTCGCGTCTAGCTACCAAACCATATTAATGCACACCAAAAACCATTCTCACCATTTTTGCCCAGAGGATGCTTGGCTTTTCTATTCATTTCGTTTACGGTTTAATTTTACCACGCAAATGAAGCAATGAGCTCAAATTCATTACAACCAAAATTGTTGCCATATTTTTATATTTAATATTAGCTTTAATTAACTTGGATATAACAGTATCTCGCACATTTTCAACAATGAAAACATTATGGTGTTGTTGTTCTCATTTTCTAATGTTTTTTTTTTTCTCTTTCTTTCTTTTTCGCTCTATCTCTTTTTGTTCTCATCTTTGCATGGGCTTCAGGTTACACGGGCAAAAACTGTCAGTACGAGTCGGATCCATGTCAGAATGGTGAATGTCAAAATGGAGGTACTTGCACTGGAAATGCAACACATTTCAGGTAACGTTCAATTTTGCCTCTTATTAAAAAATATATATTTTATGCATTTTCCACATGCAATTAGTTTTTCTTTTAATGAATTCACTGGAAATTTGAATTATATTTTTCCTGTCTTCGAGCATTTCAATTTACATTTTTAATACACATTGCAAAAATTGTTTCATTATTTTTTTTTTTTTTTTTTTTTTTTGTTTTTGCTTTTGGCTTGACGACTAACAGAATGTTTATTTCATATTTAAAATTAAGTGGCTTTTTTTTTCACTCTTCATTGTGATATAAAAATGAACTAAAATTGCACACAACATAAAATTCATCATAGTCGGTAATTCATTCAATCCAAATTACCTTTGTACATTTACATTTTTTTTTTTCGCTTGAAATTTCCTTAAATACAGAACACTTTCATCAAATATGGTATTACATTCGTTCAATTACAAACGCGCAAAGGGCTTTATTCTGTCGAAATACAACGAATCCTAAAAAAAAAAGATCGAATTGTCCCAAAGAATTATCGAATCCAGCGACCAGTCCACGCAAGAATAAATTTTCCATTTTCACAATGATGTTTTTAGCATTTACATTCGTACACAACGAAGGAAAAAAAAAACGAACTGGTGTGTATGTCCATTTTCCAACGCCCGGTTTTATCTCATCAATTACTCGAATGAAACCCAAATGGCGTTACCTTTTTTTGTAGCCTGGTCGTTTCGAATTTTACGGTTTGCAAGCGCCAAGCTTAGCTTAACTTGCTTGGTCTGTAATTTTTTTTGTTTTTTTATTTTTTACTGTACCAGAGTCGTCATTTCCAATAAAAGACTTTTCTGTTTTACACGCTGTTGTTGTTTTCGATTCAAGATTTGTTTTTCCCTTTCACCTTTTTACGATCAAATGGCCATTTGCTAACTTTTTTTTTTCTTTGTTTTAACCAAAGTACAAATATCCAACTTGTTTACATTTACATCATTCATTCTGTCAATTTTTAATCGAATCGGGCGAGAAAGTAAATCTAGATCATAAAATGAAATGAAATGCGAAATGGATTTGTTTAAAGAAATAAAATGAAAAAAAAAAAAAAACGATTTTCATCTAAAATATATGATCAGAGAATTTGCATTAGTCCCTCGCGATTGTCTCGTTGACAGATTTTCACTCTTGAGCTTTCCATCTTTCTCTCTCCCTCTCTCTCTCTCTCTCTCTATCTTTCTCTCTCTCTTTCTCTCTCTCTCTCTCTTCTCGTTATTTTCTATTTTCCCTTGTTTTATATTTATCTCTTCGTTTTCAAATCTAGGAAAAGAATCAAAATATAAAGCCATTCAACATTGATTGCCTTAATATTTTTCTGTCACTTTCATTATGCTCTTTGTTTATTTGCGTCCTGTGACTCTGGCATAAAAATGACAGAATGGAGAGTGAAAAAAAAAATATATATATATATATATATATATAGCGACAAAATACATTATCCGATTAACTCTCGGTGATAAATCATAAAAGACCGCTTGGCACTGAGGAAGCGAAATTGAACCAAAAAGGATTGTGATCTCTAGCAATTGACTAAAAAGCGACTAAGGCCAAAATATATCCAATGAATGTTGCAGTGGCTACGATAGCGGCTTCTTAATCCACATAAATGCGAATATTTGCCAATTCGTGTCTGTTTTCTCTCTCTCTCTCTCTCTCTCTCTCTCTCTCTCTCTCTCTCTCTTTCTCTCTCTGTTGTGTGTGTGTGTCAAAAAAGTCGACTTATACAAATGATGTCATCGGCAGTTAGGATTTCTGTAGTTGTTGCACATTTATCTGTTACATCGTTTTTTTTTCTCTCTCTCTCTCTCTCTGTTCTACTCTTTTTCATCCTCGCTCTATCTATTTGAGTTACCGAGTCTGAGTCTATGTCTGAAATGAGTTTGTAAAAAGCCATTTCATAATCTCATCGCTGTCTGTCGCTGCCCACATTTTGTTTCACCATTTCATATTAATGGTTGGCCATTATTCTCTGTATACTCGTTATGGATACCAAATCAAAAACGACATGGACAAAAAGAGTAAGAGACATAGAGAATAAGCCATGTTGGAGAGAGGTGGGTGGTCTTTCTGTTTTGAAAAAAAAAAAAATGAAAGAAATCCACCGTGAAATGTTTGAGTTTAGTACCCAAAGCCGAATCAAAAATGCTATGGCAACATACAAAAATTTATTCATTTCGTCTAATTTGTCGTGTTTTGGTTTTGTTCGTTACAGATGTGAATGTGCTCCAGGTTTTACCGGTCCGTTATGTCAACATAATTTGAACGAATGCGAATCTTCACCATGTGTGCATGGAATATGTGTAGATCAAGAGGATGGATTCCGATGCTTTTGTCAACCAGGTAATATACGTTCATTTTTATTTATTTTCGTAATTTATTCCATTCGAATTTGTTTTTTTTTTTTTTTCTCTCTCTCTCTCTCTCTCTCTCTATTCTTGTTGCTATTGGTTATGCGCCGACCATGATAAATTCGCGTTATCTCATTTGGCAGATTTATTGATAAATTATATGTATATGTCGCGTTTTCGGATGAAATTCAACGTCCATTTTTCGAATGAAGAAAATCGGTGGAAATATTTCCGATAAACCTGTTTTTTTTTTCTTTTTTTTTTTTTTGTGACATATATGTAGATTAACGCCAATCATACAAATGGAATGATTAAAACCACTTCTCATCTCGGCTCAGCTTGGCTCGAGCCAAAGCCGACTGGCATGATTTGACTTGGCTAGACTTGAATTGAATTGAATTGAATTGTAGAAATCATTCGTTGTATTGATGGATAATCAACAGTTACATTTGTGTTTGTGTTATCGTTTGCCTTCAAGCCAAATGAAAATAAAAGATGGCAAATGAAGAGAGACAGAGACAGTTATCCTTGCATTTGGTGAAATGTAAATTTAGCCATAAAACAAATGTGAACAGATGAATACAAAATGTAAACATGATAACATGTAATACTTAAAATGGATCAGGTGTTGTTTTTTGTGTGTGTGTGTGTGTGTGTGTATGGTTGGAATAACTGACATGATATACATAAAAGCCACATCAGTGTCTATCTAAATCGACACGTACGAGTTGAAGCCATGAAATAGGCTATAGATATATACAGAACCAGATAAACATATACACACACACACCATCTTTTTTCGTTTATTTCTTCTTCAGTTTGTATATTTACAAAGTGAACACTTGTACAGTGTACAGTGAGTGAACATGGCAACGAATTCGAATTTCATTTTAATTTACATAAACGTATACACAACAAACTGTGTTTCGTTTTTCAACATGTCTATGTTTGGCACATTTTTGCACAACTGTTTCGCGAAGACTATTCGCTAGTCTAACATTTTTCGGTTGTTTCATCATAACCGCAAACTTTGAATGTTCCCATTTCGGCGACATGTTCAAAAAATTGAATAAACATAAACAACGATAAAACATTTGGATCAATTAGAACTTTTGACATTGTCATTTGGTAAACCATTTGATACTAATACCAATGTACGATTCCAATTATAGGCATCATTTTCCACTGAATTTCCTTTCTTTCAAAACATTTGTAATGTCATTGGTCTTAAATGCAATTGATTTTTGGGCCAAAATTCGTTAATTCGCTATTTTATCAAGAAAACTGCTGTTGAAATGCTGCCGATATTGTCAAATGCTGTCTCGTTCATAATATGGATTTTCCATTTAATTACGTCATTCCGTTGCTTTTAATATTTTATGAAAATGGAATTTTCCTCATTAAAAGAAATAAGCATTGAAATGCATAGCGGAAAATTTGCTCAAAAAAAAAAAAAAAAAAAAACACAAAATCACAACAAAAACTATTACTGAAAATCTAATAAAATGAAATAACATCGAACAATCGTTGTTTTCGTCAACGCTTGATGGAAGTTCGGAGTGAAATCTTTAATGAGAATTTCAACGTCGTGATCTAGATTCAAGTAATTTTCGATCGAAAACAATTTTTTGAAATATGCATTGTGTTGTAGTTGTGCATACGGAATTTTTGTTTTTTTTTTCACTTTTTGCTCAACGTGAATGGCAAAAACAAATACTGGGCGTGATTGAAGTCTATTTTACAAAATACTCAATGCATTTGATTCTCTTTCTCTTTCTCAATAGATTCCGTTTTTTTTTTTCCACTCACTTCTTTTTTTCTCATAATCACTTGAATGTTGAACTGCTTTCGACAAATGCTTGCCAGCAAAAAACACCATTTTCCATCTTGAACTATTGAACAACGCATTGGAAATACGGAAAAACGTGGAAATTGATGTTCACGGTTGGATTCAAACAAAAATTGCATTCCTTTCATTCACAGACGAATGCCGATAGTGTTCGATTGATTTTTCAGCATAACAAACATTAAAAGTTGGTTTCATCTTGAATTTTGTGCATCATTTAATTTATAAATGCATATTTTAATTATGCGGTTTTGCATTCGGTTGCATACTAAAGCATTTATAACATTACATTCAATGACGTTGAGTTTTCCATGTTTTTTCTTTATATTGCAAATCGATGAATTTGAATGTGAACCGTATACGAGATATTTTACTTTACAAATTGGGGCTAGTTTATTTCTCAAACTAACAAAGTTTTAAATGCATGGTAAACTTTCCATCAAAACGGCTTTCATAATGAATTAATTATTTACATTCAATATTTGTATTTATTTGAAAAAAAAAAAAAAAAATATTTTCCATCATAATTATATTCACAGTTATCGAACTGAAAGTTTTGACAGAAAGGTAAATGAAATGGCTAATGTTGTTTTCTATTTCTTGTCATTTTTCAAATAACACAAATTGATGCATAACGTATTCATTGCACACTTATGAACAAACAATAATTGAAACATAATTCGCTACATTTCAAATATTTTTTAACAAGAGAAAATATAAATTGAAAAATTAAATAACATGAAGCAAAAACTTTATATTTATCATCGAAATCGAATTACACTTGACACATTCAATTGGAAAAGTTTTACATAAATAAATTATGTATTTTATTAAAAACTAGTCTCAACAAATGTGTTTCATAAGAATTTTTGTTGAAAAATGGAAAAGTTTTGTTACCTGATTTTGATGTGAATATTGTCTATTGGAATTAACTATGCTTTGGAAATTAGTTTTCAATGTAAGTTTTCGATCATATTACCAGCCATTTTATTTTGTATTGAACGTACATCATACTAGTATACCTCACACATAATTCAATGTGCATCGAATGGAGTTTATTGTACGATGATAAAATTGCTCGGCCAAATCATTTATTTTCGTTTTCGAATAATATGCAATAAGATGATTTTATTGAAACGATGACTTTTTTGTTTTGCTGTAAATACAGTGCCAGTGCAGTGATGAGATCGAAAAAAAGAAACAAAAACATGCTGAAAATACTCGAAATACTCTTTTGTAATACACTTTCGTACAGAATATAAGAAAAAAAACAAACAAACAAACGGAAAACAAATGTTCGATTAGTTTTATGGCTCATTTTGAATGCAAAACAGACGACAGTCTTTTAGCTATAAAATGGAAATAAATAACACAAAATCGGGATTGTTTTCTTCTTTATCCAATGAACATTACTTATGTCGATGTTGTTGCTACTTTTTCTACTCCTTTCTCTCATTCGTTTCATTTTTTTTTTTCTTTTCTTCTTTCATTCTCAATATTTTTCTTATAGGTTTTTCGGGCGAACTGTGCAACTACGAGTACAACGAATGCGATTCCAATCCATGTTTGAATGATGGCCAATGTACCGACCATATTGGTGGATTTTCATGCAAATGTACACAAGGATATACGGGAAAACGTTGCCACATTAAAGTTAGTATATTTTTATTTATTGTATTTCGTGTTTTTTTTTTTTTTTTTTTTGCTGCTGCCCCTCTCTCTCTCTCCTCTCTCCCTCTCCTTCCCCTCCCTCTCTGTCATTCTATTTATCTCGTATGTGTGTTTGTGTGCCATACCGATGGTGTTTGTAAGCATTTAGCTTCAATATGCGTAGTAACGTTCTTATTTTATTGTGATCGCTTTATTTATTTAGTGTTGTTTAGACGACACGCTCTTCATTCTCCACTCTATCTCCAAAGCTCTTTTGGTGGCTTTTTTTTCTTTTTTTTTTTTTGCTGATTTTTCTTCGTTTTCCAATTTTATTTCGATATTATTTCCACTTTCGGATTTTCTAACATAAATTTCAAAAACGCATTTCACAAGAGATAAAATGTAAAATCGATGCTATAATGTTGCAATTTATAAAAGCGCTGAACATAGCAATATAAGCGCATTGCAGCAGTATACAATGCAATATAGTAAATAGTTTTAGATCTTTTCATAGTTGAAAATCTTCCAACATAAACACAAACAAATAAAATCAAATGTAAAATCGATGCTTCGTCGTTTCATCGATTCACTTTTCATTTTCGCATGCAACATTTTCACTTCATATGATTCTTTCTCTCTCTCTCTCTCTCTTCCTCTCTGCGTGTGTGTGTAGATTTCTCATTTTGTCTCAATTGCAACGAAAGGGGGAATAAGGCAACGTGGTGTGCTTAAAATTTCGAATAATGGTTTTTGTTGTTGTGTCATGTTTAAATTTAAATTTTGTTGTGCAGTTGGGATAAATTTTAAAATGTTTCGAGCTGTTGTTGTTTTTTAGCATATGGAATGAGTATAAAATGACATTAAATTTTGCCAAAGAACATAGAACTCCCTTGTTTAAATTGAAAATTAAATTTCGTTGTACGATATTCTTCATTTCGGAATTGAAGGCGGAACCAAATAATTTTTTTTTTTCCTCCGGTGTTTTTTATTCACCGTTTTAAGCGAGTGCCAATATGCTGATCCTTCCATATCTTTTGGCTCATATACACAACGATAAACAACATACATTTTGCCAAACAACACGTTCAGAGAGGAAGAGAGCGAAAGAGAGAATGCTCGTTTTGACAATCAAACACAATCGTAAAACAAACGGATCGTCCATAAATTTTTTAAACCAATTTAAATTCTATATTTATACGGATGTGAATTTTTGGAGAGGATGCTTATTGTACAATAACGTTATATATGTATGATTCGGCATTGGATTTCAAAGGATGCTGCTAGTACCGCAGCATTAGCCGGTGATACCGTTTGATAATTATAGTAATTTCCATTCATCCGCAATTTCATTTGTACACGCAACACAAACAATTCACATACACACGCATACCCCAAAAAATTTCGCCTCAAACCGAATCGAATAGCCAAAAAAGCAACGGCACGACAACTGACTTTTATGGCAACGCAATGCCACCACCAATACCATCACCACCACCACCACCACCACTGTCGACAATGTATTATGAGCAATATGATGCTCGTTTTGCTAACGAACAAACATATATTAACCGTTATAAATGCAATACGATGTAGCCGAAATGAACGAATGTTGTCACTACCGAACGAATGAGAGAATCATTTGCACAGTAAAAGACATTTACCATATTGCGCTACCGTTCGTGTTAAACTCATTCAGGCGTTCAACTTCAGGCCTTTAATTTCCTTTTGTTCGATTGCATTGTTCATTTCTCTTCATTTGTTCTTTTTATTTCATCCTCATTCTCTTGTCTGTTGTTTGCAAATTACATTGAGCAATTATTCGGTGAGACTCGATTCGGGGAAAATACACTTGTTTTTCTTTTCAATTCATTTAGTTAAGAAAAAAAAGAGGTTTAACACAAAATGTGTGATACGAATGAAACTGGTTGGTGTTTTTTTCCCCTATTTCTCAATATCTCTCTCTCTCTCTCTCTCTTTCTTTCTCTTTCTCTCACTCTTTTTCTCTCTCCTTCTCTCTCTCTCTCTTCTCTCTCTCTCTCTCGCTCTCTCTCTCCCTTACACACACACTTCTATCTCTCGCTCTTTGTACCTCTGTAATCGAACAATGTAACTGGAAGCGCAATAGTGCAGAAAACAAGATAGAGAGCACAATGTGAAGCATATTGCTGCAGGTTTGCATTGTTCACACTGATAGAAATGCAAAATAACTTCTCTATCCTCATATATCATGTAAATTCCGTGTAGATTGGCACAAATATTTCTACTTTTTTTTTTTCGGCACAGCAAAAATAATTCTTGTATTTAGTAATGCATATGCCATTGGATTAGTTCATTTGAATGTGTTCAAGTATAACTGATAGGCAATATAGTTGAACTTTTTTTTTTTTTTTTTTTAATTAAATGGTTGAATATGCAACTGTCTAGCGTGTAACTTCATAAAAATTGCAAAGAGTTGAACATTTACATTTTAGCTTAAAAGCAATGATTATTCATTCATTAAATAGGCTATTTGATGAAAAACATTGGAAAAAATGTGGATCTTTTTATTTTTTGGAATAAAACATTTAGTGAGAAATTAGAGTCGTAAATTCATTTGCACAAACTTGTTAAAATTAATAAAAATAAAGAAAACTTTTGATTGAACAAAAGCTAAGCTATTAGAACATCATAAAAATGTCAATGACATAATAAACATAAAGTTCCATTGATTCGAATCAAAAAGTTTTGTTTATCCAAAGTTTATGAATGGATTCATCGTTCTTTCTCCGAATAAAATGACATGAAAATGCAATATCATCTTTAGTAGACAATGCATAAATTGATTTTATAGCAAGTAATTTTAGTTAAGAGAGTTGATTGCAATTATTTACCAAGAATTTATGCCAGTATCGTTCATAAAGTAGACATTACAGTGAGTTGAAGTGCTCATATATCCTGTGTAAATAAAAGCGCAAACTGTGTAATGCAATTTCAAAAGCAATTTAACGTGGAAAAATCATCGGAACAGCGAATGTACAAATATGCTTTAGCATTTATCTTTATGGCTTTTTCTGTTTGGTTCCAAGAAATGCCAATATTTTTTTTTTTTTTTTTTTTGTCAAAAAATCCCTATATATTTTAGACTCGCGCAGCATGCAATCGAAACCTGACTTCAACAGACACATCAGACCACACTTTTTTTTTTTTTATCATGAATGGCATTTATTTCATGTTTGAAAACTTTTTGCAAGATTATTTCTTTTTTGTTTGCGCTATTTAATGGGTGAACATCATTCATATTATAGGTGCAACATGTTATTTTAGTTATGAAGGTAAAAAAAAAAAAAAATTGTAGATGAATTGAATATTTTGCAAAGCTCTTAATCAATAAAAATAACGGGACCTACTGTGGTGATACGATACGATTGAATAAAATTCGAATTTTTTTCTTTCCATTGTCATCACACTATACTCATTTTAATTTTATTATATTTATATACAAAAAGAAATCAACCGGCCATATTTTTGTATTTTCGATACAAGTGATTGGACAAAAATGCGTTCATTTTAAGTGATAAAATGAACAAAAAAAAAAAAAAAATTTCACATCGAAATAATAAAAGTTTCGGCTTTTGGTTGAATTAAATTAAATTAAATCTGCTGCTCAAAATTGAATTCAATTCTAAATATCATTCGAATGGAAATGCATTAAAGTTGTCAACGATGCTATTGTTCGTTGTCCCTTCTGGTTCGATGCGCATTTCTGAATTCAATATCATTCGGACAATTCAAATGAAAAGCACACTTTTTACATTATGTTTGGCATCTGCTTGCTACAATATTTTTCACACATTGTATATATATAAGTTTTTTTTTTTTTTGTTATCTTCTATGTGTGTGCGTATGTGTGCTTTATGTTGTTGTAACTCTTTTTGTTTTGTTTTTTTGAGAGTGTGTTGTTCGCAGTAATATTTGCAGTGAAAAGAAAAAACCAATGTGCATGGGAATGACATAAAATCAAAGCGTTCCATCGACATATTTCAAACATGTTTTCTGGCATTTTCACTCGTTGCTTTGCTAAAATTGTCATTTATTTTATTGTTTTTGTTCAAAATTCACACAAAATTGTCGAATGGCCATCGGCAAAATATATGTTGTGAAATTCAATTCGGTCCAGAGATCAAAATAAGCAAAGCTACAAAAAGCAACAACAACAGAGAGAAAAAAAAAAGAATCATGTGACATGCCATTGACGCATTTAATTTAATTGATGTTTCGTTTTTCTTTCTGTAATATCTTTTCTAATACAAAAAAAAAAAAAAAAAAACGCACACACATTTCGACCGATGACTATGAAACGCAAACAGGTTGATTTTTGTGCAAATAATCCATGTCCTGAAGGCCATCAATGTAATGATCACGGCAACGATTTTTCATGTGAATGCCCAGAAGGAAGAACCGGTCTTGATTGCAGCCAAATTCCACGAACGGTATGTGTCATTCAACACTGATCTTATGGACATTTTGTCAATTAAATTTGTATTACATTTATTGAGAGTTAACTGGAAAAAGGTGTTGAACGTTTTTCAATTAAAAATTTACAAATTGCTGCAAATGTAAACGAAAATACAAATTGGTGCACAGTGACTATGCATGTCTTCGTAATTGAATTTTATCAAGTCAATGTGATGAAGCAAAATGAAGCCAATTTAAATTTTCTTAAATTAAAACAAAAAAGTAAATTTCCCAAAAGCATTTGTAAAATTCGCTGAATGCCTTTTTGAAGTTGTTTGTTAAAAAATATTCATTCGAAAAATGTGGTGAACAATTTACGCAAATAAATACTTTTGCTGTACACAAATTCGGCCAAAAATAAAATGCATAAAATCAACTTACTATTTCCAATTCATCACATTTTCCGTTCCATCAAATAGTGGAAAACCACAATACTCTGTATTTCATGCGAAAAACAACATTGGTAACGACAATGAAAACAGCAAAAATAACACATTCGTGTACGAAAAATGACTGAATGGCGACAAGCAGCCAATCACATCATCCATTATCTTTCAATTTTGCTTTGTCGTTGCTTTTGCGTGTGGGCATGGGTATGGGTATGGGTATGGGTATGGGTATGGGTTGGGGTGTGTTTGTGTGTGTGCGTCAAACGAAACTCAGAAAAGATCCCTCTAAATAAATAAGAACGTAATGGAATCGAAACACAAGCAAAAAGTAAAAATAAAAAAAAAAAATGAAAAATTTTCAAATGAAACCTTAACTCTTTTGTAATGAAAATTTCCAGAAAATTGCTCTTATAATTTCAATCTATCGTTGCGTCATCGTTCTACACTCCTTTTACATTCTCTTGTAATACTTGTCTTTGTCAATTGTTTTTCGACGTTCTTACATTACTTTCCACTTCATTTTAAGCATTGTTCGCGCGTGAACTTTGTTCGCTGGTAAATCAAGCCATCAAAGCATCATTGTCGTTATGGTTCGTCTTTTTCGTTGTTGTTGTTGTTGTCGCCGTCTCCAATCAATTCACATTTCAAGGATGAGATGTGAGAATGAAAACGATTCATACAGCACAATCATTCTCATCTTTAACTTACTCACTCTCTCTCTCTCTCTCTCACTCTCTCTCTCTCTCTCTCTCTCCCTCCCTTTTTTCGGTTTTTCTCTATCATTTTCAGTATGCGCTCCACATCACACGGAGATTAGACACAGACAATAAATAAATATGAGATATGTATATATATATATATCGAAGCCATGCTTCAATACGTATTTTTCTAACAAACTTCGTTTGATGGTAAAACAACCGACACATTGAATGGCAAGAGAAATGAAGCGTATGAGATGTAATGATCATGATAAATAAAATATGCGACAAAAATACAATGGGGAAAAAAAATCATAAGACGCGCCATTTCGTCTCCCATTCTAAGCACGCCTGAACTTTGTTTCATTCATATCATCTAAACAGAGCGAGAATGTTCAATTTTTATTTATTTTTCAAGTTTCAATTTTTGTAAAAAATAAAGTTCGCATTCATTTGAAAGTTTCAAACCATTTTCTTGCTAAATAGCATTTGTGTGAATGAGTTATGTATTTCTTTGTTCTTTATTTTTCAACTTCTTTCGACCAACAATTCAAATAACCAAAACAAAGAATTATTTCGAACTATTTATTCAGTTGTAATCGTCATGCATGTAGTAGTACACAATGGCAAGATGGTTGCCATTGCAAAATGTTGTCAACATGCACGAAACATTGCATTTCTTTTGCCAACTTTTCACTCATAAACATTATCAACGGTGTGTAATTGAATTTTCATTTCCCATGAGTCGTTTTGTCCCCAAATTTTTGGCGAACAAAATCAGTAAAATTGTAAGCCAAACATAAAAAATTTGTGTAAGACTAAAAACCAATTACAAATTTTCTACACTTTGTAAGCTGCAAGCTAGTGATGTGTGCGCACACAGCACATTCACATCCGAACAATGTATTTCATCTTATGTATGAAAGATTTATCTATTTCCCGTGATGCATTACATTTGTTTGATTTTTTTTTCTCTCTCTCTCTCTCTCTCTCTCTCTCTCTCTCTCTCTCTCTCTTACTGCAAATGCATACAATACACATTGCACACATAGTTAAACTACTTGCAATGAACAATATACTTTGGGAAATGAAATAGCTGCCAGCATAGATACGTAGAAAATGCACAACTTTCTCATTTTATGTGAAAAGACATAAGAAACGGATGCAACTTCTGGTTATTTCTACTTATTTGCTGCTGTTCACTCATGTTCCATTGCAACTTGTTCTTACAATATTTTTATTTTCGGTAATTCCAAACAATGCGAGCGTGGAATTGTGTAATGTGTGCGCGTTGTGCACAGGCAAGGTGCAGAACGAAATGAGAACACGTCGAATTCACTCAAAGACAACCAACCAGTTTCACTCTGCAAACATTTTCACTAACTATCGGAACCTCTCATTAAAGTCATTGCAATTGTAAGCAAGCTGTTTCAAAGAATTTCATTTGTATTTGGTTATAAACTTAGTCACTATCGTTCCTGCATTGTATAAACTTTGTTGCTTTTTTTTTCTTTTCTTTTTTTTTCTCTCTCTTTCTCTCTCACACACACTTTTTCTCTATCTCTTTCTGATATCCTCTTGTTTGAAATGCAACAGACTAAGATGGGGGAGAGTGATTGTAAAACATGTAAATTAAAATAAGAACCATTACAACTGGTTATTATTTTGTACGAGAAATAGTGAATAAAAAGCCGCAACTGTATCTAGATGTGTATATAAATTACAGCGAAAATATACTCGATCTGGATGTAGGTTCATATATAAACATTTTTTTTTTTTCTTTTCTTCTCTTCGTTTGTTTTCATTTTGCCGCCAGAATGAGGCAATACTTTTTGCCCATAACAGTGCGGAAGGTTCTATTTCATGGTCGGAAATGCAAAACAAACGAAATATTGTGTTTTCAAAGCAAATAGTCGTGTAAATGCAGATGGGAACCGAATTCATAAACACACACACACACACACATTATTCGAATTGTTTGGATAACGATTTTCCAGTTCGTGAATAATTGTCATTGTTTTAGCTGAACAGTTGCCGTTTGTAAACCACTTTTCAGTGGGATTCATACATTCTCATGCAAACCAAAAGCAGAAACTTTCAATCTTTTTTTTTCTCGCTGCTGATGGTGAGTTCAGTTTCTGTAATGACCGCAAAAAATATATAATTTTTTTTTTTTGTTCTCATTTTTCGTTTTCGATTTTGACCGAAAGTTTGTATTTCTAATGCAGACGAGTTTGTATGAACAAAAATATTGCCATAGCGGTTTTATCAGCATCATTCTTCATAAGAAAATATTTGCTTAGTGTTTGTTGAAAATGAAACGCAACATTTACGCTCATGCATTCGTTATGACTTTATGTAGATTTGTTGCATCTTATCTATACCTCTGGAGTTGGTTTTTTCGATTTATTTTTGGCGACCAAAACTTTTGGCGAGTGTACGTCCTTTTCATGATAACATTCCCAACAAATCTTAAATGCAAATGCAAGAAAGGAAAAAAAAAAGCTTAAAAACAAATTTAGTCATTTTAAACTTCAGTTTTCTTTCATTGAAATTTGAATTCTTTTTCTCTACTGAAAGAGCGAAAACAAAGTTGACAGTGAATGGAATTAGCTGGCAAAGTACTAAGTTACCACCTATTGATCATTAAGTAAGCAATGGATGGTATTGTCGATAGGTTTATCGACACGCCATGAATTTATCGAGAAGAGAAAATGAAATGAAAAAAAACAACAACAACAACAACATTTAAAAAGACTTTGCTGGATGAATAAATAAATAACACAATTGTGAAAGCATTTCTTAAAAGTGGCAAAGCAATCAAGTCCATTTCACAAAGTTTTTCAAGAGAGAGAAAGAGAGAGAAAAAGAGAGAGAGAGAGAGAGAGAGAGAGAGAGAGAGAGAGAAAGAGAGGGAAAGAGGAAGAGAGAGAGAGAGTGAGGAAGAGAAAATTGTCGAGAGTACTTGACAACACACTCTCTCAAGTGAATGTTCAATGTATTGGACGGGCTGAGTCTTTCACACAGCATTCGTCTGACCTTCTTTTATATAAATTTTCTCTTAAACTTTTTCCCTTCCCAATGTAACTATGTTTGTGTGTGTGTGTGTGTGTGTGTGTGTTTGTGTGTGCATTTATTTGCTCTTGACTAATTTCAAAACTTTATCAGGTATCAATATATGAGAAACTGTAAGTGTTGTTGGTTCATTGGAATTTTATGAAATTCTATTGGTTCAGCATCATTTAACGTGAACATTTATAACAAAGCAATCGATTATTTTGATGGCATCATCATCATTCGCCTTAAAATTGAGCGCATAAAAATTGTAATGAAATGGTTCCCAAGATAAAAGTCAAAATGGTAAAATTTTCCAAACCAAAATGAATGAATAAATTCGATCATCATTCGGTCCAATGCACTAGTGCAATGTAAAAAAATGATAATAATTTTTTGGAAAACTATTTTCTCAAAAGAGCTCATGAACATGGACGATTCACTTAATTTTATTTTTTGTTTTTTTTTTTCATTTCGGCCAATACATACAGTTCTTTTTTTTTTCATTTTCATTTTGTATTTTGTGGCAAACAGATGGGAACGAAAGTCAGTACATGTGGACATAAAAACAGAAAGAGAGAAAATCGAATGAAAACAAAGAAAAATTGCTTTCGATCCAAATAAATGGGAATTGGTCACATTTTGTATTAAAGATAGAATAGTCTTGATATTGATGCTAGGATGTTCTCTAGAAAAATGCTGTTAGATTGGGTGAATATATGAGACGGATGCACCTCAACGGATGCCTTGCTTATGGCTAGGGTGTAGCATATGAATTTAATGGATAAATTTCTTGATTTGACCTACTCCAAATCACTACAGAAAATTGCTTGTCTATGTAAAAGGCCCGATAATTCAAGTTTAAATCATAATGAATGATATTACCAAGAGAACAATAGAAAAAGAGAAGATAGAGAGAGACAGTAAATGAGATAAAAAGGTCTGTCCAGACTAAATGAAACATTTTTCTCAATTGAACTACAACACCCTATGCTTTGATGTCGATTTGACTCAATCGTTTTAAACTCTAGCCAATGAACATAAGTCGATATGAAGAGAAATAGAAAAGAAAGCAAGAATTAGACAGACAGAGAGAGAGAGAGAGAGAGAGAGAGAGAGAAAGAAAGAGAGAAAGAGAGAGAGAGAGAGAGAGATAGAGAAATAAAAAAAACACATCGACAAACGAAATTTTGATATTTATTTTCCGTTTGTTCTATCTTCTTATGGTCTGGCTTTTCGAAAATCTTTTTTCATGCAACAGTGAACACAAAATGATGTACATTTCCGTTAGAGACATTGCTAAACAGCATTCCATCAGAAAATGTATTTGTATTTCGAGTGGTTTTCAATTTGTTTTTCGCCTTGCAAAATAAAATGCATGAAAATAGATGTAAAAATGATGAAAAATACAAGAGAATCAGCTTCGTTGAGCATGCTCAAGTTCATGCTTGCGACACTGATATGTTGAAGAGACAAGATAAGGCAAGGCAAGCACTCTCACACACACCTTCAGCATGTATTGATGGCACTGGGTAAATGTGAAAACGTAATCATGTTGTAAAGCTTTGTTTTTTTTTTTTTTGTGTTTAATGTTTGCTCATTGTCTGCAATGAAGACGACACACGAAATATATCGGGCCGACGAACGCCAAATGTTATTAGTGATTGAAAAATGATAAAAACTGATGAGAACGAATGAACGAACAAAGAAATAATCGGCAAAAACGAAATGATGTAGAACAAACAATTTTGGCTTGTCTTCGCTTTTCAATAAACTTTCATTGGACCGATAGTAATTCGAGTCAATACACGTTATTTTACACCTCAATTTTGCCGCATTGGACATTTTCAATCTTTTTTCAAATGGAATGGATTTCGTTTTCTTCTTCCTCTTCTTCTTCTACTTCCTCCTTCTCTTCTCCTTCTTCTTCTTCAAAATAAAATAGAATAAACGAACAAGTTTATCATATTATCCTTGGAGATTTCTTATATATTCAGTGAGTGTATAATTTTCTATTTAAAGAGTTTGAGAAATAGGAAACGTTCTCAAATTTGACATTTTTTTTTTTTATCAAAATGAAAACAAAAAATCAGAGAAAAAAACGATAAGAATGTATTGAAGGGAAAAATTAACGTAAAATCAAAAGAAAATCGTTGACTCTGTGGAAAATTAATGAAATTGTCTTCGGGCCCACGTCCTGAGCTTCAAAAATAAATATTTATTATGGAGAAAAAAAGCAGCTTGCACATGAAGAAGGAATTGTTCAAGTTTTCCATTTTAGCATCGAAAATGTTTGCCCGAAGAACAATAGTAAAATCATAACATTCATGTACGCATTCAATTTCAAAAACTTTACTTCATGTGCATTGATTGGTTTACTTTTTACATTTGAACTGATAGAGCAGAGAGGGTTGGTAGAATTGATGGAATGGGACAGAAATAGAAAAGCAATGCAGCATGGCAAGAATGTAAATCGAAACAGAATGTAAAAGTTTTCCCGCACGGAATAAGTTTCTGCATATTCAATGCGAAATTAAATTCTAGAAAAATGTATTCATTTCAATTGATGGAATTGCTAGTCGGAATAAGATTTCTTATTTCCCGTTCCTTTCAATATCTTTCCATTTCCATACGGTTTTCTATACAATAGCTTATTTAACAACTGGGGACAAATATTGAAATCTATAAATCATAATCACAGCACAATGTGCAATCGATAAAATGAACAAAATTGTTACTGAAACGAAAAAGAAAAACTCTGAACATGAGAAACTTTTTAATTGTATTTGAAAACAGTATTCAAAGGATGGACAAGTTAAATTTCAAAAATTGTTTTCTCTTTCTTGTACTTATTCTGGTGCAGCTGATGTATTGGAAACAAAACTAAAAGAAAATCATGGAGAAAAACTTATGTTGTCGTTTATCTCTGACGATGACCGAACAAGAAAGAAAAAAAAAGAAAAAAAAAATTAACCCAAATCGTTATTTTTTGATAAGCTCTTAAGGTTAAAACCAAAGACCTTCTTCAGTGGTTCAATTGTTCTGACAGCAATCATATAGGCACTCAACAATCGAGGTTATGCCATTACAAATGTCTGCCAACTTCTTTTTTTTTTTATTCTATATATTTACACATGGTTGGCTTACGTGCAGAATTGGCAAATGAGCGGATGCCCTTAGGCACCAAGATTTTGTCTAAAAAGACTGAACGTGAGCATACTTATCGCTAAGAACAATCGAATCGAAACGAATCGATGCTATTGATTCAAAAACAAGAGGCAAACACGATGAAAAAAAAAAAAATAACGAAGTTAAATGCCTTGTTGCTTTGGAATCGAAACGGTTTATCATACCTTTTTCCAATTCGATTCATCGACGTATTATTTAGAAATCTTTTTTTTTTTTTTTTATTTCGACATTTTGCCCTTTTTCGTACATTTTTTTTGTGAACAAAAGAAAAACAAACTGCTTCGAAGATCATTACTGAACAAAAGGTCCTCACAGCTGAAGTATATATTCATTCTCATTTTAATTTTTCATAAGAGATACACACAAACAGAACAAAAAAAAAAAAAAAAAAAAAAAAAAAAATTTGAAATACTAAAAGAGAACGAAAAAAAATTGTCTAAATGTATGCATACGAGCGAACAAAATGAACAGAGATTGACATCATTCAAGACGCGGTGATAACAAAAGCAATGCAAACAGTCTCTCAAACACCTTGGAAATTAAAACACATTATGAATTAATGTTGACATCATTTCGCTTCTTTTCATGCAACAAAAATTATCTCACGTGCCGCTTAAACGTTTTGCTAGTCTAAGACACCCTTCCACCTACTGCTTTGTTAGTAAGTATCATGTTTCGCTGGTGAAAATGTCTCAGGTTGCCTTTATAATAAATGTGGCAGCGTTTAAACTGTGCGAAAAAAAAAAAGATTCTCAAGGAAATCACAGCATTTAATGAGCATGAAGATTGCCTGCAATCTCTTTTTTCTTCACTCTCTCTCTCTCTCTCTCTAGTTTTCTTCTTTCTCTCTTTCTCTCTCTCTCTCTCTCTCTCTTTCTCTCTCTCTCTCTCTCTCTCTCTCTCTCTCTCTCTCTCCCTCTCTATATCATTTTCGTTAAAATTCACTTCATGTTGTCTATTTATCTTGATGCAGTAAGGAGCTTTTTACGATAACCTTCCTTCGGCTGTAATTACTCATGCAGCATTAACGAATAACTTCTTTTTGTTTCAAACAACGAAAAAAAAAACTAAATCGATTGAAAATTTTTTTTTTCTCACATTAACATGCAAGTGAAAAAGATATCTCTTGAAATAAAACAATCTCTCGAATACAGTTATTTTCTACAAAATATCCCTAATGATGACATAACAATTATTTTCATTAACAGACAAAGAATTCATATCACGTGAATTCATTTGGTGTTCAGTTGTATTAAAGGAAGAAAAAAATGCATTAAGTGAAAGAAAGAATAAAAAATAAATAACATTCCGTATGAAATTCAATTCGTGATTTTGATAAAAGAATTTTCATTAAAAATGAGCAGAATTTAGTCTGGAAATTGTTTTTCTTTATTGTTGTGTTTGTTTTTTTTTCTCTTTGTGATTTTTCAACCATTATACATAAAACTGGCTCATGTAAGTGTAAGTGTAAAATAAAATAAAATAACGTTTGACGCATTTTTACTATTTAAATGAAATTGCATGGTTGAAATATGAAAAAACATGTATGATGGATAAAAATCATTCCTTTGATATTTTACTCTACAAAAATGTGTGAGAGAAATTGAAAAAAAAAAAATGTGCAAAAAAAATGCAATGTTCATTTGAAAATGAACATTGAATTGGTTCAGTTGAAAATATTCAAGTGTTGTTCACTTGACCAATTATGCACACATTTTATAATGAAAAAAATGCAACAGAAAATCATGGTTTGTTTTTCACATTTTCCATTAATTTATTTTCATAATCTCAGTTTCATGTTCACACAGTGTTTTCGTTAATCTTATTTTTTTTTTTTTCATTTTTCTTCTCTAGCAGTTAGCATTCAATGTTGTTAATGCTATCCATCGTTTGTAAGTCCATATTTGTTTTTTTTTTCCTTGAGCTGGATTATAGTATATCCAGCAAACTGAAAGAGAAAAACTCATTGAAAAGACAAAGAAAGTAATTGCAATATAAAACCTTTATGAACAGCAATCAAATGAAAGTTTAACAAGTATCAAGGAGCATGAGCTTTGCGTATAATTTCTAGTTAATTTTTTCAACTTTGTATCCAATGCCAATGAATAAAATCGGGGCATCTTAACTATGCGTTTTTTTTTTGTGCCATTAATTTCCTTCGTAATCCATTTTATTAATTAGCTGGCTAATTTTTGATGTTGTTTTTATTTTACTTTGCACCACACTATGCTCATCAATTTATTAATGCGAGCAAAAGTGTGTACGGATCGTATGGATGTCGAAATAGAAAATTAAAAAAATAAACAACAACAACAAACATTTCACATTTTCATAGTTTGCAATAATGATAAGTTGGTGTTATTTGCAACTATCATATTTCGAAACTTTGTGTTGGAAAATATAGCCCGAATGTTCAACGAAGAAGAAAGAGAAAAAACAAAACAAAAAAAAAAAGAATATGCAATAGAAAACTTTGTTATCGTATTCTAAATATAAAAGTAGTAATTACATGAATAAAACTGAAGGCAAAAAGAGGGTGACAAAATCTATTTTATATAAAGGTTTTTACCATCGAAACATTTTATTCTGGAAACATGCAATTATGGAATTCGATCCATATGGACATTTGTTGCTACAACGACCACATCAAACGTCACAAAACTTCCAAACCAAAACAGATGGAAACCTACAAAATATTTTCAAAGTTTTACGGTGGTCAAAAGACATAGTTTTTCACCGTTTTTTCTTCTTCATTTTCTCTTCACTCTCTCTCTCTTCTTCTTCATTTTGATATGCTTATGAACCAAATTTAGTTTGCACTTCGTATTTTGTTCAAAAATCCTTTTTTTTTCCTGATTTAGATGGAAAAATATGTAAATATGAAAATGCAAAGCTATTTATGTACCCTCAGAACGAAACATTGCTCATTGATAGTGTTTACATTGGATATGAAAAAGAATGCGGTGTACTCTCTTTCTATTCTTTGAATTTTCTTTCATATATTCTGTTTAATGTAAATTGAAATTGAACCTAAAGTGAAATGTGCGGAAAATGGCTATAGAAATGTGTATGTTTATGATTAATAGTGCCACTACCAATTCAATACATCGTTGGAGATGTATTATGAAAGCGTTCACATGTGAGAGAGAGAGAGAGAGAGAGAGAGAGAGCGAGAGAGAGAGAGAGAGAGAGAGAGAGAGAGAGAGAGAGAGAGAGAGAGAGAGAGAGAGAGAGAGAGAGAGAGAGAGAGAGAGAGAGAGAGAGAGAGAGCGAGAGAAAGAGAGAGAAAAGACGAGCAAAAAAAAAGAGGGAAAGAGTTAAGCTTAATCCAATGTATCTCTCGTGCACTGCCACAGTTGATATATGTATCGCAACGAACAAGAGAAAATGAAACGGGTCAAAAGAAAGTTATTATTTTGAATAATTTATTTCCATTTTTTTTTTTTGCTTCGCATTTTTTTCAGCATTTTTTTTTTTTCTCACATCGGTCACCTTACTAGCATCATCGTTTGAAAGTAGATTTTCATATGGAGTTGAAGCAATGTTCGTCTGTCGTTGACGACTTTTTTTACTGGGTTATGGTGATCGTTCTACATTTTCCTTATTTGAAATTGTTTCGGTCGATGTGTCGAAAAGAATAACCAGTTAGCACCATCCTCAATTCACATGCTGTTGATAGTTTATGCGCCAATCTTATTACTTTCTTTCTCTCTCTGTCTCTCTCTATCGCTAACTCTCTCTCTCTCCATCTTTTCTCTCTCTCTCTCTCTCTCTCTCTCTCTCTCTCTCTCTCTCTCTATTTCTCTCGTTCCCTTGGCTCTGTCAACATTTCCAAACCAAACCGAATGAGGAAGATAGGGAAAAAAAAAAATTGAGAGAAAAATGGAATACGACGAGTATCCGGGTTATGGGCGACTGTTATGATCCCATCGAAGCAATAAATTGATGCTTGCATTCATAATTTTAAACTTAATGGATTTTCTGTCTGCGGACTTAAAATTGGTTTGTTGAATGTGTACGCTTGAGTTTCTCTCATTCGTTTGGCTGTTCGTTCATTCGTACGCAAAATATTATTGCCTGGTTATGGTAATGGTTCACGTATTCATTTTTTTTTTTCTTCACGTCTTTTGCATACACACATCTCTATATGACTGCCGCTTATTGCGTTTTTATTGCATTACCGACGAAGCGAACTACAAAAATTACATTATAAATGAATGTGTGCGTGTGTCGAGATGAAGAGCACATTTTTCGATCATCATCATACCCGGATGAGTGAGATTTGCAATGAATTTCGAGCGAATACACACATTCGAAAAATATCAAAACCATTGACTTTCATCATGAAATGCGCATTTATGCACATACTAACATGCTTTCTCCATTACGTAAACAATAAAATCATGTAGAAGCATTTCTATTTATCTTCGCGACGGATACGAAAAAAAAAAAAATAATAAAAAAAAGAGCTGCAACGAGAAACATTTCAACTGTGTTGTTCATGGTGAATGACATTCGGTCGTTAGATTACGGTAATTTGTTTCCGAGTGCAATTGCCATACTTTTCATTAAATGAGTTATTAAACCAATGCTTAGGTGACTGTTTACGTCGATGCTTCATTCAATTAATGCTCTGCTTTAATACATGCTAACAATTTTCATTCGACCTCGAGACTAGAATGTTGTGATTTCATTCGGATAAATGAGCTTCATTCTTCGACAAACCAGACGCATAACATTTTCTAAAACTTTAATAAACACACACACACACACATACATCCATAAATACAATGTGCGGGTACAACATGATATGCGTTATTTGTTTTCGGCTTACGTTTAAATGAGGAAAATCCCTCTAATTGATTCTAACGTTTGTTATTCAAAATGAAGAAATAAACATGAAATTTTAAGTGGGTTTTCATGATTCTAACGTCGCGAACTATCTAACAATACACATTTCATTCAGTTTATCTATTGAACATAAAATGCATAGGTGACTGGATATTTGTTTTTCAACTTCAATCAACAAGATTATACAATATTTTGTTATCTACACTTTTGGATTCTTTCTCCGTTTAATTGACAGCTTATTAATTTTCATGGCATGGTTGTTTTTCACATCATTACTTTTCATTTTTTTTTTTACTTACAGAAATGCAACATCAACCCATGTGCAAACGGTGGCACATGTTGGACCAGTGAAGAGTCGTTCTACTGTGCATGTCGTGCAGGTAAATTTTTGCCCACATATTCATTCATGCTATTTTATACCAAAAATGCATTTTTATCAATTAATTTTTGCAACGTGTTGATGCTTTTCATTTCAACTCACTTTTTCCCTCTTCTCTTCTCGTCTCAATTTTCCAATATGCAGGTTTTACGGGAAAAATGTGCGAAGGTAAGAAAAAGCATTTCACTTTAGTACATTTCATTTTACGAGTAAATTGAGAATTGAATTTGCTCATCAGAACGTGAATTCATTTCTCAATGGAAAGTTTTTTTTTTTCATCTTTATTTCTCTCTTTCTCTCTCTCTCTCACATTTCATATGATGTGAAATCAAATATAATTTTCCAGAATTTCCTCCTTTCGAGTCAATGTGAAACAGACAAAATTGAACTAAACGAACATTTTTCTCTGTTTATTTGTGTCTGTATGTATGTGTTTTTTTTTTTCTTTTCTTCAGATGAATTCATTGTGGATGGTATAGTGAATACGAACGAAGTGTTAGATACGGATGCAGCAACGACCCATGCACGACCTTTCGATGAGTCAAGCTTTAGCGCAGTCATTTCACAGGGAAGCACAGTTGGATTGCATAATACATATATCGCAGTTGGAACTTTTGCAACAGCCATTTTTTTTGTTGCCATCGTGGTGAGTATTTGTCTATTTTGTTTCAGCATTAAAACCATTTGAGTTGTTTACGACTGATTATAAGTCTGCATTTTACTTGAAAAGATGATGATAAATATCAGTTTGGCTCTGGGTATTCAATTATATCAATTAACAAATATTCAAGAATATCTATCGGAAAATATTTATTTTAAAAAGATCTAACTATCATCGCATGAAAATTGCACACAACAATGAGATTCATTGTGAATGTGCATTATCTATCTTTTTTTTTTTTTTTTTCATAAATTCCATTCAAGTGAACAGGTCCATGGCCTATATACAATATTTATAAATAAAATGGTTGTATCACATTGCTTTAAGTAGATTATATCACGTCATTTGTGCAATATTTTTAAGCATTTTCTCGAATCAGTCAAGAGGAACACTTTCAGATAATACAAAAACAGTTTCAAGTCGAAGGATAAGTGAAAATAGAAATGCTATAATCCGTAGAATAATGTGAACGAGCATCGACAGCAACAGCAACAGCAATAGCAATAGCAAAAGCATCGAAAAACACACCAAACAACAATAAGAATATAAAAAAAGTATTTTAGTTTGCCAACTAGTTCACTTGAAATAGTTGAAATATTTGCAAATCCCGGCGTAGATACATTTTTATTTACTTAAGTGAATTGAGAATTCGGTTGCGGTTTGAATTGTATGAAATGAAAACGAAAACATGAACGTGAAATGAATGCATTCGATGTCCGAACGGAATAAAAGAATGAACAAAGTAAGAAGCGGCCAACAATTGCCAAAGATTGCAATAAATGTATTGTGAAAGATTTTTATCCGATTTGAATTGTTTGTATTGGCATCATTCGAACCGAACACACGCGTGTACGTTTCCATTTCCAGTTTTCATGCCAAATGGTTTTTCATCCGACCTAGCCTCATTTCATTTCATTTCAACATCGATAAATGAGATATGAATATATGGCAAAAGTGGTATGAATCATTTTCTCATACTCTTTTGTTCAAATTCTCAATGAGAACACTCAGCATTACGAAATGCAATTTATTTCCATGATTCATAGCCCGTAATCGATCGGCTCCAAATGCAACCATATTTTTGTCGTTAAGAGAAAATATTGCGACAATTTCAAACTTAATAAATTCAATCAGACAGTTTGCTGTTATCGCTCTCTGATTATCTTACGCCATTGGTTTGTTCGTTCGTTCGTTCGTTCGTTCATTCGTTCATTTCATACAACAATGCAGCATTATCGATTCAATCGATGATATTCATTGAATGGGTAAAGTGTGGCGCATTTGTTTTAATTCAAATTAATGATAGGCGATGGATTGAAGCGAACAAAATTCAAAATCAATTGTACTAAGCTCGATAAGCTGATTCAGTTTCAATAATTTGCCTCATCTGCTAAATGGGCATGAATTGTTGAACCATTTATTTTCGTTGCACTCTTTGTTTTTTCGTTGCTCTCATCTACTTTCCGCTTGCGATTACGAGTGAGTGTGTATGTGTATGTGAATGTGTGTGTGTTGTATAATTTGACATAAAATAATTAATCACCATTCCAATTTCATGCGATATCATGCCATTGAGCTGTGTGTCTGAATAAAAATTGCACTGTCTTAAATTCAAATCCAAATAAATTGAGTGGATTATTGTTTGGTTTACTGATCGCCACAATTCGGGGGCGGAAATAATGATAATCCACTGAGCAGCAGACAGAAAAACACACACACACACACAAAACGTTCAAAGAATAGAATGTTACGTTAGCAAATAATTTTAATGAAGTACTTTTATCAGTAAGAAGCTCTTCCTTTTTGCCAATTCGAAAAACTGAATTCATCGCCATTCATTTAAGCAAAAAAAAAAAAATCAATAAAAATAATAATAATCATTGTTATTTCCATTTCCGCAATTCTCTATCGCTCATCCTCTTGTCATGTTCTTTTTTTTTTCTATTTGATTTCCAATAGGTAATCGTGTGCCATTGCAAATTCCATAAATCGTATAAACGATTTACAACGCGACAGCATCAATTGATTCCGATTTTCGGTTTTGGTCGTCGAACAAAACAACAATCAAATAATCCACGTCATTGGCTAAGTGGAAAGGGTGGCCATTTGTCATCATCGAATAAAACGGCCAGTACAACAGCATTGAATCAACCAAATTCCAATGGCAATGGAAATGGTACTGCAAATGGAACCAATGCATCCAATTATCATCCGCCACCATTGTGTCAGCAAGGACCGCGTTTTCAGCGACATTTAGCCATGAACCTTGAAAATGATATGTATTACACAGTCGATTTTAGTGATTCACAACATTCGCCGCTTATTCATTAAAAAAAAAAAAAAACAAAAAAAAATAAAATAAAATTATAATATAATGTTTTTTTCTGATGCAGGAAACACCACGCGCAAATTCAAATTAATATTTTGATTATATTTACACAATGATCGTTTATTTAGTGGTTAGAATTATGACTATTTAATGCTCTCTGTCTCATTTATAAAATAAAATTCATTTTGAATTCGCTTAAATTCATCTCCAATCCTCTTTCTCCTTTTCAAAATCAAACCACACATAACAAATACATTCATTCCTATCAGTTACCAGTAATAAGAACTAATTTATTAGGTAAAAGTAATTAACTTTTTGTTTTGTTTTTGTTTTTTTTTTTTTTGAATTACATAAAAACAAATCCGCATGCGTTAGCCAAATAAATAAATAAACAATAACGATTACATGTTTTACATTCGACAAATATATTCGAATTTATACATGAATTAGTTAAACTGGAAATTTAATTTAAAACCAATTCAATCCTGATTTTTTACTTCAAATAAACTTTAACAGTAATTCAATCGCCTCGGACTAACTCAATAAAACCAATTCATTTCGTTGTTTAATCAACTAATCTGTTCAATTCGAATATATGTAGTCTAAATGTGAGAAAACTAAATGAAAAAGATAAAACAGTTTTTATTAAAAAAAAAAAAAAAATATTTTATATGAGAATTGCATGGATTTAAGAATATGTAATTTAATATTTATTTACGACTAAATAGAAAAACAAAAAAAATAAGAAAAACACACACAGAGACACACATAATTCGATTAAATAAATATAAATATGATTATTATGAATATGAGATTAAAGATGCGAAAAATTGATTCCCAAACAAGCATTTAATATGAAATATCGAAATGAAATTAAATTTGCTTTTTGTGATTTAATTCCATCTGTTCAAATAAATAGTAGCGTAAGAGCATAGAAATAAGATGTGCAAAACACACACACACACACACACACAAAAATGATGTTAGTGTAATTCCAATCAAAATCCAATTTATCGATAATAATTTTCACATTAGAAAACTAATCACCATTAAACGTTTTCATGTTTATTGCTCATAGAATTGTATATTTGGGTTTTCAAAATGGTTTATTTTTTGATTGCGTTTGCAAAATG
Source organism: Resseliella maxima (assembly GCA_029041755.1). Lineage (NCBI taxonomy): Eukaryota > Metazoa > Arthropoda > Insecta > Diptera > Cecidomyiidae > Resseliella > Resseliella maxima. Next base: position 246,841 of record JAQOWM010000950.1, on the reverse strand, counting down.
AGACATATGTGCAACTGTGCAATGTTTGAAAATTAATTCGCAATGCAAAATATGATTATTTGATAATAAGGTTTCGCGTTCGAAATTAATAATTTTCCCAACATCAATTCAGAATCCATCGATTAACTTTGCTTTATCGTTTTTTTGTTGAAAAATCAGTTGATTAGGCATGAGCAAAGGTATTAAATACTCTGAATTCACAGAAAATGATACATACTCAAAATATTACATGCTCTTTTCATATTTGCATCAGCACATAGAATGTTTAGGTTAAATTGAATTACATGACCTCTTCACATGGATTTTCATTCACATAAAAGGTGTACCTATGATGATGAATCAAAACTATCTGGATTAATAATCACATTAGTTTACAACAAATCAAGTTTCAAAAAAGAAAAGCGTATAACATTGTGTATTACTCGAAATGAAAAACTGAACAGTGCCGGTGAACATCCCATACCGGTCAAAATGTAATGTTTTAGTTAATTCCTCTCTTACTCTCTCTCTCTCTCGCTCTCTCTCTCTCTCGCTCTCTCTGTCTCGCTCTCTCTGTCTCGCTCTCTCTGTATCGCTCTTCCTATCTCTTTCAATTGTTATCTGCATGCATGTTGTTGTACAAAACGTTCATCAATTTGTATTGTATGCACATTATTATGCAATTAGACATTTGATTTAATGCACATTGTTGGCTATTGTGACTTTCGAGCAAATTATGCAGCTGTTCAGATTCTCACTTGGTCTGTGTTCACCAATTACAAATGTAATAACTTTTGCAAGTGAATTGTGTGTTCGGTCATTTGAAAGTGCGAGAGAATTAGAGAGAGAGAGAGAGAGAGAGAGAGAGAGAGAGAGAGAGAGAGAGAGAGTAAGAGAGGAAGAGATGTTGTTATGCGGTTTGTGTCATGAATGAACAAAACTATGCTCTGGTAAAATGAATGGATTTGAATGTTAATATCGACATCAATTTATTTTCAACTCAATGAATGGACGCGAATTTTCATTCGATTCGATGTGATCGAATGGCATCGGAAAAGAGCTCTTGAGTAATAATATCGATGTGATTTTCATTAGATTCACATTGACGAATTATAATTTAAATGCGATTGCGATAAATTTTCAAGCATCAACATACTCAACATACAAACTGCAATGAATACTAACACTAACTAATTTTATTCCTTGAACACATCGCCGATTATTTTTTGTGATTCTAGTTTTGTTCATTGTTATTGTTGTTGTAAGTCATAAACTAAAAATGTAGTTTAATTGTAATTTAAAAATGGATAAAAAGAATAAACAAACAAAACACATAAAAATATCAATGCAATTGAATTGCGCACCGATGTTTGAAAATGATGATAAATTATATGGACAAATGAAATGGAACATTTTCAAGCAATCGATGTGCAAAGCTGCTCGCTCTTATCACAAGCTCCGCCACTACTCTTTCTAAAAATGGAAAAATACAATTTTCGAATAAATTGTATAAAAACATTGTGTGCACAAGTACACAATGTGATTCTATTTGAAAATAGAAAATAGCACATTTCTATCTGTCTCATTCATTCGAAAAATTATTATGTATTTTGTGCTTAAAAAAAAAAATTATTGTTAGGAAAATTAGTCTTGTCTAATAGCTCTGGCCCATTTTCATGCTAAACCATATAAACAAAATGGCTAGCACATGGCAATGATTTATACATTTCGTTTTGGTTTTAGTTTTGTTTTGTAATTTCATTCCCATCCATAGTTACACAATTGAAATGATATTTTGTTCATTGTAAAATGATTTAATTGGCAACATTTTCAGTGGTGCAGCAGTCTTGCACTTGAAAATGGATGTGTGTGTTTTAATTTTAAATGTGAATGACATGGAAATAATAGGTATTATTTAAGTAAAAACTTTGGAAAAGCACATGATTAATTACATGGATAATAATAATACCAGGAACTAAAAATTTATTCACTAGATGAACTATAAATGAATAAACAGAATTAAAAAAAAAAAAAAATAAAAAAAAAAAAAATGTGGTGCAAAGATAATTTTCAAGTAAAACGATACCAAGTTTAACTTATTGAATAAAATGAGAAAAACCAATTTTGATGTTTTATTTTCAAATAAATTTTCCATTTTTCGACAGCCAATCAACTTTAGAAGATATAAACTTAATTTTGGCATCAATAGCGCCTAATCAAACATGAAAATGATTAAAAACATTTGAAATTCGATCGCTAAAATTGTACGAGTTTTCTGCTTTTATTTAAACAAATTTTCTTTAAATCAGCTTACACAAAGATCTTAACACTTTTCAAATATTACAAACGTATTCAATCATATTTGCTTGCACTAAAATATAAGTTTAAAATAAAACAAATTATTTAATTATTTCTTTGACTTTCAATGCATCTAAATTCACTGTAATTTTTCCATGAACGAAACACTAAACAAACAGCATCATCATCATCATCATTATAGTGTTAATCGTAAACCATCCAAATGGGAAAATTTCTCGGATATAATTAAAATGACTAAAATAAAATTACAACTAACATTACAGCATAGAAAGAATTAAAATAGAACGATAGTAAACATACAAAATTAAAACGCATGTTTTAGGTATTTTCGCTAAAATGATTTGATTTCCTGTTTTCCATCGTTTCAACTAATGAATGACTTCGCTCATAGTTTGGTAGTAATTTACGTTCTTCGGCCGTTCTCAAATGATTTGATTGTTGACATTCTGTCTCCTCTGGTATTGAATCACGACGTTCATCATCCTGTGTGATTGAAAACAAAAAAATAAAAAATGTAATTTTCATTATAGGATTCAAGAATATCTCCAACGATGTGGTAAGTTACCACTGATACCAAATGCAAGCTAAAGTTTAAAAATTCTCATATGTTTTTCTTTCAGTGAACGAAACTTATTATTAAAAAGAAAAAAGAGAACGATTCATGATTTTCAAATAGAATCCAATACAATTTTGATTATTTGAGCATCCTCTGAGATTGAAGCACTTATGTATGTCTCATATTGAGAACCAACTGGGAATGAATTGTTAATGCAAATGTGAATGAAAGTGGTAATAATCCTAAAATGACTGCAATGCCGTACAGATTTCAATAGACAATTTTTTTTTTGCTTTGTTTTGTTTTGTTTTCCTTCCACACAGTTCTGACATTCAAAGTGCATCAAATGCATATATCTAATCCATTTCCCATTGAAGCGATTAACATAAAAGCACAACATGTAAACTCTTCTGTAAACCAATTCACATATGTGCTCTGATCTCTTTGTATTTGCATGTGTATGTGTTATTGATATTCAAACCATTTTAAATGATGAGATTTTGCTTTGCAATGAATGCAATGAATTTTGTTTTTTTCTTTCCTTTTTGGGAAAATGTGGAAAATACAAGAAATTCTCACTTTCTACAAAATCAAAATATAAAGTATGCAAATGTAAAATCAAAAATGTGTTTTTGTTATTGGAAATAGATTTCCCATTTGATTTCAATGCAATTTCAATTCTTCGTTTTATTTTTAGTAGAGAATTCTTGACTTAATTTCTTGATGTGAATGAAAATGACTATGAAAATAGAGTTCAAAGCTAATGTTAGTTACCGCATCAATATTAATTGGTGTTGTCATCGGCTCGTCCGCCGGTATCATCTGTAATTGTGCTCGGCTGCGATACTTAAAACGATCGTATCGTACAAAATTTGATTCAACCCCCTTTTTCGTTAGTCACATATGATATGAATAATTTCAACGAAAAATAGAAGAAATGAAAAACAAAAAAAAAAAACAGCACAAAGAAATGAATAGATTAGTATATACATGTTCGATATATAATATTGTATTGGAACAAAATTTAACATGCTATATTTACGAAAACAGTTTATTTTTAGCAACATGTAAATGAGATTATATTATTTTTAGGAACAACGTAGTATTATTTCTACTGAATGAAAATGTAGACATTTCGATTGATGAATGTTTACCGTAAAGCTTGTGATATTAACTGATAACGTGTCATTGAAATGACATTGGAATTTGCTACTTTTTTTTTTTTGTTTTTTTTTTTTTGAATTTCATTGATGTGAGAAGAAAAACAATGTACCTCTAAGACGGGCGCACTTGGAATTAAAATAGATTTTGGACTGCTGAGATTTAGCTTTGGTGCACTGTCCGCACGATAACGATTTAGTGATTGATTTGATGTTCGATCTGTTCGTCCAGCAACTGATGAATTTGATGTTTTATGATTAATTTCCAAAGCTGATTTTAATAAATCAACTTTTGATGCGCTTCCACCAGTTCGATTTCGGCCATATTCAATATTATAACTGCTTCGTCGTTGAGACAGATGCTCATGAATATCCGCCTGAAGAAAAATAAAAAGAAAAAGAAATAGAAGAAGAAGAAGAAAAAAAAAAGAAAAAATAAATTAATTGTCAATGACGCTTCTCCGCCACTGGGACAATAATGATATTTGCCAAAGGCAACACTTCAAAAGCAATTTCAATTTGTCAACATCGGGGGCTTGTTTTATGAAAAAGAACAACAACAATAACAACAAAATACAAACGACTGTTGATTATTTAAAGAGGGGAGATTCTGAAGTAATATGATGACGAATGTTGGTTTCAGTAAACATTTAAGAAAAATGTTTGATAAACAATGTGAAAATGAAATACGAAATAATAACAAAAACAGAAGTTATTTATCCAAGTGAATGTTGTTGTTTTTTTTTTCTTTTTTTTTTTTGAAAGCATTTAGTTTTTTCATTCAAACAGACCCCAAATTGAATTCTATAATTAGTTAATTCAGTGTAAATTGTTCGGATTTTAATTATTTAATGAGCATAAAGTTTAACAATAGGTCAATGTAAAGTAAATACACCAAAAGGCACCTTTTCTTCAAACAATACCAAAAGACAACTAGATCTTGGCAAAAGACATGTTTCATCATGATAAATGAATTAATTGGAATTTGGATTGTTTAGAAAAAAGCGTTTGATATATGGCATGCATGATTTATTGTAGCTATTTGCTGATGTTTTCAAAAATAACCGAATATTATTCATTGTTTTGTCATGTTTGCATTGTTTTCGTATGATGAGTGTTAGTTAGATTGTAAATACAAGTTTATATTTTTCTTTTTTTTTTGCATTTTGAATTATAATTGGCTCAATAGTTTTCCGTAAAAGATATTAAATGGACCTCGTGATTTTATTTGTTTTAATTTTTCATCGAAGTTTTGTTTATATTAAAAACAAAATGTCATCATAAATGCTCAAGTTTGCGGATTTGATGTCATTTCGTTGGCGCCGTGCAAATCATTGTTTGTACAGAAAGAGAGCGAATGTTATTTAAAAAAAAAAAAAGTCTTGATTAGAGCAATTCAAATATTATACAAAGCTACTGAATTTAAATTGTGGGGAAAATATTTGACGAACAAAGAAATCATAAATTTATCTAAGAATGTTTGTGTCTTTTTTTTTTCATATGCCATTGTTTTACAATGCTTTGTAAAAATGAATATTTGTTTGCGATTTTATTTATTTACCTTTGATCCCCGTGGCAGCGACGCTAAACTTCCAATTTGATTATATTTAATCCATAAACTGAGTCGTTCTTGTGACATTGATGTGCCTTGATCGCGAGTTTTTGGTTCATTGAGTTTTTCCATTTCGCCATTTTCCACAATTTCTGGATCATCTTTTTCATCGATAATATCGAATTTTTTCAAATAAACTAAATGTAATGCATAATATAAAATGCCACCAAAAACAGCCATAAGACCCATATAACGGAATGCTTCACGTGTGCCAACATTTCCAATAAGAAAACCACCAAAAAATGATCCACTACCTCGACCCAAACTAAAATGTGCCATTCCAAGCACACCGATTAATGTAGCTAGCAATCCTTTTGGTGCTAAAATTGAACAATATGTAGCTGCTGCAACCCACATCAAATGGCATGAAAGTGATTCCATTGCTTCAAATGGAAAACACCACCAAGCATCACTATTAATCATCAAATTGTGAATGAAAAGGATTTATTATATTCAATGCAATGAATTGTAAATTTTGAAAAATGTTACTTACTCAATGAATGAATAGCCAACAAGACGAGCAGCATGTGAAAAGAATGCAATAATAATTAAATTAACATGGCCAAATACTCTTGTAATTGTTTCTGCACCATATAAAAATGGTATGGAACTAACCGTTCCAACGGTTATTGTAATGCCAAGTAAATAGTTTGGCGCACCCAATTCTTTTAAATATAAAAATAAAAAGCTCTCGATGAAACCCCAAAAATTTCCAAGGAAGAATAAAAACAAAATAAATGCAATCACATGTGGTAATTTCAATAAATTGAATAAATCACGAAATACATTATCAGCCGGCAATTTTTCACCAATTGGCATTAAAACAACACTGATTGTTGATATAATTAGTAAAATGTCATAGGTATAGAATGCGGCTGAATAATCTGTGTATCCTAAACCACGTGATGTTCGATCAATAAGCAAACCAGTGATTGGTGAAAATATTGCCATTCCAAAGCTTGAAAATAAACGTTCACGACCAAAATCTCCACCATATTTTTCAATCATTGTTAGTGCAATTGGATCCATAATTGTTACACCTACAGAAAAATTTCAATTAAATTTCTATGGATTGTGAAACAAACATTTTAAATGAAAATGATATCAAGCAATTACTTACCAGCTGATAACATTGTTGTTGCTAAAAATCTTAAAAAGAAATAAATCCAAAACACACTATCATCACTTTCAATATAATCTGGTGGACAAATTTCCGGGCCATTGGTTCGAAATTGACATTTTTGCACCATACAATCGGCAGCTAACTCATTTAATCGATTATTACTAACACCAGACATATTTGTCACCATTACCAAGCCACCACAACGTAAATCAATATCTTCGAGTTCAGTTACATTTACTCCATTTGCCCATAGTAATTTTTCACCAAATCGTGTTTTAAAATCGGTAACTGTTTCATTATCATCTTGTTCGACAACCAAACCGAGTTGTTCTTTTTGTTTATGCAAAATTCAAAGTGAAAATGTAAATGGATTGTTTAGAATTAGAACGGAATTTTGGGAAATTTTACCTTTTGGTTCACCGAGATCGGGATGCATATCAAGTAAAAAGTGTGCAGCATCATCAGCATCTGCTAAAACCCATCCACCTTCTTCACTTTCCTCTTCAATTGTAGAATTTTCATTCATCATTTTTGTTGCTAAATAAATGTTAAAATTGATTTATTAAATTTTTTTTTTTTTTCGTATTTTTCATTCTAAATATTTGAGAAATCTCAATATTACTAGGGGGTTCCGTAGTTGGTGTTGTATTTGGTGGAGCCATAAATGGATGACCTTTACCATCTTTATGCTTTCGTTTACTCAAATGAAAATTAAGATCATCAATATCACCATTATCTTCAATAATTGGTCGCATTGGCATTTTTGTTGGCGGTGCAATAATTTCAATTTTTGGATTTTGTTCAAGCAATAAACAATGATCAATACATTGATCGACAACAATATCAATTTCTTCATCTTCTGGACATTCACGACTTGGACATGGTGACCACCAAACCTATTGAAACAATAACATTTGTGTTAAAAAAAAATGTCCAACCGCTAATAAGATGACCGTTGTAAAATTTACCTCAACGGTATTTGTGATTGGATGTTTCATGACATATGCTTTTGGTATAGTGCCTGGAATTTCTTGCTGTGGAATTAACATCAATGAATGATGAAATACTGCATTCAATAGTAGGCTCATAACAACAACAGGTTTATATTTGCCAAATTTATCAACCAAAAAACCTATACAACAGATAAAAAAAAAAACACAAAACAAATTGATTTACAATATTATCATTTGTGAAAAAACAACATGTAGAAAAATACATAATAAAATTGTAAGATACGATGGAATAAACAAAAATTGATGAACACACACACAAAACCAACGTGAATAATGGTGCAAATTTTAATTTAAGTAAATAGGGTCATTTTTGTTCACTGTTTCCCGTATCGATATGATCATATTATCAGTCAACTGACTCGGTGAATTTATGTAAACAATATGGAAGACAAGTGCGAGTGTTTTTACTGTGAAAAAAGCGGAATGAACTTGAAATAACCATTTTAAAATTATCAGTTCATTGCTTAAAGTGTGTGATAAAATAAAAATGTATGAAACAATGCCAATCTTCATTTGAAACGGTAGCCATATTGCTTCTTGGTAATTAATTATATAGACCGTAAGCGGCAATATTCCGCTCCTTGTACACGGGTTCATTTTTTTTTTTTTTTTTTTATTATTATTTCATATCAAAAGAAATGCTCATTCTATATCACACTTCCATTTTATATTAGCTGTAATTATAATTACGTACGTGCAGCGAATGTCACATAAAATTTTCAAATGAAAGAACTCCAGTGGGAGTTTATTCATTAAAATGGTTTTAGCGGTCGTTTTATTGAATGAAATATATTAACGAAAATTCCTTACACACACACACACACACACAGAGAGAGAGAGAGAGAGAGAGAGAGAGAGAGAGAGAGAGAGAGAAAAAAGAGAGAAATACTTGATAATTTTTTGCTTATTATATTTTTCGATAAGATATAAACCGAATGAATCTTGCAATTTTTATTATTTTTGTAAATGCTCATTGCATTTTATTTGTCTAATTATTTTCCAAGGAATTTATTCTAGACAGGAATGTCAAGTTTATGACACACAGACATTTTGCACGTGAACAATAAGCTTAGATAAAAGAGAAAGGCGGAAAAATGTAGATATTTGAAGAAGATTGAACAGCATTGTATTGGTTAGATTTTGATTTGATCATCATACCACACGTGATATTCTTCTGCATTATAAATTTACTTTTACCCTAATTCTGCCTGAATATTTGAATCCATCTCATTACATTTAACAAATCACATCATTTTTTTTCAACCATTTTGTTGAGAACAAACAACACAAAAATTGATGCATATTCATCATCGCAATGAATACAAAAAAAAAAAAAAAAAGATAAATTTAAAATGAAATCAAATGGAATGCAAATTATTACCTGTTAGCGGAGGGCTTAAAAATGTCGTAAACGGCAGTGCTAAATAAATTATGGCGATTTCTTCAATTGTTAAGCCTACACTTTGCATATGAATCGTCAGATAGGGTAGTAAAGATGATGTGGCTAAAATATGACAAAAGAAAAAGGAAGAAAAAAAAAAAAAAAAAAAAAGAAATTGATTAATCTCGAGATTTCAAGTTACATAAAGTTTTGACATATTAGGTTTTGTCTGTGGCTAGGATTGTTCCGAGATAATCGATAAGGGAAAGGGATTGTTTTTTTTCCTTTTCAAAAACTTTCGGAATGAGAGTTTTTTTTTTCTCTTTGCTTCCACCCCATGTCACAGCTAAGATGTGAACATTCCAAATTGTTATAATTCAAATTTGTTTTTGTACAAATTCAAATGTATACTAAATACATTTTCTAAGCCAATAATAAACATTTATAAATTGTTATACTGCGTCTTTTCAAAATGAAATCTTAAAACAAAATTTTATCACGTACAGCAAACACGTTTTGATCTCGTGAATCTTTCCATGAATTTATTATTTTTTGATGTTGCAGAAAATCTAAATCTCTCTGCTTTAGATTTTAATGGCAATTGTATTTTCATCTTCTATTGTTATATTTACCCTTGGCTTTAGGAAAATGTTTATGACATTATTATTTTGGGCGAAAATTTTCCATTATTATTGAATTTGGGAAGAGTCATGCATTCGAAAAACCTCAATTTTGGTATTTCATTCTCAAATTATATAAATCCAAGAAATATATGTATATGTTCATAGAAGAAAGATATTCATTACCAAGTACAGAGAATGTTTCACATTCAAATGGTCAATGTAATAAATGTTGGTCACTTGTTTGTCGGTTTAAAATATAATAGTAAACAACAACTGTAACCATTACGTTTGGCACAACAATAATATGAAACGCCAGTTCTAACCACATGTATGTGTATAAACTGGATAAGCGAGCATACGACGTATTAAATGTCTTTTAAAATTAAGTGAATTCATTCAAATCCACACATTTATCAAGTGATTCCAAAGTTTTGTGCAATAATCATCTGCTTATCTACGTATCTGAACTAATTTATTGTTTCTCGCCTACTCTATTGTTCACAATGAAATCAACTCTTTCTTCTATACACAAGGTTAAATCGACAAAACATATTTTTTTTTTTTTTTTTTTTTGCTTTAAAATTGAATAAAATCATTTTGGCATTTTGTCCCTTTCTAAACATTATTCTGTTGTGCTCAAACGAAGCTAATCATCACTGTTGATGCAAAATGTATTAAATCTATGGAAAACACGTGGTTGAACTGCAGTTATTTTCCTAATAATTTAACACTATTCTCAAAGATGTTTCTATTTTTAGCATTTAACAGAGTTCTTAGAAATGAATCAAAAGCAAAGCATATTTATTTTGATTTGGTTGAATTATGATGCGTTTGATTCATCAGTAAACATAATAACTTTGACATCGACCTAAAAAAACAAAACTGAACTATAATTCAGTTTCCTCAATTATTGTTTTCAGTCAAAAGTCGTTGTAATGAAGATGCTCTATGTACATTCTCTGTGCAAGGCATTTTTTGTCTGATTTGAAATGAGCATGCACTGTGTGTGTGCGTGTGTTTGTTTGTTTCTTTGTGAGCACAAAACTCGACTTGCAATTGTATTTAACAGAGAGAAAAAACCAAAAAAAAAAAAAGAAAAAAAAAAATATTTTGCCTTGTTCCTTTACACACTTTGCACTGATCATCTCTCATTGCAGTTTGTGCCACTTAAGTGTTACACACATACTTTGATTGGTTGATTGCATGGCGAGATTTGTAAATCGAAACCATAAAGTGTCAAGTGCAAGTACAAAATCACCAGCAATAAAATCTAATCGTGATCTCAATTTCATACATCCCATCATTTCATTTCATTTTGTTGAACGATCAAACAGCAAATTAATCTTTAACTATTCAAGTTATTAGTGCATTCGAATCGGATCAGTTTCAGTTGGCTTTTTCTACAATAACAATTTTCTTTTTTTTTTTTTTTTCCTTTTTTGATTGTCTTTATTTCTTTAAGAGAGTGATGTCTTGTCATTATTCAATTTTTATCTTGAATATCATTAGATGAACGATTCAACATTATCTTCAGTGATTATTATGAAATTGGAACATCTCATATGATATTTTACTTAAATATAGTATATAAATATTAAGATTGTAATATTTGGTTATTTACCTTTCGTAAGCTATAAAAACAATGCATTTTTATTTCAACATTTATACATTCGATACTAATCTAATCTATGAAAATTATTCCATTGCAACGGAAGAGAGACACAGTAATAAGGTGAATGCAAACAATATGCGTGTATGTCTACCTGAACGATGATAACAGTTCACTTGATTAACAGAGACAATGATAAAAAAAAAAAAAAAAAAAAAAAATGGACAAGACGACATGAAATCATCACTGAATTTTGAACCCATTTATTTAACTGTACGAAAAATACATTGGAATGTAAACAAATACGAACGGCGACCAGGTTGTTTTGAACGATTTTGTTTTTAAACCGATGAGTATTCCTGAATGATTGACTACAACTATTTTTAAAAAAACCTTGTACTTTTTTCGAAACTCAAATCAATCTCTGGAAAAATCCACACATTGTTTTGTGATAAATAGTAAAAATAAATTCAACACAATTTAAAAATCAATGAAGAAGAAAGTGAAGAGCATTTACTTATCACAGAAGTAAAATTGATATCAAATTGATAATAAAATCAAATTATTTACTGGATTTTCTGAAAATAAACTTTATTTTCATTAATTTTTTGTTTTCTTTCGAAAAAGTTTTAATAATTTCAATATTGAAAACGAGTTTACTCAATCATTTCATTCTTAACTTTGAAAAAAAAAATTTAAATGAATTCAGAGAAAAGAAATGAATTCAGAGAAAACATTATCATGTTCAATATGAAATATCTCTTATTTATTTGCATTTATTGTAACTGTTGCAAACTTATTTCAAAAAGTAAAATATTTTTAAAAAAAATATAGCATTGCTCAAGTTAACTTCACAATACTTTTAAAGAAAAACAAATTGAAAGAATCCCCAAGAAAATTGTTCATTTCTACAAATGATATTGCGAAAATAAAACAACGAATAAGAAACATATTTTGAACAACAAGTACAATACTTTGTCAACTCACATTAAGAATTAACAAGTCAACTGACTATTTTCAACCAAATGGATAATCAACTGAATTAAAAAACAATAAATTATGTCACCGCAAACATAATAACAACATCCCATCGCACATCGCACACAAGTCAATCAAATTGATGTCGATTTGAGAGATAGTATCTTTTATTTAAATGAACGAATAGACTGACGGATGAATGGATTGAATTGGATCAAGTTAGCAAATTTAATCATTCGAAAGATTATCATTTATATCATTGTTATATTTTAAAAATATTGTACAATTCACATAAAAAGTTTTTCTATTTTGACAATGAAGTAATGCACAACCGATTGAAATTTTCATCAATTCAAAAGCAACAAAATCTTAACAATACATCATACGTAAGTCTGCTTTTCGATATATGTATTCATGAAACTTCAAATCGATTATAAAAACACTGATTTTCATTTGAAAATATCGCAAAAACAAAGATACACTATTTTAATAAACAATATAAAATCTTTTGTGAAAAAGAAATTCTCGAATTAGAAAAAAAAAAAAACATTAAACGTCGTAAAATTTCATTGAATTAAAAATCATAGCCACAATGAGTTAAAAATAAATATAAATTGCTGTTTGAATAAAAATTTGATTTTTCATACCTCCATACATAACAAATAATGTAATTTTTAGCATAATCAAGTTGGAATTAATGCTATGACGTTCACAAAATCTGATAAATTTTGAATCCACAGGTTTTTCAATTTCATCTTCTGTTGATATTTCTTTCTCCTTAAGTTTGGTGATTTCTTCAATTTTTTCCTCCCCCATTTTGAATCGATTTAATTGTTTCTACTAAATCTATTCTATTTTGTATTTAAAAAAAAAAACACACACACACACAATCACAAATGTTTAATTTTTCTCTTAAAAAAACTGATCACAATATTTCACACTTGGTTCGTTTTTTTATGCACACACAACAAAAGAAAAAAAAAAAAAACAAAAAACAAATCGAACGAAAGAAGAAAAATCAACGTTCGCTAATTTTTTTTTTGTATGGGTAATGCTTGTTTCCAGTTGAACACCGTCTTTTTCATTCAACTATTATTAAGGCAATTTATCAATAAAATTTCATTAAACATTCAAAATATAGCATGCGCAAAGGAGTGAATATAAAATTCAAAATAAAAAGAGACTAAACTGAACAAAGTGCTTTTTAATGCAATGACGTCGTAAAATTTCAATTTGTTTCAACGGTTCTGTTTGCTGGTTTTTGTTCACTTGACTTGCAAATCCAGATCACGGTTCGTTTATTAAGTTTGTTGAAAAAAAAAAAAAAAAAAAAAATTGTTTCTTCTTCCCTTTTCTTTTCAGCTTTAGATTTCAGCTGATTTTGGGCTTAGTTCCGATGGTAAGAATGATTTTTAAGTAACTGGACGGAAGTTATGATTCTGGGAAATTTAATTAAAAACACTTCTTATTTTAGTTCACAACGTTTTTTTTTTTTCCTGTTTCTTTTCTTTCTCTCCTTCTCTCTCTCTCTCTTTCTCTGAATTACTCTCGCGAAAGATTTCACCAGATATTTTGATTTTTAAATCTCAGTGATTTATAATAATCCATTCGCGGCACAAAATTTGTGTAAAATTTGCGAATTAGATCTTGTGCTGATGGTGTCTCACAAAATACTGATTGTGATAAGTTGATTTGTGAAAAAATTTGTCCCGGTATTATTTTGTTCCGTAATTCAAACCATTTACTCGAATGAAATGCGTCGAAATGATTGTTAATTCTGCTTCACATCAACAGCAACCATTATCTAGACATGCATCACACTGATAAGCATACGGTTATATGATTTTATTATTAGGCTGCACAATATCACAACTTCGTATTGTCTTCGTTGACATAAAATAAAGAATTGATGCCAATTGTGACTAGACTAGCTTGGTCGTCGATTGCAAAAAAAAACAAAAAAAAAAAAAAACAAAAAATTGTTCGAAAAGCCAAAAGACAACAAAAATACGCACGGTATGCAAATCGAGCTATATTAACAATAAGCCACCGTGTTAATCGAACAACCCATGAGTGTCTGAAATATAAAATGGAGCATCAAATGAATTTCAAGTGAATCTTCAAACCGCAACACGCGACTATATTGAATTTCGTTGTCTTCGTTTGACGCAACCAATTTAGTTCAATGTATGCAACAATATGATGTGCGTTTATCTTTTTCTTTGGTGTGATTTGATAACTTCATTCTATTCAAAATTGTTTAGTAGAAACTTTAAATGATAACTGACTATGTGTCAGTTGATACTGAACGAACCGTAGTCCGATCCGAACAAAGCCTAAACTTGTGTTCATTATTTAAGTTTAAAGAGATCGTCATCGCACATTTTGTGTGCGTCCATCATTTATTCGGGCATTGTTCGTGACCAGATTCAAGAAAAGACGACACAATATGAATTTGTATAAATTGATTTTATTTGATTCATTATTTTGTGATAATTTTTTGAACATTTTTATTTGTAAAAAAATTATATTTTTTCATGAACTACATTTTTACAAACGTCTTTTCTTTATTATTTTGTTTTGAAATCAAACTAATTTAATTTTTCAATCTAATTTCAGTCCCGTAATTAATTTGTGAGATGAAAGACATTTTGATGTTATTTCTATTGATTTTGAAAGAATGAAAAAACCCAAATGATTCTTAAGTCATTCCTTTTGTGCTTTTTGCTTTTTGGGTTTTCTGTTTTTGGGCCAAATTTTGCTATTTTCGGGTTTGATTTGTGAAAAAATCCTAAAAATACTCGTTTAAAAATATGCTTTGTATTTCATGTATCAACTTTTTTTTTCATATTATCATGTTTTTACATAAAATGGGCCATGGCACATTCTGTTGATACATAAACATGCATGCTAAATTTGTCAATATTTTATGTGTAAACATTTTCTATGTTCGGATTTACGTCAACAAAATTGTACATAGAGTAAGTATTCAAAGCCATTTTCGTGTGAAAATCTCTTGGCAAGGTTAAAGCAAATTACATATTTGGAATCCGTAAGAGCTATTTCCTGCAAATTGAGATCCGTGTTATTCTGAAAATAGAAACATTATTTTAATTGTTCATCAATTTCAAAACAGAAAAAAAAATGAAATAGAAATTTGAATGGCAAATGACTTTAGTTTCAAAATTGTACAAATTCTTGAATTATATTTCGGAATTGGTTTTTATCAAGAAATTACCTCTAAGTCTTCCACTTAACGGAGTGACTCGCCTTTCGATGTAAATGATCATATCAATTTTTATTTAATCGGAAGGAATAATTATTTTGGTGGAAATTTGTCAACATATCGATGTTCTTATCAATTGATTTATTTCCAAATTTGAATAAATGTTAATTTTCATCTCAGAATTAGTGACCAATCTATCGTCGCTCTAAAAACATTATAATCATAATTTTGCATAAATGGATGAAGAAAACCATTATTCAAAATCAATTCTAATGATACAAAAATAAATTTACCTCTGTTAGTACCTCAGAGTTATTGGTATCTGAAAAATTGTAATTCAAAACTGTATCGATAATACAAAACTAATGAACATTTACATTGTTATGCATACATTCCATAAACATCAACTACCACAAGAATGCCTAAAGTCAAGTAGATTAACAATAATTGATACATCGTCTGATGGATGATATCTCATTTGATTCGTGTAAAATATTTCCACTTCAAACATTGTTGGAAATTTATTGTTGACGAACAGATTAGAATAACAACTAGAAACCGCTAGACTGACTGTGTGACTCACTAAAATCAATGTTTTGATAGGTATTTTTGAGGAAATTTTCAATTTCTTTGTCATTGAATAATTAATACGAAATAAGATAAATCAAAATAACAACTCTTTTTCTTCTGAATTTATTTATAGACAAACAATAAAGTTCATTGAATTGAAAATTAGCTACGAAATAATAATACAAGAAAAGATAAAAAAAAAAACAATCTATGACAGCTGTCATTGTAATGAACGTTTTATAAAGCATTTGAAAGAAAGAAAAAAAAAAAATTAACGTTATTGCGTCTCCGTTGAAACGTACATTATTCAATTTTTAGTTTAGTAAAATCATTATGACTGAGATATATTGATGAAATGATGAAATAAACAATGAGACAAACTCATTGTTATGCGTAGCAATTGATCATAAATAATTTCGCAATATTGTTTAAATATTTCACAATGAAATCAAACAAGAGAACTATGAAGAAATACGATTGGCCCAAATTAGCACGAAAATTATTGCGTGAGTTTTGACAGATTGTAATAGAATTTGTGACAGTCCAATTTGATATATTTTTTTGTATGTATTTTGCAAAATTGGATTGTTGATTCAGCGCTTACTTCACAGCGCACAGAAAATGGCCGAAAAGCTGCAGAGAAAATTTTTTTTTGTTGAGAATTGTCTTGTTTCGATCACAGTATTGTTGAATTTATAGGTGGTTTAGTTTGATTTATCGCCTAAAAAACGTATACGATAGTCGATTGAAACGCGAAAAAAACGAAATTAAACAGTGTTTCTGGACTATTTATTGAGTTTTTTCTATAATTATCGTGTTCGAAATTCGATTTGCAACCTCACTAAGAAATTTTTTCCCCTTTCTTTTTGTGGTTTTTTTTTTTCTCAATTTTATTCAAGTGGATTTGTATTATTTTTTTTTTCTCTCGTTTTTATTCATTTTAATTGACAGTGCATAATAATAAAATATAGTGAATAAAAGAAATACATGTGTTTTAAGTTTTAACACGAATTGTAAAAGTTTTTTTAAAATGTACGCAACATTCTCCATTCAGTCATATTAACAAAACGAATGAAATAAAAGAAAAAAAAAGAGATGAGAATATGATTGTGGTGAATTGTCATACAGAAAAAACTTTATTGCAAAAAAAAACCTATGCACAACACCAACTAATCCAATCGGAATAAGTGCAAAAAAAAAAAAAAAAAAAAAATATATAGAGTTCAGACAAAAAAAATATTATACTTTCTTTTTTTGGTTAAAAACAACAACAACAACAGAAAATAAAACGAAGTGCATTATACAGATTATTTAATATATCCGTACGCTGCTCTATTTTATAAGGCTGAATTTTTTCATTTCTTGTGCAGTGAATAAATTTTTGAACTTGAATTTTATTTTTTCTTGTATTTCTTAGTTGATACATAAGACCAAAAAGAAGAAAAAAAAAAACGTAATATAAAGACGAGAAATATTCGCAAATTTTTGCAAAAAAAAAAAAAATTTCATTTGATTTCTCATATATAATCGACGACCATTTATATATATATATATATATATAATAAAAAATATACGCAAATCGTTTCAATTACATTTTAGTTTTGGTTCGTTCGAGATTGTTCAACTTCAATCGTTAATTCTCTACCCTGTGCCTCGTGTATGAGTGTGTGAGTGCATTCAAATTTGTTTGCTTCGTATATTTCATAGATATATCATTTTTTTTTTCTCTCTCTCTTTTTGCTTGGTTTTGCCAAAGTTTTGCAATTCGCCAAAGAGAAGTTTTGCAATTTGTGACCAAACAAAGTGAGATTCAATCACGAAAATCAATCTGAAACGTTGAGTTGATAAAACAAAAGAAAAAAAAAAAGGGTAAATCGGGGAAAAAAAAGAAGAGAAGTGAGCGAAAGCAAAAAGAAAACCAAAAAGAAATAATAAAAAAAAAAGAAGAAGAATTCGATAAAGAGAAAAAGAGAAGAAAATCGAAAACGAAAAACATTGCACAAAAATCATAGAACACATACAGATAACGAAATTACGTCCACAAAAATACATTGACATACGCGTACATACAAAGTCAGAGTTCTCAGTGTTTGTGTGTTGTGTCAGACCGAACAGAGTAAAACAGTAACCGAGTGGAGGATAGAGTGAGAAAAAGAAAGAAAGAGAGACAGTGGAAAAACGTCATCTTGCCACACAACGACTGAGTTTTTACACAGCCAAGCAGTTTTTGTCTGTGTGTGCGTGTGTATTTGTGTGCGTAAGCAGTGAGTTAGTGTATGTTCGTAGTTGTGTATACACAGTGATATTCGTTAACAGTTTTTTTTTTTTTTTTTTTTTTTCATTTATTTCTCACAATTTTGTCTGTGAGCGTGTATGTGTTGAAGCGCAATACGATTCGCAAATTGTGTCTACAAGCATTTTCAGCTGACATTAAAAGAAATATATATATACATATATTTATACAAAAGCGTTGAAGCCAAACTATGTCTTCTTCGCAAACCAATGCAACAGCAGTAAATCATCATCATCGAAATAACAAAGCCAATGCAAAAGTCGTACAAAAAACGACTAGCGAAAGTCTCCGCTTATCAATGAATAGCAATTGTGTTGATGGTAATATCATTTCAAATGGTAATACAAATTGCAGTAGTGGTTTGACTGCAAACGTTGTCAGTTCAATTTCAAATAATTTACAAAATCCAATACAACAAACAATATTGCCAACAACGGCTACCGTACTGATGACAAATAATGGAAAATTTCAAACAAACAATTCAACATCAACGGCATTTGTAAATTTGCCTGATATTAATATGGATATGAAACCAAAACAATCATCATATCAAATAACCTCAATTACGGTGGGCACACGAACCAGTGCCGATGAAGATTCAGCTGATGATTTAGATGAATCACATACCACCGATGAAAATAGCCGAATCACCGATATGGAAAATGAAACGCCTAGCTATTCGGAAGATTCAAACATGTATTCAAAAGACGATGTATTTGCCACCGCATATGCGCACGGTATTCCAATTATGCAGAACAATATGTCAGCTGATTTAAATTGTGTGAATAGTAATCAAGTTGGTAAAAAAATGTCTGATGTTCGTGTTAATTGTGTAACGGCAGCGGTTGATAAAAATAAAGGTGTTGAAATAAAAGGTAGTGAACGTTTTAAGGTTGTTAAAATCGAAAGTATTGAACCATTTAAACGTGGTCGTTGGACGTGTATGGATTATTTAGATCAATCGGCAAAGCAAGTGCAAATGAATTTTCCTGGTAACGGTAAAACAGTTGCAACAAATGATAGTGGCGTTGTATTGACTGATAATTTTAATGATACAACTGCAATGATGACTAAACAAAAGAAACAAGGCAAAACGGTACAAACGGAAATTTTGCCAAATCAAAATCAAAATACGGTGCCAGCCGCACATTTAATTTCTGGCCAAAGTGCACCGTGTGCAACGCCTGTGACGACCAATGAAAATACATCACCTGGTCAAACAATGCAACAGCCATTGCAAAATAATTTCACAAATGCAAATATTGTGAACAATCAAACCGTTCAATCTATGCCTGTGTTGCCATCGAATGCTATGCAAGATGTTCATCAACAACAGCAACAACAACAGCAACAGCAACAACATCAACAACAGCAACAGCAACAGCAACAACAACAACAACAACAACAGCAACAACAGCAACAACAGCAACTTCAACAGCAACAGGCACAGGCACAGGTACAGGCACAGTCACAGCCTCAACAACATCAAACGCAACCTGTAAACACTTTTCATCATCCAGTGGCAGCACACAATATTCAACAAGGGCAAAGCCTACCGCCTCAAATTATGTCACATGTCATACCTCAAATGCAACAGAATCATCAAATTCAAGGAACACAAAATGCTGTCCCACATCAAATGGCCGTTTCGCATGGACAATTACCAAACTTCCAGCCACAGCCACAGCCGCAGCAACAAACCCACAACAACAACAACAACCACCACAACAACAACAACAGCAGCCACAATATTCAAATACATCAATGGGCGGCAGTCAAAGTGCACACAATACGCAAACGATTCCAATGCAACAAATTCATGAAATTCATCAATACCAACAACAATATCAAAATAGTCTTCAAAATCAACAGGCAGCTCAGCAATATTATAGCCAAATCGCTTCAGATAATTCAAATAATGTATACCAAAAGCCTCAAATGCAACAGCAACCACAATATCAGGCGCCAATGCAACAATTTTCTGGTCAATACCAACAGGTAATTAGAAATTCTTTTAATCATTTGGTTTTTTTCTTTTGTTCGCATACTTGATCATCATTTCACACATTTGAATTATAGAGCATGAGAAGTGCACAGTTTTTATCAATAAATGAATTAATATCAATGTTAAAAATGCATTATTGATCTGGAAATGCAAAAAAAAAAAAACAAAAAACAAATGTGTTCAATTGAATGATGTGTTTATTTTTCTATAAATTTATAGCAAATGCCGACAAATCCACAACAATTTCAATCACAACCGGCCATTCAAACTCAACAAATGCAAATGCAATCGCAACAGCAACAAGTTAACTATCCACATGGTCAAACGCTGCCAGCAAATGCATTGCAAGGCATTGTATCGACTGGAGCTCATATGGCTGGTCTTCCGTTAACATCACAAATACCACCAACAATGGTGAATGTAACACATCAACAGGCAATGAGCATGGGCCATTTACCAAATAATATTGAACTGAATATGAATATGCCAGCTGGTATGAATCCAATGGCTGTCAATCATTCAGGATATATTCCACAGCAGGTAAATTTTATTTTCATTCCGATACATTTTCATGTATTCAGCTCATTTGTCAAAGAATTTCTCTTATCGGCTCATTGTTCCATCATTTATTTATTTAATTTTTTTTTTTTTTCATAAAATTTTCTCCAAAATAGTGCTCACAAGCGCAACCAGTTCCACATTCACAACAAGCCCAAATGCATTCACAACAAACGCCAGTCGTAAGCAGCTCAATGCATATTCAGCCAGGTAATCAAAATTATGCAAACCAAAATCAAACGATAGCCAATAATGTTGCGGCCGTGCCATATTCGTTAGCAATACAAGGAACACATGATACGAGTGTCATGCAACAGGCAACCAGTCAAATAAATAATGTAAATCAATCGAATCTTCAGCCGAATTATGTAAATTCAGTGATACCAACACAACCAACGACAATTGTTCAACAAACACAACCCGTTTTAGTGCAACCAATTCAAGCAACAGCACAACCAAGTGTTGTAACAAATCCGAACCGAAATAATGTGATATACAGCGAAGCTGGTAAGTGTAATATGGCAATTAATGCCATTTAATGTTCATTTGTATCTTTTGTTTTTTGTATTCTTTTCGTTTAATTTTCTCCCCAATTAACATGGATAAATCAATTTCAATCAATTGTTTCAATCAAAATGTGGAATATTTTACAGGAACAGCTGCGCAAAATATGAGTAATGTGATTACATCGTCATCTTCGAATATTGCGCCAATTGTAAGCAACACGAACAATATAAATGCGAATGTGAACAATGATCCAGACACGGTTTCTGTTGATGGACCAACAAAAATGCCAGTAGTCAACGCAACTGCCACCGATGACGGGCAAACGGTCGACGAGAGTGAAAGGTAAGATTATTGTTTTTATTTTTTGCTTCACTTCTTATTTATTTGTTGTTGTTGTTGTTGTTGTTGGTAACTTTCTAAACACTTCATTTCGAATGAAAAATCAACCTTCAGCGACTTGAATTCTTTTTGCCGAAAGAAATGTAGAAGAAAAAAATAACAATCGCATTACAATTATGACAGCATATGACAAATTCAATGCTATATTACATTGGCCGGATTTCAAAATAATGAATAACAACAACAACGTTTTTACAAAATAACAATTCATAGCTGTTCATTCTGCGTAAAACAAAATGATCACATTTACGTATATGTCTATTCATTTTTTTTTCTCCTGCACAAATTTCTTTGTTTCAATCATTTTGCCTTGTGCAAAAGAGTTTAGTTTCAGTTCTAGTTCATATATTTGAAAGGAAACTATATAAGACTTCCTTTCCAATTGTTCGGAATAAAACTCGAATTAAGAAATCTTGCATTGTCATATTCTGGGCTTTACAAGCAGTTACTGATTCACTTGGTACAAGCAATGAAAAATGGCAATCAACAACAACAAATTATCGAGAGGAGAATAGAAAGAGAGAGAGAGAGAGAGAGAGAGAGAGAGAGAGAGAGAGAGAAAGAGAAAGAGAAAGAGAGAGAGAGAGAAGAGAAAGAGAGAGAGAGAGAGAGAGAGAGAGAGAGAGAGAGAGAGAGAGAGAAAGAGAGAAAGAGAGAAAGAGAAAGAGAAAGAGAAAGAGAGAGAGAGAAAGAGAGAGAGAAAGAGAGAGAAAGAAATAGAATGTATTGTATTTATAAATATTTAGATATGCAGTACGCTTGACAAACAAACCAATTTCATTAGGTGCGCAGATAAAAATAGTCTAAACAATATAAATATAACGACCAAGCCATATTGAATATCTCTAGCTTCTTTTGTATTTGATTCCGTATGCATGAGCGTGTTTTTTTTTTCTTCCCTCTTCTTCTTTACATCTTTTTCTCGCTCTATCTCTTGCCATTGCCTTTTATTTGCCCCTTTTTAGTTTGCCCATTTAATCGAGCAAGCGATTAAATGCGCCAATTGTTGTTGTAAATTATATATCGCTTTAAATAGACACAACAAAACAATCAAATGTATTTCATTTTCATCTGATTTACTATAAGTTTTCAATCTAATCCGTTCCAGTTGTTATCCATTTTAAGAGAAATAAAGAGAGCAAAAAGAGAGAGAGAGAGAGAGAGAGAGAGAGGGGGGAGTGTGTGTGTATGAGAATGTTGTTGAAATCCTGTAAATCTATTGAGTGTCGAAAGAAAACAACTCACACGGGTGATTATGCTTTAAGGCAATTTAAGCGCTGCTGAGAAACAGTAAATCAAAAAAGAAAATAAAACACAAGCACACACATACATAACAATCTATCAATGAACATCGATTTCCTATCATCAAACAAGGTTGATCGATTCATATATATCTCTTTCTCCGCTCTTTTTCACTCCTTCTCTTATGCAATGCAAACCGCACAAAATTTGCAGAAAAAAAAAAATAAAAAACAACCGAAAGGCCTTTTAAAAAATAATATAAAATCAAAACGTCATACGAAATCAAGACAAAACATATTAACCAGAATACTGACGGCAATAGTAGCATTTATTGTTGTTAATGCACATTTTGTTTATTTGCTCATCAAGTTTGATCGGGTTGCCGTGCCTACCGCTTCAAGACATAGCTATTGCTATTTCTTTCATTCTATTTCGAATTGCCTTGTTGCGGTTTGTAGTTTGCCGATATGCAATTTGTTTATTTAATAGTTTTAATAAATGAAGTAATTTTCTGGTAAATTTTCTATATATATATGGAACAAACAAATCGTATATTATGATTACGGTGTTTTGTCTATTTTTTTTTTTCGCTATTATTATTTCGAGATTTGTACGTGTGTATTTTTTTCAATTTGCATACATTACACGGACACAAATGGCATTGGTATCGATTAACAAGCGAATTGACGGTGAATCGAGCAATGCAAATGATTTTTTTCCCCTCTGACTACTGCTACTAGCATAGCGGTAAATAATAAAACACGAGAGATAGAGAAGAAAAAAAAAAAAAAAAAAATAGACACACAAAACGGCGTACATACAAACCGTTACTACAACATACACTTTATCAGTGTCGTATTAGCGCCGTGTAGCAAAACAAAAATGTGCGCCGCACAAATTGAAATAAATTTGTGTGATATTATTGCATGATTGCTTTCTTCCTATTTTGGTTCAAGGTCAAGTGAAGAAACGAATAAAACAAAAATATATTGTTTTGTTATTATAATCCAATGTGTTGATGATACTTTGCTCTGGATTCACAAGTGAAAAAAAAAAAAACAACACACATTTTTGGTCTCGTGAAAATTTCTATCGCAGCTGATCATTACTGAACCATAGAAAGACAAAGAAAGTGAGAGAGAGAGAGAGAGAGCGAGAGAGAGAGATAGAGAGAGAGACAGAGCGAGGGAGAAAGAGTGTGTACGTGGGCAAAAAACAAGAAAAACGATAAGAGTCTAAATAATTTAGAACACATTGACAACCCCTCTCTTGCTGTGCAACAACAATCGATACAAACATGTGTTATTTACCTCAGAATGTCAACATTCAATACTTTTTTGTGCTTTATTGTTGCAAATACAATCTCAAGCCCGATTCCAACTGGTAAATAAATGATGCAGCTTCAATTTTCAGATATACGATGCACACGTATCTGCTGTTGACTGTATAAATAAATTATACGAAGAAAGCAAGTTACGAAATTCCATTTCATACACAACAAATATCTATATAAATGTGTATTGAAAGAAAAAAAAAAAATGTAAAACACACGATTGGGGTGTGGTCAAAATGATGCAAATAAATATGCGTGTGTGGAATCTTCTCTTCACTTGCATATTACAATATGAAATCAAATAATTTCAATTTTGTAATATAAATTCACAACGGAAATGAATGAATAAAAAAAAAAAAACAAAACATAAAAAGAATTATTCATCTCTCGATTCTTTGCATAAAATATTCAATGTCACAAGCAATAACTTTGTGCTTTTTTTCTTTTTATAAAAATTCTTTTCGTTCAGCATTTGGCAAAGCAACGGATATACCACAAACATGATTCCGTGCATTGAATAAGTCACATCAAATTGGGGCCTGTTTCGAATTGAGTGTCAACGTTTAAGTAATAACAGACGAATAAAATTAAACGACGTTTTCATCGACAATGATGAACGCTTTAAACACAAAAAAAATGCAAACAAGAAATGAAAAGAAGTAAAAGACGAACGAAGCGCGAAAAGACAGTCGTGTTAATGACCTTTACATAGAACACACTTCTATTCTCTTTCTCTTTTCTCCTCTCTCTCTCTCTCTCTCTCTCTCTCTCTCTCTCTTTCTCTCCCTCTCTCCCTCTGCCTTCCTCTCTCTCTCTCTCTCTCCCTCTGCCGTCCTGTCTCTCTCTTTCTCCCTCTGCCTTTCTCGTTCTGTCATTTTCACTCCACTCCACTCTTCATGTTTGTTCGATGACTGATCGTTTACCTAGTCTAAAATTCAGTAGCCATTGCCGTTGCGTGAAATAATTTTTGCGCCTGATAATGAATGATGGTTTATTCTATTGTCTTTTCGTTTTATTGTTTTAAATTTGATTGAAATTTAACACTTCAAAGTGTATGACAAGACTACTTATTAGAATTATGAAACAAAAAAATTCCAATGTTTAAAATTTTTCTAAAATCATTTAAATAACAAAAAGTGAAATACGAAGTTCAGTACCATTTTTATTGAAATCATATTTTCTAGCAAATATTCACGTTAAATAAATCGATTTTAAAACGTAATGGAATATACCATATGAATGATGTGCGCAATTTTGTGCGAATATTGTCGTAATAAGATCCAAAACAGTTGTCGATTGTTGTACGTCAAGTGCTGCATTTATTTCATTCCATTCCTTCAATAGACGTAAATTTTAAGACGTTACGTCATAATTACACAGCAACATTTCGATACATTTACGCTAAATCGATAATTTCTCCTTTCATCCGAATTCGATCTTACAATTATTTTGTTTCTTTAATTTGCAATATTAAATCGATATTGTGCATTTCGTTTCAATGTTTTTCCAATACTTGAAAAAAAAATAAAGTTTTATCTTTCTTTCCGAAATGAAATTGGAAAATATGCTATAGCAAGTAAAAACCAATAATTCAAATCACATGTTGGCACTGTGCCGATTGGAAATTTCCAACACAATTCGAATTTTATTTTAGCTTATTCAATGCAATATTCGTCGCAAAAATTGTATGCAAAAAAGATATTCTTTCATGTGATGTATCTTCTTTGATTGATTTTATGTCATTCTGTTTTCTTGCAAAAAACAAAAAAAAAAAAAAAAAAAAAAACATAAATTCTCGTGATATTACTTATATATTGATTGAGAATTTTCCTCACGAACATGAAACCGTGTCAATTTATTGATTGACGCTCTTGTTAAGAAACAGAGCACGAAAAAGAAAAAAAAAACACTTGAAAATTGGGCCAATGGCGTCATAAGAGGAAAAGAACGTAAGAGTGAGAACAAGTGAAAAGTTTTTTTTTTTTATTGAATAAAATGAAAAGAATTTGAGTTCATATTGGAATGAATAGGTGTTGTTAATATTGAAAAATGCATAAACAAATGATATAAAACGTCACCGAAATGCATGTGTTATTTAAACCTCTGTGATTGATTTTAAAAAGAAAAATTATTGATTTGCATTTGTCGCATCAATTTTGCGTGACTATTTGATTTCAGCTGATAATGTAATTGTTCATAATGTAAACTGCACGTGCACATCTGACTATATTTAATGTCTGTTTTTGCTTTCACGCGCCATTAACCGAGAATGTAAACTCAATCAATCAACACTATAAATGTCTACCGCTTTGAATCGCAGATTTTCGTTTTGAGTTTATTTTTTTTTTTTTACTTGTACTGATCCAATTTGTTATTGAAATAGCAAAGCCGCATCGTTACAGACTTTTTTTTATGCATAAAATACACAAATGGTTAAAATGATGCGCAAAAACCAAATAACAATGGATATTTGCAGCGAAAAAGTTATAGGTTCTCTGTGACAATCTATTGATTGAATATCAAGTGCAACAACCTAATTAACAAAAAAAACCCTTTAATGGATATTATTTATATATTCTTGAATGAATTTTTTTCCCCCTCGACAGTAAATCTATTTGTGAAAACCAAGCCATAAAATGTTTGTATCTTTACGATGTGGTAAACATAACTAACATTTTTCAATTGGAATAGTGAACAACAAAAAGTGTTTGTTTTTCTAAGCCTATTTTATCCGATCGCTTCATTATATAAAATTAACAAAAACGTAAAAGGTGTGAAACTAGCAAATAATTAAGCCTATTTGGGTCTAAACGTCACTATTTAAGTCTTAAAAACAAACATTTCCAATGCGAAATTTTCACTAAGGGTAATTGAAGACTTGCAAATGTTTTTTTTTTCTTTGTTTTTCTTCACTGTTCGTCGCAAAGTATAAGTTTCACACACACATTTGATACATTCTATGCAATGATACCTATTGCGATGCTTTTAACACAACAAATAACAATAATATTGACCAGAATGTTAACACAAAACATTTGCATATTTAATCATTTCCAATTGAATTCAATCAATTAAATAAATGAAAACATCCAAATAATAATAATGTCAAAAGTGACGAATTGCACCAATTCTCAAGGGAATATGATGTTTCATGTTTCTTTTTTTTTTTTTTCTTTTTTTTTGTATTTTGACGATGGATCCGAAATTGGATTACATATGCTACTAATAATAAACGAAAGGGCTTAGGTTGATTGGCGCCACATCTATGACTTGTAAAAGGATTTTCAACAATTAACTCAACATTAGTCATACATGCATATTTCGTGAACAGCAACACTTGAATTGTTTAATTAAATGAACATCATTTGATATTCACTTTATATAAACAACAATTACCTGAGTATTTTTCATTTAATTAAAATGGGATTATGATGACAGTACACAATTGCACCAAAACACATTTTCAACCATACCTAATTTTTGGGCAATCGCGTGCAATAAAACAACTTTTTGCATTAAAGCAATTGTTATTATTGCGGAATATAAAAACACATGCAATGACGTCGTCATGTAAGCTCATATTACGCCTCGAAATTTTTGTGTTTTTTTTTTCAGTTAATAGCATACAATTTGAATGAAAATATCGACACATTTGTTATCAAATAGTCAATAAAAAAAAAAAAGAAGTGAAATAAAATGAGTACGAGGCAGATGGAAGTGAATGGAGAAACAAAAAACATCAGAGAGCGAGAAAGACGAATGAAACGAGCTGCAACAAACACACCATATAGGATATTTTTAGTAGTGCACTTGTGCTTTGTGCCACGTTGTTGATTCTTTTTTTTTTTTTTTTTTTTTGTTGAAAACAACTTTTTTTTTTCTCTTTCACTTTCGATGTAAACAAAATCGTCTTCTTTGTAATATGTCAACACGATGCACAGGGTGACAATAAATGTTATTGCCCGAGGAAATTCTATACTTCCTTTGAGATATCAATCTCGAAAGAATTTTGAGAAAAAAAGTTTTTGTTGCGGAAATTCCGTTCAAAAAAAAAAAGAAAGAAAAAACAAATGTTAGCAAGCAACGGATCCCAGCAGTCGCAATGAGCTAATACTTAGAATCCAATGCATGATCTAGTATGAATAAGTCAGTCTTGTTTATTCTATGGAAATCATGATTTATGATAATCATTTTCATAGCAACGATAGTTTTATTAATAAACAAAGTCTGTATCTATAAGTTGTGTGTGTGTGAAGCTTTACGAATGGTTCATTGAGATGACGTTATGGTGCACACGCTTCATTTAAACATGCGTATACATCGAGAGCCTCCCACGCTGTTTATTCTTGTCTTATTCAGTCAAATGCACATACACATATCTTGGAGTCATGTGTCAAGCTTTTTTTTCTTTTTATTCCATAATTTCAAATGAAAAAAAAAAAAAAGTGTTTCCTCAATTTCTAATTCGCTTTTTTATTCATAAATTTGCGGCAAAATGCATCATCAATGATGGCGCCGCTTTCTAAACGCATCAATTTATATCGATTTGAATAATTTCGAAAATGTAAAGAAATTTTACAATTTAATTGAAATGTTTTCAATTTTCTAATGAATTGTTATTTGTGAGACTTTTGGAGAGTTAATTTTTGGCAATTGAAACATGTAATGCACATAATGTGATGAGAAAAAAAAAAAATTATTATTTTGTATTTGAAAATATTTTGGTTCGATCATTAAATTGCGGTTGCTGTTTTTATAGGCAAATAAATAGGTCGGACAAACAAGTTTTATAGCAACAAATTTTTACTACGTTTTCTCCTCATTTAATAAATAATAATTTATGACGCTTTTATTTATTCTCTCACTCCACCTAATCACCGCAACTGCACACAATAAATTTGCACACCATTTTTTCACTGCGTGAAAACATTGTTGTATCTGCAAGACAATTTATTTAAGCCCCAGTGTTAGTGTTTCTTTCTTTTCTTTTCTTTTGTCTCTTTTACTCTGTTTATTTTCAAATGAAATTTTTTGTGTTCTATCAAGGTTTTATCGCATAAAACCTCATCACACTGAATCGACAAAAATTCATGAATATAAAATATATCTCATCGTGTTGAAACGAATGAATTATAACACAACTCAAACAATTGCTTATCTTGACCGATAAACAAGGCACAAATTCATTGAGCGTCATCATATGGAATGAGCTAGTTTCCGACTCTAGTCGATCTACATTTAAATTAATTCAATTGATCGCATTAACATTATGAACTATGCAAAATCGAGCAAAATGAGATGAAAAAATAGAAGTGACACAACGAATACATACTGTCCTATTCTCTCTCGCGCTCGCTCTCTCGTTCTCTCTCTCTCTCTCTCTCTCTCTCGTTCTCTCTCTCTCTCGTTCTCTCTCTCTCTCGTTCTCTCTCTCTCTCTCTCTCTCTCTCGCTCTCTCTCTTTCTCTTTGCCTTTTTTGTCAACTGAATTGGTGATGTGTTGTCATTTACTTGAACAATTTAAATGTCAATTCTCGAATGGAAAAAATAAAATATCACGATTGAAATTCATGAGACGTATAAATCACATCCATTTGACAAAAAGAATGTTTGCCACACTTTTTTCTTCTTCATCTTTTTCCACTTTTTCTATTTATTTGTCTGGCATTTTGCATTAAATGATGAGTGAGTGAAAGATTGAGATCTTGGCCAATAAATGCATCGCAGATCATTTCGTTATTTCAATTAAAATGTTCCATCTGCATGTGTTTTTATAATGAAAATATATTCTCAGAAATCGTACTTGAAATCCAACATTGATAGTACGAGCACAAAATTCATTCGAAATTGAAAAACAACAACAAATCCTATCGAACGGTTTATTTTTAAATATATTTTGATATTTTTAAAACAGAATTGAGATTAAAACGAAGATGAAGAGAAGAAAGAAAAAAAAAAATTAACTTTAAAGTATTAATGATTATATTGTTCTGTCTCTTTTTGTACCGTAGGTAAGTGCCGACAACCGTTTTGTTGATGTTTTTATAAACTGATTGCTTGCCCTGGAGCGATAGAGAGATATGTGTAGAAATTGGTGAGAAAGAGAATTTAAATTTGAATTTGAATCCAAAGTTCGTTGCAAAGTGAGTATAAAGAATCAGATTTATCAGTTGTACGAATGAAATAAATGGAATGGCATATGACAAAATCTGCCTTTAACTCGATCGTCGCCATTAATTCACTTAAAACAACAAAAAAAAAAAAACAACATTGAATGACAACCGTTACGATTTTGCACAAGCATTGTTGCCCTCTATAACCTTTTTTGGATAATGTTGGCGTGTTATAAATTGGCATTTAAATTAATTTCGTGAAATTCACACATTGTGAACAATTTTTTGATATACGGAGACAAATCAATGTAAACATGTAACAGTGTCATCGATATAATATATAAATATAAAATCAATCGATGATGACTAATGCGATTTGAATCAGCATATGGATTTAATCTCATTGCTTTGGTTGAAAATCATACACAAAATATTTAGTAAAATTTGCAATGAGAACAAAACATGATAATAATAAACAGTGCATGACGTTTCACATTCCAAACAAGTGTTTAAAAATTGACACAAAAACAACCAAATCAAAAAAACACAAATGAAAGACAGTTGTTGTCATTCGCATGCACACTTCAAACGCATAAACTTAAACAGTTTTGTTGAATGCTCGCGTCCACTCGCTTGTTCGCTCGCTCGCTCGTTCACTTGATCGCCCTCTCACGTTCATTTGCTCGCTCGCTTGTTGACTTTTTGTTGTTCAGTCTATCTCTCTGTGAGTGCTTTTTTTTTCTGTATTTTTCATTTGACCGATCTAAAAATAGAATGAACGTTATGCTTTCATCGTCGTCAAAAACATCATTCGGCAGATATTTATCATTTCGATGGTGTTAATTTTTTTTTTTTTTTGTATATTTTTTTTTTGCCCACCGCTCATGAAATACGTCGCTGAACGAATTTATATTCGAATATGAAAACAATCTATACGTTTATTCCATTTAGGTCGAATTGCGATTGAATTCAATGACTCAATTCATTCATGCTAGATATTTCTCGCATAGGATCATTATTTCGATTCATGTTTCCATTTTTTTTTTTCTCCAATTTATCATTTTGTTCAATGTAATCGATTTAGAATTTCACTTGGTAATGTTCCATTGATTCAAAGAAATGATGGGGTCAACGAAATGCAATGATGACTAATATGAAAATTCATTTCGAAAATTTTTTTTCATGAATTCGCATGAGAATGAACTTAATTTTAACTTATTATACGATTGCAACACATGTATGATAAGTTCAGTTTCATTAGTCATTTAAACTAAAATATGTGAATAAATCATTGATTTTAAAGTCTATATGCCAATGGAATGTGGAAGCCATCAAATGACTAATTTGAGTTTATTGCCATAGCTATGATAAAAATTTCTATGTACAAAATTCATTTGAAATGACGTAAGAAATTGGTTTTCCTTCAAATAAGTGAAATAAGCTCAATAGATATGAATAGAAATGTAATTTTTTTTTCCAATATTTATCAAGTTAAAATTTCCATTCAATGGTAACAATAGCATCGATAGATCATCTACCTATCAAAACCAATTCGACAACATACATGCTATTGAGGGTAGCATGTTGCATGTAGAAAAAAATCCATCAAGAATATATTACACGCATATATGCGTCAATTGTAAACATTTCAAATTAATCAATTTCCGAGTGTGAATTAATAAAATACGCAAATTAAATTTATTCACGACATTTCCTCTATGCTTTTTTTTTATCGCTAATTATCAATTAAATAGACAATTTTAACAGCTCTCACGCGAAGACCATGTTAATATAAAATTGTCAATGAAGTTTTGCAAGTGGTGTGAGTGTTCTTTAACATATTGAGAGAAAATAAAACTTGCATCAAATAAATAGATCAGTAGCATATAATTTTGTTCAGAGTTTTGATGGCCTTAGTTAAAAGTTGATATCAAGTATCGCAAAGAAAATTGCCATTATTAAAACGCTTTTATGGATGCAACGACGTAAACGGCATTTATTTCTTTTTTTTTTTTTCTTTTTTTTTTGCCCGTTTTTTTCTTTCTTTCTTTCTGTTATTAAATATAAAAAGAAATTTGAAACTAATTACGAAACGAAGGCAACTTGTTCATTTTTGTTTTTGCGATGTCTCCGTACATCGTTAACTGTTGGCGGGAAATTAATCTTGTTTTCTTTGCGTTTCTACTTTTATTTATTTATTTATTTTTTATAATTTGGCTAAGCGTGAGTGTGATTGTGTGTGTGTGTGTGTGTATGGGAGAGAGAAATGCATACCCGAAACAGTCAGCTGTGTCACTACATTGCGATGATTTGAAATTTATTTTAAAATAAACAATCCGAACTGTTCGTTCGGTGTAAATCGTTTGATGTTGTAGCCGAAAGCGAAAAATTTCTTTTTTTTTCTTTTCTTTTCTTTTCTTCTCTCTATTTATTTTCTTTGTTTCACATGGCATTACACACGAATGCGCTAAAATCCGTATTGAAATACAATTTTCATTAGTTTTCATCTTTACTGATCTGTTGTGTTTACGGACATTCTACACACACGAGACATAGTTTTTGACGATAGAATGTGTTTGAACTTGTGGCGCCTGAAGAGTCGGACAGTCGTATTAAAAAGCTGCCATTCATTTTGTTCACGCCACAATAGCAAAAACAGCAGTAGCCAATGAAATTTTGCGCCCCGATTTTCTTTTTTTTTTCCCCCGAATAATCCGAATTTAATGCAACCTCTTAAAAAATTAAGAGGCAATCATCACACAGATAGAATGATAGAGAAATTAAGAAATCGAGAGAAAAAGATTTTCGTTTTTGATATGTGTGGCGTTTCTTAGCTACCAAATTATGTGAACGTCTAGTTCTGAATGCGCTACGCTAGCTTTAATATGTAAATGATTCATGGTATGAACATTCAGTGCCAATTTAAATCTATATACATCGTCTTTGTTTATTTATATTTTCTTGGCTCTTTTCTTTAACACAATTTTCTCCGCCTTGTTACTAAACGTTTCACTTAACATCATTCGTATTTGCATATTCTATATATTTCGATTATGAATTGCCGGTTGCATTGCAACTATTCATTTGGCATTTTAATTTATTTTAAAACAATACAAAATAATCTTCGATTCAAACGGCACTTCAAATCCATGAATACAAAATGATGTTTTTATTACGAGCAGCTTAAATGGAAGTTAGCTTATATTCGTGTGTTATTCACCTTGATTTATATTACGGGTCAAGTATGATTTATTTTCCGGTTTAAGCACTTGTCTTTTTTTTCCAAGGGATTATGAAATTAATGATGAGATTTCGTTATGATTGTTCCATGGAAGAGAAGCATTTTCAGAATTTTTTTTTATTGATTTTAGATTAACACAAATTGGTTTATTTCGAACAGCGAACGTAATTTGCGCATTTTTTTTCTTTTTTTTTTTTTTAAACAAATATGCGCCAAATTTAGAAACATGCGTCAGTTTTACTTTTATTTCCATTTGCTTCATTTCAATAAATGTAAAAATTTCACGCTAAAAGACTAATTGAACGAAAACAAGGCACAAAAAATATGTGTACAAACGTTTGTAAGCGCCATTTGTTATTGCGTAAAAATGACAAATGGTCTGGCTCATCACAAAATATCACATCACATCATTGACGTTACGTTTAATGGCTGGTTTTGCTCTAAATTTTATTTTCTTGTCATAAAATCGTTCATTCATAAACCTTCTTACCGTTCCACTTTCTCCGGTTTGTGTGTGTGTGTGTGTGTGTGTGAGTGTGTTTGTGTGTACAAAATTGTGTGCCAACCTAGATTCAATTGTTTCTTTATTTTTGTTGTTTCTCTTGTAGAACACTGCTATTGTGGGTGATTTCATTCCCAACCGACATAGTTATTTCCAACTACTTGCTCATAAAATCATTTGATGAGTCAAATCGTCTCCATTTTGGCGTCTCTTTTCAAAAAAAGGAAAAAAAAATGACTCAGTCAATGTCCGAATCTCATATTTCATTCTAAATATGAAACCTTCGAATAGAAATAGTTAGAACCTAATTAAATGAATAAAGTTAAAATTTAAAATTTGTGCGTAAATCTGTCGAAAATTCTCGGCTTGTTTGATGATACGGATAAAAGTTAATTTAAATGTCTGGTTTCTCTTTCAACATGTTATTCCAGAGGAATAACAAAAGACGTAAATTTTGTTTTGAATACACGCACAATCACATTTTAGGCATTAAAACAGAAAACGACGTAGTTGAGAAATGTGACCTCTGAATTGAGATGAATAATTCAAGTGACAATATTTAGCATCGTTTTTATTTCTCATTTTAATCGTTATTATCATCTTCATTGCTCACTTAATTTGCTTCATTTCGACTTGTTTTCTGTTTTGAAAAATGCTATGCCACATTCGTAGAACATTTATCAGGAATTCAGTTTTCCCCAAAAAAGAATTTTTTTTTTTTCATTTGTGTATTTGACACACGCATTCAGACTGTCATTCACATTGCTGAGTGCAACCTGTGTCATGTTTTTTTTTTGCTTACATCTCACTTTACGTCAATTGACAAAAAAAAAATGTATGAAGAAGTTCGTCATTCGCATCAATTTTGATAATAAATTGATGGATTGACACAATCCCGTGTGAAAATGTAATTGGACAAATTTCCTTCTTTTATTTTTAATCATAAAATTTAATGCAATCTAAAATTCTGAATAATTGGAATTTGCGGGAAAAAATTTAGAATTTTTGAATAAATTAGAAATTCAGATCGTTAGAAATGAAGATTTTCACGCGGGTTCTTTGTGCGCACCATTGCCAAACTTTTGTTTTGCTCACTTAATGTGAATGACGCCATTGGAAACCAAATTTTTATCGGATCATTCTGCACTACTTTCAGATAAAAAAAAAAAAAGCAGAAACATTTGACGCAAACATTATCAGTATCCATGTGTAAGTGATTAGAGTGTTTGGCATATTGCGATTCGCTAACGGTTTTTTGTGATAAGAATCAATGCATTTCTGCTGAATGAAAAATACAATAGCTGTTTGGCTATGAAAAGTCCAGACGTAGAAATTTGACACGTATATAAATAATAAAATAATGTATGCCATGGTAAGGAGAGAGAGAAAGAGAGAGGTGAGAGACACGATTAAATGTTGTTCACATTGTTCGTTGTACAGTCGTTATGTACACACCGTTTGAATAAGAACAATTTAAAATAAACACACATAAAATGTATAAATGTGTCGCGATAATATAATTTTCAACGACACAATCATTTCAAGTGCGTTGATTTCAAGCAAATATTTTATTTTATCGCAAGCAATAATAATACACGCAACAGTCACCGATTAAAAATTAAAAATGAGCAAAATTAAACTCTCCATTCAATACAAATGAACAAATCATATATAATATAATGTGCTAATGATGACGTTAACCGCGTTTTCAAAGTAGAAATGATTCTTTCTATTTCTATCTCTATCGCACAATTCATTCAAGCATTAGTAGAAGAGCGTTTGATTTTTGTTACAATAAGCGTACTATCGTGAGATGATAAAAAGCGTTTAGCCACTTCGTATTAGTGGCAACTTTAAAATGAATATGTGCTATTGATACATGTGTATATCTAAGACGGATGAACCTTGTCAAAGTGTGAGAATTGAGGGCAAAAATCACACACATTTCCTAATATTGAAATAGCAACAGTCGCTGCAAAACCGTCAATTCTTCATTTAATTGTGCGCTTTCTTTTTTTTTCCCCGACTTCTTTTTTAAATCCATTAAAGAAAACTCAATTACAAAAATTTTTTGATAAGACAAAACAAGACAAGACAAGACAATTAAATTTTGTATAATGATTGGCATGCGTCTTCAATGTGTCGTTGTGAATAGTAAAATTGAACATGCAAGAACATGATTTCAGAAAAGATGAAATGTACGAAAACAAAAAAAAAAAAAAAAAAAGTCATAGTCATCGATGAATGTTAAATTAACAATGCAAACGACTGATTAGTAGAGAAACAGAGAGCGAATCATTAAATCGCCATGAGCCCGAAAAACAGCTTCGCAACTCAAACAAATGGCTAAGGCGCGCGCACAACACAACAGAAAGAAGAAAAAAAAAAATATATTTCAAAATCAATACAATTCTGTTTGTTTCATTTCTCTCTTTCAATTTGCCATCTAACTTACGATCATGAAAATGTGAATGAATTCTGTGGTCACATATATGTGTGTATTTGTTACACACAATCACTGTGTATACATTGATTGTGATAATGTTTGTTGTAGCCTTTCCTTTCACATATGTTTCATCATTTGTAGCCGACGTTTCTATAGAAAGCGTAATATTGTTGTAGGTCTTTGATCTTAAAATTCATTCCAGAAACACAGCTAAACGCTAAACACAGATAAACCTTTTGCAAAAATTTCCAGAACAATTTATTTTTTTTTTTTTCACATCGGTCACTGGCCATGCCGCGGCAAATGATATTGTTTTTTTTTTTTTTGCTGTTCACCTGAATTTATGAACATTGAGCAATTGTTTGGGAGAATTTTTTTTCGGCTTTTGAAGTTCAGAATCTGAATGGCAATTTGTCTGACATTTTAAATAGAATAAAATGCGGAAGGGATAACTCTCAACCGGAATGTCAATCATTTTAATCGTTAAAAAAGAAAAAAAAACATAAAATCAAAACCAAATTTACTAGCTTATTGAATGAATGAATATTTTGTTTGCGTTTCAAAATCTATTAAAAATTGTGCATTTATAACGCATTTCAAACATTCCATATTGACACGTTCATTGATTTCTTATAATTTACGGTATAATTAGCATTGCATGTTTAATTCTCGGAATTCATATATGTTTGGGTGCATGTTCAGTCGCCAATCTCCTGCACCCTTTGTCTCTCTATGGAAAATTTATATTGATTTTTTGTTTTTGTTTTTGGTCGTTTAAAATTTCTTTTGATTCTCATTCGCGTGTGATTCACACATGCATACTAGTTTTGTGTAGTTGTTCGTATAAATCAATTTCAGCTGAATTTTTTTTTTTTTTTTCATTTAATTCAATCGACTTTTTAAAATTGCGAATTGATTTTTTACGTCAACATGTCAAACGCATACAATTTCATTATAATTTACTGTGAATTGAATTATTTTATTGAAAGATGCGACACATCAAAATATTCATTTGTAATTTTCCTAAGAAATTTCAAGGTCATTGTTGCCATATCTCGTTTTTCGTTTATTTCGTCCAAAAACGGTTTAGAACAACTATTCATCAGATGATGTAATGAATTCATTCGATGGAATGAATTTTTGTTTTGTTTATTCTGAATAATGAAGAAAAGAAACGGCTAAAAACCCTATGCGTTGTTAATTCTTTGTGGTTTTTTTTTCTTTTTTTTTGTTTTCGTTCTGTTCTCGTATATGTGTATATATACCAAACAATCATATGCAAAATGATCGCCTTGAACTTTGAAAATATGTTGGAAAATAAAATACAAACAATTGTTTCGTGTTGCGGTCTTAAAAATCAATAATTTTTATTCTGGCTTTTGGCTGGTCGCTGCAATTTCCGTTTTCAATTACCATATTTTATTTTTTTTTTTTTGTTCTTCTTTTCTCGCATATCAACTTTTTCCTGCAGCATTGCAAACACACATTTATTATATTCAAAATTGCAACAAGCCAAATGGCAGTTTTTTTTTTTTGCTCTCTGTTCACTCAAGGGTCGGCGACACATTCGAAATGGGTCTTTTCTTCCGGTTCCCACAGTGGTATTGGTTTTTTTTTTTCTTTTTTTTTTTTTTTTTTTTATGATTGCATTTTCAGTTCAAATGTATACACGAAAAAAGTACTTAAATAAAATGACCATGGATTGTTCGTTACTTTAAATATGTTCACTGTCATATATATATAAAAATGAATAGCGATAGCTTTTGATCACACACAGCAATTTTATGTTTATTGCCAGACGAATCGAAGTCCAGAAAAGAAAGAGAATGCCAAAAAAATTTAAAAGGAAAACCAGTATTTGAGTTAATTTATATGCATATTTAGTATTATATAGACACTAGCGCACGGAAACAAACAAAAATGGAAAGTGTCTGTTGTACGATGATCAATTCATTTCCTTTCAATTAAAATTTCATACAGAAAGAAGATTACTGCAAACTGTTCATTTTTAACATCGATATCTTGCATGTTACTTGTTCGTTAATCTTTTGAAAACAAGTTCATTTAATATTCTCAAGCGATTTCACTTTATTTTAAGCTGACATACTGCAACATGCAATGTTTATATTTCGAGAATATTGTTTTTTTTTTTGTTTTTTTTTTTGTTTAATAAAAACAAAACAAATCACTTTCTGTGATCAATTGGTACATCGAATGTGTAACCTTGCCAAAAAAACTAATTAGCTCACAATCGGTCGAGCATAAATAAATTTCTTGTTGAAATTTTGCTAACGGGTCAGCAAACAGACTAATTGGGAATCATTTCACATGTTGTAATTAAATGAATGAAAGTATTTAAGTGTCGATAAATGTTTTTTTTTTCTTCTCTTTTAATTGATTTTCTTTCTTCGTTTAAATTGCATCGAGTTTTATATGTTTTTTACAATGATTATGTAGCGTTGTTAATATAAAATAAAAAGAATAAAAAATAATCGAAAATTCTGTTGAAGCACAATCAATGTGAAAACAAGTTTGAATTTGTGACTAGTTAGATCACCCCATTAAATATTAAAATATTGGAACTCTTTGAATCATTATGGATATTGCTAGTATTGCCAAATGACCGCATTGGAATTCCACTGCTTTTACGATTACAAAGTAAATTATCAAATGATTCGTTAGCAAAATTTTTGTTAATTGAAATCTCGATGATAATGTCACATAATCAAAGAGAATTAAATAAACAAAAATATTCACGCGAAGAAATATTACTTTTTAATCTAAATGACAAATGAAATATTTAACTCGATTACATTTCAACAAATGATGCAATTAATTATTTACTTAGATTTATACTTTTTGCAATCTCTTTCTCGCACATTGTCAATATGCTGAATCTCTCTCTCTCTCTCTCTCTCTCTCTCTCTATCTGTCTATTCTGGCACCTAATTCATACACTCATTGAGATTTTTGTCATAAAAATTACTATCATAAGCGTTTGCTAATCTAAACACATACACATTACATTTCTTGTACAACATTCCGATTGAAAGAAAGAGAAATTCGATGTGCGCAAATATGTACATATCAATTCAAAAATTGTTAACACACATGTATAGTATTCAAGTAAAATGATCGAGAAAGAGTGAGAAGAGATCGAGAACGATAAACACACAGAGATACACATAGATAGAAAGACTAAACGAAAAAAAAAAAAAAAAAAAAAATAAAGTGATGTATTGTGAATCAAAACGATTACTAGTTGGCGCGCGTTCGTTTGTGCAATTCATTTGTATATGTGTGTTGTTCCTCAAACCTTGAAATGTGGGCAATCAAGTAGACAGATATTTTTTTTTTTTTTTTTTTTTTTTTCATTTTATTGTCTGTAATTTAATTTTACACATTTTCTCATTTTCAAACTGCGTATAAACGGCGAACTCGACCGAAAGCATTGGCTAATAATCAAGTCCATACCATTGCGTTGTTAATGATAACGAATTAACAATTTTCAGTTTTGCCATTGTCCATCAGATGGCATTGCTAACAAATGAACAAATCAAAAACGTTTTTGGGACAATGAATTTTCTGCTGCGCAAAAACTTTTCATTATTCATTGCAAAGCTTTTACCACAAAAACAACTTTGTGTCAAAGCTTTCGCTACAAATTCACCAAAATCGAATCGCTTAACACATTTAAAATAAACTTTGAGAAATTGTTTCAAGCTTAAACTTATAGAGGGCAGCTTACAGTTTTCACTCATTTTGATTATTATTGTGAGCTTCATATTGAAATTGAGTTAAATTGTTTTGTTTGTGACATATGTATTTCCATTGATACAATTTTAAATTGTGGTTTTCACAACGATTCAATAAAACACATTCGGTTCCAGCCGTTTTAATTCGTGTATTGTCGAGCTCTTTCAAGGTGAACCAGAACGTGAAAGGTGTATCATTCAGTTAGTGTGTTTTTTTTTTTTCTTTCTCTCACCATTGTGGCTTCAAATCATTTTCATCCAGAATATTCATATTTAAACAAACAAAATATGATATTCTTATACATTTTTCTCTGAATTCACAACTGGAGAGAATATATTTTTAGCCACAATAAATTTAGACTGCACTGCAGTGAGAGAAAATAACACAATATGTCTGTCACTTCAAATCAAATTGATTATCAAGTGTGTGCAAATCACCTGTGCAATACAAATGCTAATTAATATCTCGCTAATAACATAAGCAACGATTAATGGATGTTAGTTGTATTTGAAAATTAAATGGCTGTTTACATGTCTAATTCCGTAACTTTTTTTTTTTTGTTGTTCATTATGTTTAAACTCGTAAAAAGCGAATATCAATTGTTTCGCTTTTTTTTTCAAAAAAAAAAAAAAACGTAATTCTATTCTTATAAACTGACAATTTCAATGGATAATTAACTGCGAATTGCATGTTACATGTTGTTCTCTTTTTTTTTTATATAATTTGATCACCACTATTAAACAGCACCGTAAATAATACGGAACGTTGGCTATTTATTATTTTCTATTATGAAAGA
Organism: Resseliella maxima; assembly: GCA_029041755.1. Taxonomy (NCBI): domain Eukaryota; kingdom Metazoa; phylum Arthropoda; class Insecta; order Diptera; family Cecidomyiidae; genus Resseliella; species Resseliella maxima. The sequence continues at coordinate 205,502 of JAQOWM010000950.1, read as the reverse complement.
TTTGATCTAGATGAATAGGAACTGATGGGGATGATCGCTAACATTTCAATTGACATGCAAACATCTAGTTATATATCATATCGATTGCAATCACTGTTACTATATTTAGATTATATTAATGAAAAAAAAAAGAGAAAGAGAGAGGGAAATCGGAAAAGAGAAATAGAGAGAGAGAGAGAGAGAGAGAGAGAGAGAGAAGGAGAGAGAAATAGAGAGAGAGAGAGAGAGAAATAGAGAGAGAGAGTGAGGGAAATCGTTGATTTTTATCCTTTTGAAGTATGGAGAGTGAGGGAAATGATGATTATAATATCCGGTCAAATGTTGTAAAATATTTTGTGAAAGTATTTCCCTTCACTTCGGTTTTCTTTTTGATTTTACAAATTCAAATAGAAATTGAAAATATATATTGGTATGACATTTGCAAATTCCAATCGCTAAACATAAAGTATCGATAATGGTTTGTATAGAGTAGTCTCTGTACGATGTCAATTAGTTGCAATTGATTTCGATTAGACAAGTACGGAAGGGAATGTATGAATGAAGCCGGTTCAGTCGAGTCGGAACCAAAATGTATCTTACAACCTAATCAAATATAATTAATAGACGATAAGTAATTGAAAAATTATCAAACGAAAAATGATAATTATTATTTATCGATTTATTCCTCTTTTCACGCGAAAATACTGATTAAATTTAAGAATCAACCGGTTCATGATTGACTTTTTGGTTGAACACCATTGAATATACAATGTTTTACGTGTTCTCATTCCAATTGAAGTGACAACCAATTCTCCCCCTCCCCCCCATCCATTCCATCCTCGTCAAGTTTGCCACTGTGCCTTTTGATGACAGCACAGAGGTGACCTTGACATTGAATTGTTCTGTAACAAAAATCGTGATATTCTTTTTCTGCACGTGTTTTGTTTTGTTATGTGTCCGACATTGTTTTTCTCTCACACTCAGCAATCTCATTCACATCGCTCACAAGAGATTATGTAATACACAAAAGGCAATTTTCTGTTTTTTATTTTTTTTTTTTTCTTCTTCTTCTTCTTTGGCTTGCTTTTTTGCTCACATTTTGACATGGCCAAGTACATCAACATTGTTTACATTATGTATTATGCGTTGTGCTTCTAATTTATTCTTCAGCTTTAATGTGCATATGTAATGTTCTGCTTTTTGAGCCTCAAAACAACGGCTCGATCAACATTTTCAGGCTGATCAATTCAACTGCGCAATTTCAACGCGTTTCATATTCTTTTTTTTATATCAATATCAAAGAACGGACTTTTTTTCAGTTTTGGTAGAATGAAGAGAGAAAAAAATCACTTGAAACCTTAAAAGAATATTAAATGAAAGAAGAATTACAAAAAAACCATTTTTTTCGAAACGGCTAGAATGTGTGTGTGTTGTTTTTTTTTTTAAGTTCTTCCATTTATTACATTTGCTTCGAGTAAATGGGTTTGAATCGATTATTATTGTTTTGGTTGTAGCTTTGGCATGCCATTTTCTCCATGCTTGAATTTTTCGACGTGATTATGCGAATTTGCGTTGTAGTTTTAAAAGTGTATTTAATTTTACGAACGAAACCACAGCAAAAAAAAAAAAAAAAAGTAAGAGTGATGAGTGGCATTATCGTATGCAAGAATGAAAAAAAAGAAAAAACAAACACAGAAAGAGAGAGATTATTGCTTGATTTATTCTAGACTTAATTACATATCAGGCAATTTTGTAAATTTAGAATGTTCGAAAGAATTAAAATCATGTTGATTGTCAAAATATACTTAATCACAGCCATTTTGCTCGAGCTCCACTTATTTTCCCATGATAACATGCATACTGACGTAGAAACTTGGAATAAAAACAAAATAAAATGGAAAAAATAAAAAGGAAAAAAAAAAAATTAATTACGCATTTAATTTTCTATTTGATCAATTGAAAAACCAAAATGATGATTCAACGAAATTCTTTTAAATGTTTCATTTCCTTTCTGGTGTTTGTCATGGCATTCGCGAAGAAATATGAGATCGAAATTTTTTTTTTTTTTTTGTTCGTCGTTTAATCTGATTCTTATGCACCGATGTTGACGTCATTCAGTGTGTGCGCATAAATAAAAATTGCAAATCGCAAATTTACGGCATGCAATCAAGTTGTTCGTTATTGTTTATTTTTTTCTGTTTCTTTTTTTTTTTTTTCTTCACAGAAATAAGTAAGTTGGCTTATTTTCTTCAGAAATATTATTAGCAATTCAGGCAAAAAAAATTAACAAATAATATCGAAATAATTTGATTTGAATTGTTTTGCGATAATGCACAAACAATGAATTCTCTTATGAATTTATTGTCTTTTGAATAAACATTGAATTTGACCTGAATTTGATGCTGATCATGATCATCATATTTTTCATTCATTTGCAATGAATGAAGACAATTTGGTCTAGATAGTTTTGTGTTTTGTTATTTTAGTTTTATCTGATAAACAAAAACCTTCAACCAAATTGAATGAATTTCTGTTAAAATTGTTTATTTGTAGATAAATGCCTCACATTGTATCTTTATTTATTTGCATGTTTCTTTTTTCCGATGTGCACGATCAATTATTATCGGTAATATTGCATGCTGAAAAATGTGTGTTTTTTTTGCAGCCAATCAATTCAGTCCGCTTGGCTTATACATTGCTACTTCAATTATATTAATGACAATGAGGCGATTTTAAAACACTATGTTTTATATTTATATAGCGTTTATGTCATTCAGTCACACACACACACACGAATCAAAATGGCTAATTTAATTTTCTAGGAACTGTTTATTGTGATTTCGTTTATGACTTTCTTCTTTTGGCTGCTTTATTGTTTTTTTTTTTTCTGTTTGTATATAAATATGTTACCACTGTCTCGTGCCTCTTTGCGCCGATACCAGTTTGTGTGTTGTTTTCAATTGTATCTGATCCACCTATCATAGGGAGAAGGAAATGAATACAAGAAACATTCGCTTCGAATATTTATTAGGTTAATAGTACTTTGCTGTGAATGAAACACACATTTATACATTTGTTTTTATACAAATTGTCGCGTTGAGAGATATTTATTTTCGCGAAAATAGCATTCGCGTTTATGCCTCTACCATGTTGCAGAGAGCTTTTTCTATGAAATTTTATTTCAAAGAAAAAAGTGGGAAAAATACTTTGTGCAACAAAAGTTTTCGATTAAATAACGAATAACCATGCATTTCGTGGTAAATTATGATTGCATGTAATAGACGATTTGAGCTGCAAAAATACATTCTAAATGTTGCAATTTGCTAGAAAATGTTTTTTCTTATGAACAGCTCAACACATTTTAATGAGAGCTGAAGCCATCGTTTGCCACATTCAAAATCATATAATTGTTGTGTTGGTTTGCGTGTTTGCATTGCTGCTACTGCTATTGCCACTGTTTGGTTTTCATTTCTAGTGAAAAACTCTTTGGCCAAATCACTTCTTAAAAAGCTTTTCAACACACATTGTGCACATTTTATAAAATATGGTCTCACTAGCAACAGCACACACACACACACACACACCCCCACACACACACACACACACACACATTCACAATTATTATGTGTTGTCGTGCCATGTAAGGGAATTTATCGATTTATTTCTCATCCCGTTGCATAATGAATCCATATTTTATGGAATATTCAGGACGGGAGTTGCCGTTGTACAATTTGTAGGTGTTAAATTGTTCAGTAGCATTGGGGAAAATTCGCTTAGATGAAGGATTTGTGTGTGTAACATAAATATAAATTCATCGTTGGCTGTTTATTGTCAACGTTATGATGAATACATGGTGCTAATGAAAGGCCCAGTTTTCTCTATATTCCTCTTGTCTGTAATCTTAAAGTTTCACACGGTTTCATTGCACTAGATTATTTTTAGACAATACCACATTTTCGATGGTTTTGTATGTGTACTTTAAAAGGGAATATGTCATACAAGCGGTGTATGATACATGTGAGAAATAAATTACATCATTTTATATATTCACAGTTGACTCGACGAATCACCGAAATGCGAATCGCAAGGAAACAGAGACAACGTGCCTCCTAAAGTGAATATTATTGATAAACAGCAGTGAAACTTATTTCAAACATTGTCAACTGAATGATCGAATTTACAATTTTCAACCGTAGGCTAACGACGAAATGCACACGATCAATGTGCTCTTTCATTGGCTTTTGTTGTTATTGCTGTGTTGCTCTCGTTTCATTTTATTTTCCTTCTGTTTTTCACATTTCTTTGCCGTTTTCAATAACAAGTGAAAAATGCGTCCTTGCTCCGAATTCGCACATTCGACAATGCTCTTTGTTATTCAGAGATAAAATACATTTGTCAATTTGACAAAAATGTGGATCGTTTATTCATAAAATTTCATTTGTATTTCAATCAAACGATACTTGTCGCTGTACTATTTTTATACATTTCTTGGTTATTTTCAAATAATGATCGATTTGATTCGGAAACGTTTTTTTTTTTTTTTGCTGAAGCAATTGATTAAAAGTGAATGATGAATTTTTGATGATGGGTTTTTCATGTTTGGATTTCTTTTGATTTTAATTTTTCACTGTATTTCATCTCGAATGAGTTTGTTTTTAATCGATTTTTTTCTTTTCTTTTCTTTCTTTCTAGGTATGTATTAACGTGTGATTAACAAATCTTTGGGCAAATGGTCATTGAGTTTGTAAGTACAAATTAGAATGAATTGTATTCAGAAGCAAAATGGTCAAGCTTTGCTGGTTAATGCAAACATGATTCTCTCGAAAATGGAGCTTTTTTTTTGCCATTTTGAAATGCCATTTGGGTCTGGTTTTTCTCCGTCCTTTTTTCTCTTTTGTTTTGTTTTATTCATCGTAGCATTTGATTGCAGACATGCACGCAAAATTATCTGTTTAAATCGGTGTTTGTATGCCCGTTGATTTTTCATTTTTCTGTTCAACACACTGTTGTGTGAGCTGACTCAACGAAATGAAATGTTACTTTTGTTTTTCACATTGGATCCGCTTGGCAAGTTGCCATAATCTGCAATGTGGTTCATTGTTTCTTTCATGTTATTTTGTGTTTTTATTTTCCTTTTTCTTCAATATAAAAGAACACAATCGAACTCTTTATTCCTTATATATTTGCAATTTTCTTTTCGTTTTGCACACGTTTTTTTTTCTGTGTTTATAATATGCACACACACACACAATCCGAAAAAGCACGAAAAGCGTAAATATCATCGCTTTTACAGTTCGATGGCCCTCTCGTCATTTTCTTTGCGACAATCACCCGTCAAAATGTACAAAAAAAAAAGGATACACAATCACACATTCATATGGATGGAATATATAAGACCATGGAAATGTTTGATCGATGTTGTTGACTTGATTTTCTCATTTTCTACACAAATACACAATAAAAAAAAACCTGTAAAAATATTCTGCACACCATTTTCACTTCAAACATTTGCAGAATTTCCACTTTTACAATTTAAAAAGGAAGAAAACGAAAATGATAAATGTAAAGTGTTCTTGCATTCAAGTAGATGCACTTTTTCCAGTCGATTCTTTTCGAATGCATATATTTAGGTGTAGTGTTTTTTGTTTTTTAATTATTTCAGTATAATCTTCTACTTATAGATCTTAGATGTTTGTTGTTATGACATATTTAGAGATTTGGAATGAATCACTTTAAGATAAAACTTTAAAACAAAGTCCAATCAAAATGTCTTTCATAAGAAAAATGTCCTAGAAAAAGTCTTAAAAAGCTTTCAATTTGCTCTTAAATTCCAGAGTGATGAAAAAATGTTTTTTTTTTTCTCTTTTTTAAGAGTTCTTCCATTTTTCAATTCTTTCTTAAAGTTATTCATTTCATGAATGCGCAAGTAGTGAAAATGTAGAGTAGATTAGTTCATGAAAGTTTAAAGCGATCTATTTTGAAAGTTTTTTTTTTTTTCTTTCAAAAAAAATTATAAATTTTGTATTTGAATTTGGATAAATTTTTTTATTTGTTTTGTTTGATTTTTTTCACAATTTTATTTCTTGTTTTTTCTCTCTTTTTTTTTTTGTATTTTTTTCCCCCAAAAAAAAGCAGTAATTCGAATGAACTAGAGTCTCGATTCTTTGTTCTTCCTTTAAACGAAATCAATTTAGAACCAACTGAAAATGTTTATACAAATATGGTTATGAAAAATCCACTAGAAAATCCCACAAATTTAGCAACAATTACAAGATCAATCAGCACAAATGATCCATACGCTTCTACCTCAAGTTTGATTGCACAAAATATTGATATGACAGTGCCAAGATTGGATAATACAATTCGAGCCAGTTCACAGCAGCCGCCATCATCATCATCATTATCATCATCATATACAACACAATCGTTAACGACACCAATGAAAGGTATCATTCCAAGATTATTACGTGAAGAATCGGATGGTATTCCAATACCGGGTCGTGCACAAAGTCATGATGATATTCGTATGTTGGGCACCGGCAGTGGTTATAATACACCAAATTCACAATATGGCATCAGTCCAAATAGTCCAAAAGGACAATATATGTATGGTAGTTCACCAATTGGAATGAATTCATCACCGCCAATTAATTATAATAGCAACTCATATTTATCAACAAGAGGTGGTTATACGGTTGCTCGTCGTGCACTAAGTCGAGCCACATCACCATTATCAAGCAGTGTACCAAGCAACACCTACACCAATCAAGCACATAAAAATAGTGTCAACACTAGCAATCGAAATATTGCTGCCAGTAACAATTGCAGCAGGTCAGACCATATGTGTCAATTTTCCATACACAAATCAAACGTACATTCAATGCGAATTGATAAAAAAAAAAAAACATAAAAAACCGTTTTCTTTACTTGTGATTGTTGCAAAACTAAACTGCTATTCGATTTTATATCTTTATTTTTTTTATTTATTGTTTACATCATCACACGTTCGTTTTTTTTGTGCTACATTTTAACTTTACCATTGCAATCATGATTTTGATTCTTTTTACGATGCACCATAAAAATGCATTTGTACAAACAAACATGAAAGCCAAATTGATACTTGGATGCCCGGTTGTGGGATTTTTTTCATCTCACTGTCGTTTTTTTTTAGTTTTGGAATGGTTTTGCGAACATTTATTTTGTCATTTTTTTTTTTTGTAAAACTAATTGTAGATATTACTATTGTGAATGCATTTGCTCGCTCGTTCAATATTCATTTTCATTCATTCATTTATTAAATTTCATTTGATTCCTTTGAATTCATTTATGCGAATCCCTTTGTGGGATTTCGTTGTTTTTTTTATTCTTTTCTTCTTTCTGTTATGCAAAACATTGTGAATTTTAAATCTGTTTCATGTAAACTGTAAACCATAAAAAAAAATGCATCCATCCGTCTCTAATTACGACAGTAATTTCGTTAAAAACATGTTTTCTGTGAAAAATATTATTGAAACATTTAGTTTACATCGTACTCTCTCCGAAAATTGCACAGTTGTGCTGTGTTACATTTAACCAAAGAAAAGAAAAAAACAAATATGCATACGCAATAAGAAAATCGTTCGTGTCTTTCTTCATGTCCAATAAAAAAGAATATGACATCACATCTGTAGTTGTTTCAATAAATAAAAGCTGGTTCCATTAAAGCGCAATAAAATAAAACGTTTTCAAAAACGTGCATACAGAAAACAAAAACCGCGCCACACAGAGGATATATTTATTGTTCGCATTTTTTGTTGTGTTTAATATATATATTTTTTCGCAGTGACTTTCATGCCAGCATATGTTTAACAATACTGAAAGTGGTTTTTGTTCTTTGTCTGGATGAAAATCTCGTCATCGCTCATTTTTAGGTTCTGTACACATCGTATGTTGTTTTTTTTTTTCGTAAAAAGCGTGATTTGCTATACTTAACATTCTCAGAACCATCAGAACAGGTCCAAAAACTGTTGTATTTTCTTTTTATACACACACACAGAGAGAGAGGGAGAGAGAGAAAGAGAGAGAGAGAGAGAGAGAGAGAGAGAGAGAGAAACATGAAATCCACATTATAAAAAACCATAAATTTATTCAAGCTTCATTTAATCGGTTATTCATCACTATCAAAACATAAAACACAAAGCAAATTTATTAAAATACAGTCTAAATTTTTAAATGATGAACCGGATTGTTTTTTGCAATAAATATGAATATTACAGTACGCATATGTGCGCTTGCCACGTTTTTCATATTCAAAGCGATTAAAATACATGTTTGTGTTGGCATAGTAAATAGAATCGCGAAACGGCACCGGTACCAGCATCATCAGTAGGAAAACAGATTGAAGTAAATAGAAAGAGCAATAAAAACAGAAGTTCGAAATAGACAATATCGCAATAATCAAGTTAGAGTGTTTTTTTCTTCTTCTACTTCTTCTTCTTCTTCTCCATGTTTCTTTTTTCCATTTATTTAGCTTATCGGGTTTTGCATGCGTAGCAGAATAGAATCAGTGATTATGTAATTCAGCACGTGCAATCAATACACTCAAAAATTATGTAGATATGATTTCTGGAGCTTGATTTCCGTAACAATTATCGCATTTGTTGATATTTTTCATCCTTCGGCTGCTTTTCTTTGTTTTTGATTTCAAATTTGAGATTCTGATTGTCCAAACTCTGAAAAAAATAAACAAATATTGTTTGATAAATAGAAAACAATTTTTCATACATATTTCTATTCAATATAAAAAAAAAAAGATTCCACATTCTTTCGATGTGATAATGTGTGTTTTTCGTTCAATCTGTTTTTTATTTATATTTATTTTATCACAGACAAATTGTTCGAGTTCTGTTTTTTACATATATTCGCCATGAATCGACCATACAAAAACGCCAACACAGCGGCTGATTTTAAAGTCCTTAAATTGACTTGTATGACATTCTGCGAAACGTGTCTCAGAGGACTCAAAAAAAAAAAAAAAAAAAGAAAAAAAAATTAAGAGCCACTTTCATCATCACAATCATCATCATTATCATCACGATATTGTTAGTCGTTATCACAAACAGCCTTTTATTATTATGTTTTGTTAAACAGTCGAATTTATGACACGTTCTTTGAATAAGTTACGATGTTTTCCCTGTTTGTATTTGTTAATCCATGGCGTTAAATTTATCGCTATTTATTTGTGCACACGTATGTGTCGCGTTCTAGTTGCGTGATTGACGAACATCTATTTCGATATCTAAATATATCTATGATTCTGTTTGGGTGAGAGAAAGAGACAGAGACAGAGAGACACACACAGAGAGAGACAGAGACAGAGAGAGACACACACACACAGAGAGAGAGAGAGAGAAAGAGAGAGAAGGAAAGAAAGAGAGAGAGAGAGAGAGAAGGCGAGAAAGAGAGAAAAGAATGAGAAGCGAGTGTAATTTACTTTTTTCAACTGAAATTTTGCGTTAGGTGCGTTTACGTTCATACTCTCGTTTCAACGTAACACGTTTATGAGCCTTTCGTTTAATGATTATGATTATAATTGTATATGCTTGACTCATCGTCAATGTGTTTACAGTATTTCAGTGAGCAAATTTTATTCATGTATCTGATATCTCTCATTTTGGTCAAAAATTGTTGTTTTTTATTTTGTTGTTTTGTTAAATTCGCTTATGTACTCTCGTTTCGTACATTTTATACATAAACAGGCAATCTAAACCCGCATCAGAATGAGTGAAATCATCACCAGACTTAGCTTATTTATTTTATTTTATTATATTACGAATTTAATGTTATGTGCAGTTTTGTCTTTTTTCTCTCTCTCTCTCTCTCTATTTCTCTCTCTCTCTCACTTCATTTCTTCGTTTTTTCTTTGTCCGCAAGCTTATTTCATTTAAAATCATTCATTATTATTCTTTTTTCTTTTCTTTTGGGCTGTCAATATTTCTTTTGAATTGTTATTTTGATGAGTTTTGTCTCTGCCATAAAAGATACTTGGATTTTGATCGTTTTTTCGATTCATTTGCTGTTTAGTTATTTAATCACCAAAAAGTGAAGCCATAAAATTATACAGAAAATATCAATAAAAAGGATCAGACGATATGGGTTTTTTTTCATCTTCTTCTTCATGCGAACTTAAGATAAAACGCGTACAATATGGAGATATATTAAAATTTAGGGCCGTCAACAAAAATCAATATGAAAACTTTTTCATTGATATAGACTTGAATAGATGAATGTGATATTAATTGATACCAGACAGTTTTATGATCGTTTTTTTTGTTTTTTTTTTTCGGTTCTGATGAAACTTATTGTCCTTTCGATAGTGAATTGAATTAGAAGGTTATTAGTAAGTCTTGAAATTCTACTCGAAAATACACGTTTTTCATTCTTTTAACAATTCTCATGCTAGTCACTGATTTCCTTATTTAAATATTTCTCTATTTCCTAGTGATTAAATCAGTACATTCACTTTTCATTTTTCAATTCATTTCATTTGTTTTAATTCGCAATTTAATGTTTGCATTTAAGTTTTATAATTTCAAAATGATTTCCATATTAAGCAAATCAACTGTTAACTATTTAATCAAGTCATTTCACTATCTAGCAATCATATTTCTTTGGCGTCAATTTTAATTCATATGATCATGTGTGAACTCGCAACGCTGACAAAGACAAACAACGATCACAAACTTCGTTGGCCTTTATTTTATTTGCATTTTCGAACGATGGTTGTGTCGTTCGTATTGAAATTTTTTTTTTCATATAGATAATTCATTTATCATAATGTGTCATGTAAATTATTTCATTTCAGTTAAAAATAGAAAATTGTAAATTGCAAATTGCATCGTGTATTTTGCCTGATTTTTTGTGCAAAAAGCTTTAATTTTTATTTGTTACTATCTTTCACGCTCTCTTTCTCTCTCTCTCGTGTGTGTGTTAAATTGATGAAAATAAAATTTACTGCGGCACAAATCTTATGACTTTGTTGTCGTTATCAATTTTATGATAAAACATTTGTTGCTTGATATCGTTCTTTGTAAATATTTTGAACATTCTTTGCATTACATTTGTTTATTTTTCCTTCTTCTTCTAGTTTTTCTCAATTGTACAAATAACTTTAATATTTATCACATATCAAATCAAGGAATCAATCCTGCATTGACAATTTATGCTCCATTATATCGGCATAAAAATATACAATAAACACAAGTTTTGCTTCCAAAACATACACACAAAATATTGAAATTATAAATTAACATTTTTCGTTTTGTTGTTTTTTTTTTTCTCTGTTTCATTGCAGGTATGTAACGTGTTTTTTTCTGTTATTTCTTCATCTCTTTTTCAATTTCCATGTGTTAAAAATATGTAACTATTTTGACATCGACCGTTTTGATTATGGTTACCTGAGCTTATTTATGTATATATAGAGGTGGTAAGTACATTGCAATGATAATTTTTTTTTTTTTTTTTTTTTTTCGAATAAAAGATGTTGAAATTTCTGGAGTTAATTGATATCAATTAAACTGACTGAGTTGAAAATGGCACATCGTTGTATTGTCAATTTGACATTTTCACCTTGTGAATTCTCACATAAAAATTGTTAAATAAAAAGGAAATGATAAACACATTTTAGCCAGTCGATAATTTCATCGGTAATGATAAAAGAAAAACAAAAAAAAAATGTTTCCAATTCAGACGAATAAATATGAAATGCATTGAAATGAAAAAGGACAGTTAATTGCATTTTACAATGACGAACCACTTTCAATCATATTCAATTGAATAAATGGCTTTCATTGCCTTTTGTCATAATTACATCTGCCGCTGTTGAGTATTTTATCGCTCGTTGGCTGCTTACGTCATAAACGTTCAATTTATAAAATGAAGAAAATATGATATAAATGGTTTGGTTAATTTTTTTCATATTTTCGGGGAAAACGACTTTCTTTCAACTCTTAAATTTGCCAATTAAATTCATTTATTTTCGTTCATTTTAATATTTGGTGCAATCGTATTCGAATACTTTTTGATCTGTAGCCAAGTGATGGATCATAAAAAGAATCATCTTGAATAAAAAAAAAAAAGAAATAAAGAGGAACAACAGCAACATTGTTGGCAATAAATACGCCTTTTTAGAAAGTTTCTAAATTCCGAAATCGTCACAAAATCTAATAATCCTTCATCGTGTACAAAGCGTAACGAAAGTCAATTAACATGATTCATTCACGAGATGACAGTCTATAAAAAGAATCGTAACGAGCCACAATTTCTGGAAACATTCATAAATGATCATTATGAATCAAGTTAACTTGACGACTACCTAGAAAATGCAAATAATTTTCGTCAAAAACGCGTTTTTCATTGCAAATAATTTATGTTAATTTATAACAAACAACTGAATTTTAGAAAATTAATCTTTTTCTTGTGACAAATTTGTGAATGTAATTTCAGTTTGATTTTGTTTCATTTATTTATGCATTTATATATGAATGTTTGTGTCAGAATTGCTAATTGGTTTGGATTACAAAATTTTAAGCTCATTATTTTCAATCCAAAATAACTTGTGATTAAAGACACTTCATTATTAACCGACAAAAGAAACCCAACAGGTTGACAACAAACAGCTTCATTGCAGTGCCAAAAGTATCTTTATCTGTAGATCAAATTTCGACTTGTTCACCTGTTTCGCTCTGCTTCTTTACATCGTTGATGGTTTTTTTTTTTTTTTTTTTTTTTTTGGTTCAAAATAGGCATAATCCCATTTGATGTATTTGAAACCATAAAAATGTGCACATTTTGTAATAATTTGAATGTTTCACAAGTTTTGCTAACAACATTGTTGCTGATTTGAAATTGGCATGTATCGTCCACCATAATAACTTTGTTTCAGTCAATGTAGTTAACAAATGTGAACATAGTTTTTATCATATGTTTACCATCTACGGGACACAGATTAATTGAATAGATTTTTTTCATTCGTAATTTTTCCTTCACATGTTATTATCAAATGGGTTTCAATTCTATGATGAAAAAAACGCACATTTTAAATCAATCAATCAATCAATCCACTGTTTTTTTTTTCTCGCTGTTTTTGAGAAGAAGAAAAACATAAATGGCTTATGTTATTGATTTTGCTGTAACTGAAAGTGTTTTGTGGTTAACACAAAAATAAATAAATGCATAAAACATTTATGGCAAATAAGGCCATTCAAGAAATGGAGAAAATGAAAGAGGATTGAGTCATGGCAAACGGTTACGCGATTTGTTTTTGTTTTGCATTGCAATTCAAATTGAATATTCGCGAAAATTGAATCCAACACTGTTTAATTTTTACTTTAACATTTTTCGACTTAAATTTTATGAACTTGTGAAAACTGCAGAGAGAGAGAGAGAGAGAGAGAGAGAGAGAGAGAGAGAGAGAGGGAGAGAGGGAGAGAGGGAGAGAGGGAGAGAGAGAAATAGAAAGGAAAAGTGGGCGAGAGAGCGAGAAAGAGAGAGAGTGAGGGGGAGGGAAAGAGAGAGAGATAGAAAGGGAAAGAGAGAGAGAGAGAGAGAGTGAGTGAGAGAGAAAAACAAAAAACAGAAAAGAAATTGTTAAGAATATTGGTTTGATTGATGGTGCAAACGTTGACGGCCAACATCATGTAGCACAAATTCAACATGCGCTAAAGCGAATGGTGAATTTTCGAACGTGAGAACTGCATGCCCTGAAAATAATGAACTTAATCGAAATGATGATGATGATGATGATGGGTGAAACGAATTGTCCATTAGCAACATTGTATTTGACATGCACTGCAACAAGTACTTATGCAAATGCACACGCATTTAAAGAGCGAGCGAGAACGAGATTTAAACAGCTATCATTTTGATCATGTCACATTTGGTTGATGTTGTTGCCTCTGTCATATGCCCACCAACCAACTAACAATGCAAAAAACAATCTAAATCACGAATCCATTCAATTTTATTTTTCTTCTTTTTTTTTTTTTTTGTTTCAATCAATTGAGGAGAAAAAAGTAAAATCGCAATTTTCGATTCAATGAAACTGCATACAATGTTGCTGTTTTGCAACATTCTCGTTATATTTGATGCCGGCATACTCATTTGTTGCTTATTTTATGTGGTTTATTTCCTCAATTGTCATAACATACAACTGGTCAAAGAAGGCACTCATATGTTCGGCATTCAATATGTATCGGTGTGTCTGTGTCAACAGCAGCCGATCCAATGTAAAATAACATGCGGATTGAATGTAACAAAATGCAAAATGTTGAAAGAAATATAATAAAACTGGCACAAAATTTATTGTTTTGATTGCTGTATTTCTTCTATTGCCTTTGCCGATGATGTGCAACTGCATCGTTGATGTTTCATCTTGCACCATTCTCGAAACAGATGAACGCTTTTGTTATTAGAACAGGTATTTATTGCCAACAGCAGCAACAGCATTCAATGCATTGAATAAAAAATCGCATCCAACTCGTGCAGAGCAACGAAAGAAGAAGAAGTAGAAGGCGAAGAGAAAAAAAAAACTCGGCAATCTGGCTGCTATCGATCCAAACCATCAACACAACGAACAAAAAAAAAAATACACTTCAAGTCAGCTCAACGCAAATAAAATACTGTTGCAAACTTTTTAATCTCGACTTGCTTGAAGCGACAACAAATGCGGCTATATAAGTGAATGTCGCAAACGTCAAAACATGCAATTGTATGCGAAAGATTGAGAGTGCACTGATTCGTAAAGCATTGCTTGGGTATGTTTTATGCTGGCATTTGCAACTGTCGACTGTATAAATGTGCATAGAAAATCGTGTATTGTTGATACGACTGTGTTTGTGTGTGTGAGATTTTTGTTGTGGTTTTTCTCAGACCTCTTTTTTTTATGTGTCTATTGGTTATGTGTAACCATCGCATTCGCAACTTGTTGACAGATTTTCATTCATAGTTTTCGATTTGAATTTTTATTTTACCGTGTTACTTTGAACAGTTTCGTACAATTTTTCTTTCTTCACCTGGAGTGATTTGTCGGAGTTGGTCGTTTTTTTTTTCTCGAATTTTCAGTGATTTAAATGGTATTTTTTATTTATTTATTTTTTGTTTTCAAAATAATACACCTATCTCTAAACTAATTTATTGTCTTCGCAATTTAAATTAAATTTAGTTCATGTCATTGAATGCACAGACGGAAATTTAGAATCAAAGGTTGATTTTATTTGAACATTCATTGGCTACTTGCAACTGGGAAAAATTATAGAATTACAGTTGTAATTACATGATCGGCCCGATACGACACATATGTAATGATACAAGTTTTATGATGCAAGCCAGTTAAAGTCAACGAAGCTGTACAAGTTGCTGATTGTGGAGCGCTCTTCTTTTCGATTTAGTCATTGCACCGGATCAACATTTATATATAATACAGTTGCTTGTCAGTGCATTTAACATATTTTCAACAGTAAATTTAAATGTGATTTTGCAGTGAAACTTGTGAATATTTCATGAATCTTAAATATTTGTTGTCGCGATTTAATTTGCTTATAATCCATTGTAATGCATTGAGCATTGATTCGTTTCAAGTTGAGTCCTTCAATCTTTTTTTTTTTTTATATAAATATTGGTTGGGCGTGTGAATGTGTTTGTTGTTGCTGTTGTGAAAAATAAAACCGAAAATAATAAAAAGTTTTACGCATTCGACAAAAGCTATTTATAAATTTGCGAATAATTTTCAAGTTTCTGCAAGTGCCCTCGATTTTTAATTTTGTCCCGAAAAAAAAAAAAAAATTCTGTGTCTTTGCGTGATATAGAATGAGTACTCGCGCGTCTGTGTGTATATGTGAGGTTTATTCATTCGTAAATTGTATTTTACATACCAAAAACTAAATTTACATGACTTGCAGTTCATTGCTCAAGTAAATGTGCAACGATTGCTTGTGATTATCTAAATGAAATAAAAACAAAAACAAATTCACAACATAAGCATACAATAATATTAAGAGAATTTTTTTTTTTTTTTTTTTTTGGTGAATACGTCAATTGCATTGGTCTGTAAATACCATTTGAAATGAGTGTAGTAGTTTTATGCGTTTCTATTTTATGCCCTTGGCTCATCTTGATCATTTCACTGTTGATCGCCATGTTGATTTTATAATATCGTGGGCATTAAATTGAAATTCTTTTTTCGTTTGCTTATGCCTAATGCAATGAAATCGAAAATATAGGTAAATGCAACTAAATACATTAATTTCACATCAATCAATTTTAAAATGAAATGTCTATTCGATTGCATAAACGATTTTGAATATTCATTCGTCAACGTTGATGAAACAAGGAGAGAAACATTGTATATCACTTTGCCAATTAATTATATTTATATTAGCGCTTTTATGTGTGATGAAGAGTAGACAAATGAAAAACAGTAAGCTAAAGTTTATTTTTAGATCATGGCTGTGATTTGTAGCTCAGTATATGTCTTTATCGCTCTCTTGCCGTTTTTTTTTTTTTTTTTTTTTTTTCGTTTCTTTGTTGATTTGAGTCCAGCGCGAATTTAAATGAATAATTTTCCAACTGTGTCCATACTTGTGTATTCATCTCATTATTTATGCATTTGGCGCAAACGATACATATATCATCGTTTAAAAAATGCATTTAAAACTCGAAAGCGGCACGTAGAATAGCAAGTTAGTTTATTTTGTTATTTTTTTTTTTTTTTTATTTCACTTCTTCGCTCTATCTGATTAAGTCGATGAACTCAGTAGCAACTGATGAAGAAAACACATATCGACTGCATGTGCATTGTGAATGTGGGATATGTGTATGTTTGTGGAAAAGTGAACGCTGAGCAGAAATAGTTTTATCAAAACAGTTTTATCGTAGTTTTCCAGTTGAGCAATTTGAAAATAATATTTGAAAGATAGCGCTGTGTGTGAGGATAGAAAGAGAAAAAAGAGTTTAGTGGAAAAATGAGCTTCATTTTGCATGAACTTATGACATCAAGTGAATTTACGTCACAGCCACGCATCATTTTTGCCGCTCAAAAGTTGCAACATTTCTATTTTTCATACATTTTCTTCATATCTTGCCGTTTTAACCTTTTTTTTCCACCCAATTTACCACAGTAAATACTACGATCTACTTCACTCTCTTACTCTCCACTTCTTTACTCTTTCACACTATGTTTAGTTTACTTAGCATGAACAATGACATTTTCACACAACGTTAATGTTCTTCCAAATTATATGCAACCTCAGCATGTGCAATGACAAAGAAGAAAAATGTTTACGGAATTAACATAGATATTTTTGAGCGTCGTTTCCGATCTTCAACGAGGCCCGCTAGTGTTTTTATTTGACTTGATATCTTGATGTATCAGTTGGCAATTTTGTGAAATGTATGCTTTTTTTGCAGCTTAAATGCACGTGCTTACATGAAGTTAAAATTGATAATCTATTTTTAAATATCAACGAACGATTAACGGCCGTAAGCGTCACATTAGGATGTGGGCACAACAAAAAAAAAAAAGAAAAAAAAAAGAGAAAGTTTCATTCCAAGTAGCGAAAAAAAACGTGAGCTGCATCGTTTTTTTTTCTATATTTGTTCACGATAGATGATAATATTTTGCATTTCCCATCCAAACAATGTATTTGGCTATTGGAAAAACCATACTTTCATCGTGATCTTTAGATTCAACAAAAAAAAAAAATAAATAAATGTCAAAGTAAATGAAATCGGCAAATTTGAAAAAAGTTCGAATATTAATGAAAGTTTTTTTGATAAATAATGCGATGATCATTTTGGTCAAAAAAGATTAGCGAAAAAAAAATCACTTCCTAGAAATAAACACATTTGACTTCCTATATACATTGCAAGAACAACGCAATACCATCTTGAAAGCGATGACACGCGCTTCACTTGGAGGCCTGCAACGCATTTCAAATTTGAGACGCAGCGAACGCGACACGTGCCAATTTCCATCCATTGTCTCTCACTCCACACATCGTATAACCGATAAAGGAAAAAACTGGAGCAACTCCCTTTTTACGAGTATGGAATTTGGATGCGTAAACAAGGTTCGGCAGTGTTGTTTGTCTGTTTTTACTTTTTATTTTTTTTTTTTTATTTATATTTTTACTGTTTGGTCATACACGCAATTTCACCGAAAGCTATTCCGCAGAGATGATTTGCAATGACAATATCATTCACAGCTCACTTCCCGAAATGAGCTACGTTGTTTACGCTAAAATGTATATTTCGTTTTTATTGTTTTGTTTTTGTACCCGAGCCATTCTAATCTGTGGAAACTTTAGTGCCTTTGCCGCACAATGCAAAACAAAATCAGTCCCAAACGAATTGAAACTAACGCTATTTTATAGTTTGCCATTCAAAATGAAAATAACTGTTTATTTCATCGACCGATGCCAAATGGCAATTATTCTCGTTAATTAAGAGGTGTTTATGCAAAATTACTAGTCGAATTGAAATGGAAAATTTCTATATTATTTTCTTTTTTTGTTTTTTTTTTTCTACGAAAATACCCAATAAATGTTTACTGCCGGCAATTTAATGTAGGCTTTATACATTGATTATATTCACATATGGAAAACATTTCGTAATTTTCACGTTTAATAAAAAAAAAAGAAGAAGAAGAAGAAAAAACTATGTTTATAGCAAAATGGGTTTTATAATAAGCAATACACGGAGGAATAAATGATGAAAAAAAAAAAACGAGTGGCCATAAAATATTTGAATGGGTAAGGGAAAAGCGATCACTTTTCCTTTCTATTGCGCACTGCATTTTATGTGGTTCAAATAAACATGGAATGGAAAAATGTGGAGTAAAATGTGTGCGCCGTACCGAAGGGACAAGGAAATTCAAGCAAAATAACAATGTGTACGATTTTATGTGAATGCATGTGGCTGTACACATTTGCACGAAACATTTTTTCTCTATCTCTCTCTATCATTCTCCGAATATGTGCCATTTGAAGAGAGTAAAATGGCCGCGTTTCTCCATTTTTCCAAAGGCAAAACATTGTATCTCTCTTTCTCTCTTACACAAACACGCTCAGTCACAAATATCCATAACAAAGAGTGTATTTGCCTTGAATCAAACCATTTCATAGATAAAGTGACGCAATAAATCGCATGCGCTTTCCACAAATTTACGCTCACCAAATTGAGAAAAATACCAATACATTTGCACATACGATTTTTCCCAAAATGGAAATATATACTCATACGCAGCATATTCACAAAATCCAAAGCGAAAATATTTTGATAAACAACAACTTAAATTTCATATAGCATAGTTTAATCATATCGATCGAAGTGTTTCAAGCCGAACACTTGTCTTTTTTTATTTTTGGTTTTTCACCGAAATAATATGTGCTTTCGTTTTGCAAATGCATTGGCATGTGAAGGATAGACAATCAGCAGGAGAATATAACGGTTGTTGTTGTTTGTTTGCATAAAAACACACACACACACACAGAGAGAGAGAAAGACACAATATCTTCACAAACACACGTATCCGTGGTATTGTGTGCATGTTAAAAGTGTATTAGTGCTTGCGTTATGTTAATTGTGCTCCTCGTAGAGCGCTACTATATTTCTCAATGTAATATCATTATGCGTGCGTGTGCATAAAATTCCCGTGAAGCTTAGTAAATTCATTGAATCGAATGGAGACCGACCAAACAGAAGGAAAGCAGAACGTTATTTTTCTCTTGTTCTAGATTTTCAATTTGAGTTATTGTGTTTATTTTGTTCTCAGTTTTTCTGGCGTAAATTCATTACAATTTTCCCGTCAAACGAAAAGATTTTTTTGGTTTTTTTTTCTTTTTTTTTTGTTTTGAAAATGGTGAAATGAGAAAAACTTTACCAATTCAAGTTGGCCAACAAAAGTATAATTTAATTTGCTGAACTGCAAAGCCCAGTTCATTATGTTAATTTTCAATCATACTGTGCGTGAAATATAAATAATAATTGTTTGTTTTCGTGTTCGGTGGGAAAAAAAAAATCTAATCAATAAGATGTGACTCTAATATTCAAATAAATATCGAATCAAATTCCAGTGTGAATTGATTTGTGCGACCGATAGACAGACAGACAAGAAAAGAGAGAAAGAGGAATTACTGTAGAATTATGCCAATTTCATAAGAAATTGGTGCTTTTTGAAAAGCTTGATTTATAAACGCAAACCAGTAAAGGTATTTTCTATTCATTTTGATCATATCCGTTTGTTTTTGTACATAAAATAAAAAAATTGTGCAAAAATTCTCGATCTGAATTTTCTTTTTTCTCCGTCAGAAACCGTTGCTTCATGTTGATTTTGTGGGCCGTTTTGAATTTCGCTTGTAAATGTTACACGATATAGGCCTTGCTATGGTTGCATTGAAGATAGCAACGGCAGCCATATTTCTTTGTTTGAAACAACCGTAAATCATGAATTTACGACCACAGGCGAAAAATGAGAAGGAAAAAGAGAGATAGAAAATTAAAGATGAAAAAAAAAGAACATTTCCCAAAGCTAGAACATGCAAATACAGAATATTTTGCAAAGGATTATCCTTTTAAAAGTATTATATTGCACCCGTTTTGGTGCAAATTTTTTAAAACCTTGTAACATAGTCAAAGATTTAAGTTTATCAAATGGTTTCTTTTTACTCACAGCCTGAGAAATATAACATTTTCATATTTAAAGGATCCCCTTTTCCATCTAATGTATGGAAGGAAAGAACGCGATATCTCGTCGCTGTTTGTTGTTAGGCACTTGGTTGATTTAAATAGATCGTGCAAGTTTTCCACAAAATAATGTATCTAAGCATAGCCTACAGTAATGTATACTACCATACGCGTTCAGAATATTGCACAATTTTGCTCTGCTTGGAAACAAACTTCCATCGTGCAATGATATATCTGAGGAAAAAAAACAGAAAGAAAGTGAGAGAGAGAGAGAGGGAGAGAATGAGAAGAAGAAAAAAAAAAGAGAGACAGAAATGCTCCATTTGGTGCGCAAACTGTTTGTTGTTGTCTCCAGCTATATTTTGCCAGTTAGTCGATTGCTGGCCTAGAAGAAGAATAAACATTTATTTAAATTGCTTTTTTCCATTGAATTCTCTCTCTCTGTGTGTTTCTCATTTACTGTTTTTTTTTTTGTTTTTGTTTTTATTGTTAATTTTCGTATTGACATTTGATCGAGATGAATTGATTTTTCATAGAATTCACTTAAAATTCGAATTTAATCCATTCAATTCATTTAGCACACGTATGTGTGCAAAATAAATGCATTTGCCATGTCATAATGATTATGATGATGATGAAATAAGGAAAAAATTTCATTTCACCTCGATTGTCGTGCTTGTATTAATTTTAATTGGAAACAATGAAATACAAAAATATGTCAAGGATATAATGCATGTTGATGTTTGCACATGTCTCTTTCTCATTCTCCCGCTTTTTCGGCTGATATACATATATATATATATATAAATACATCGATGGGGTTGATGCATATTCATTGCTAATATTTTGCCAGCCAGATTGTATGGAACTGATGGGGAATATATCCAATCATATATGGCACTTTTATGCATTGACCGTGAATATATTTTGCATGCAACAAACCACTAGAATTTCTTCTGCAACCATTTCTGACGAATGAAATTCAGAATGAGATTAATCGAAAATCGTTTATGCTATTGAATGAAATAGAAAATGACCTTTTTAATTTCCATTTAGTTTTCAGTTGACAAAAATAAAACAAAAGAAAGACATTGATTGAAGTGTGCATAAATACTCTCTTTGGGCTAGGGTATTTTTTTTTTTTATAGTAGTAACTACTAAGTAGTTGAAAGTGTGCGTGTGATTTTTTTTTTTTCGGGGCATGATCAATGTGATTGAATTAGAATCAGACTATGACAACTTCAACCACACCAACTAGCCAATATAATAATTTTTCAAATAATTTAAATACCGGCACGCATCAAAGTGATTCGTATTCAAATTATTTATGCGGTGTTTACAATCAGCGTGTCCTATTTGAAACATCATCAACTACAACAACATCAACAACATTTGCCAATTTAACCACGAATACAATATCGTGTTGTACGACTGATTTGTTAATACCGCCAAAAGTGCAAATGCAAAGTGCATTGCCATCGCTTAAATCCGATTTGTTATTGACCGATAGGAGTTTATTTAGCGTTTATCATTTCATCAAGAGTTTTATTGGGTAAGTAAAATATACAATTTTAAAATGCATTTACATTTCACTGCACGTGAATTTGTTACGCATACGCATCAAAAATGGTTTCAATTGTTTCTTTTTTTTTTTGTTTTTTTGTTCGTCTTTGATATTCATGTTAAGATGAGTAAGGCGCATTCCATCGAACATTTTTCTGATGAAGCATTTGAAGTAGAAATTAAAAAAACGCCAAAAAAATACGCTGACAAAATAAATATGCGTTGACAACAATTTCATTTCAATTTATATATTTTACTTCTTATTTGTTTCTTTTATGGATTTGAAAATGTGCAATTGATCATTGCATAATGCTACATTTCGAATTGACAATAATTCAATCAATCGGCCAATTTGACCAGGTGCTGAGTATTGACAAACGCAAAAAAAAAAAATAAAATAAAAACAATAATGCGCAAATTGCGTTTTTCCATTCCATTTTAAAACCTATTTTTCATTTCTCCAAACAGACAAGGACCGAAATAAACAAAATTCCACATTTTAAAATCAACCGATAAATTACGTTGTGATAATTACTCATCTCATCTGTTCTGTTCTGTTCTGTTCTTGTCTGTTCTGTTCAATAAAAGAAAGCATTCGATTCGAAACATTTTGAAAGCGAAGAATTTTATTTCATGAAAATTGTAACTGCGTAAAATTATATTGCGCTCATTAAATGAGTCATTCGTTATTTTCATTCTTTTTTTATTATTGTGTTATCACACGGGAATTGTATATTTTACAAAAGAAAATTCATAAAACGCGATAAAAAAAAAATGTCATATCAGGTTATGGTATTTGGTTTGGTTCTGTTCACTTCTTTAAATCGATAAATATGAATAAATTATTGCCATTTAGTATGTGGCTATCATCAGCTATTGGCATTTCACTCCAACACATAAACTGCAGCTAAGCTTTTTCATGTTATTTCATTTTTTTTTCTTTCGATCCCCAGAAATTATCAACAGTAATTTGAGACTCTTTTTTTTTCTCTCTTTTCTTCGAAATGTTTTGATTCTCTTACGTCATTGTTTCAGCTTTACATTAACCTTCAGCGTGTTGTTTTCAATTTGGTTTATATATCAATAAAATCATTTTAATAGACAATAAGTAGACAGGAACTGAAAAAGCAAAATATTTGTATACAAACATACAAAAGGGTTTTGAGGAAAAATTTGGTGTAATTAGCAATGTTCAATAGATTTAAGCACAAACATCAATCCTCATTTGTATATTTATTTTTCACATTAATACATGTGTTTGGACATTTGTTCTGCCAAAAATTATCTAGGTGTGACAAACGAAAACAAAAAATATCCAAAAAAAAAAAAAAAAATGTAAAAACACAAAAATAACTTATCAATTTACACATTTCGTGCTTTTCAGCGCAGGTGCCAATTTTTATAATTGGCTTTTATTGAAAAAGTTTTAACAATTTCACGCCGGCAAATGAGTGAAAAAACAACGGCAATAGATTTCACAAATATTTTTCATAATTAATATAAAATCCATGCACCGTTAAGCACCAAAATCAAATTGCATTGCGTGTAAATTGATAATAAAGAAAACAAAAGAACAACCAATGATCATCCAATTAAACATTATTTAATGGTTTACATATCAAATGTAACGACAATAAATTGCGTCAAATAATGAACACATTCGCACATTCAATAAATTAAATAAACTAAGATCGTCATCAAGTTGATCTATCATCACAATTTTATAAATAAAATTAAATTTTTGTTAACACAAAATCATGATAAAACTATGCTAACCTCTTTTATATCATCAGAATGGTCATTAAATACGCAAATGCGTGTAAAACAAAAAAAAAACATAATGAATAGCCGAGATGTCAGAGATGAATCGTTTTTATGATTTATGTCCAAATAGCAAGTATCATAGGCTTAAAAATGTGCAAAAATCGTTAAAAAAAAATCCGTGTATCTCGTGTGAATGTTTGCCAACTTTTAACAAACAATTCAATCCCAGAAAATAAGCCTTTTCTACGAAACGATGACGATAATAATACTCAACGGATTTTATTTTAAGCATTTTGGGGTGAAAATTCTTCGCACATCATGGCAATAAATTTCTGGGTAAACAATATTTAAAACGTTAATTTTGTGAATTGTGAGAATCTTCACATCTCGATCATCAATTTAGTAAATTGTACAAAAAAAGAAAAAAAAAAAATGCGGATGATTTGCTGACATGCACATACATGCGATATTTCCATCCGATCGAATACACTTGTTATTTTGTCAAGTAAGGGGTTATTTTTAGATTTTTATTTATGAACGAGGAAACGAAGGGCGAAAAAAATACTGAACTCACTCACTGTCGACGGTCGTCCATATTGAAATTAATGTGCTTCACAACTTGTTGTAACTGCCTGATTGGTTTCGATTTATTCGACCAAAAATTACGTACTGTCAACCAAATGATTCACAAAAATATACACGCAAATATATAGTTATACACAGTCAACTCGGTGGGTTTTTCGTTCAATTCGATTACGTTGCGTAATGAGTTTGTTGTTCAAAAGTTAAAAATAAACTCAATCGTACGATGTGCATCACTTTATTTGCAATCAAATCATTTCCAATTGATTTTTTTTTTGTATTATAGTCCAGAGTATTTGAGATGTAATGTGAGATTGAATTGTGAATTGATATCAATTGATTTCGATCGTTTTGTAAATGTGTACCAGAATGGTGGTTATTTTTAGAAAAATAGGCCCAACGCGTTCTTATAGAGAATAAATATAAACGAAATCTCTCAATTTGCATTATTTTTTTATTTTTTTTTTTTTTGTTTTTTTTTTCATTCAAATAAAAACACATCATAAAATTATGTCTTTTGATCATTTGTGATCGTAAAAGAATTTGTCGTTTAATAATGAACGAATGAAAATGTGATGTCTGTCATTGAATGCGGATTAAATGTTGATATGTAAAATGGAATCAAGCTCGTTTCGTTATTTTTTTTCTTTTTTTCTTTTCTCTCTCATTAAGCACGTTGTTGTTTGCATCAAATTTAAATGTTTTAGTACATTGTCGGAAGCCTCGAAATGGGTCAAAACGCACATCTTTTGACAAAAATATATACATCTTGCTAGCGATGATTGTAGTTAATGATATTTTATTTTACAAAACTGACTGAAAACACAAAATAAGCATTTTAATTTTTTTGAACCAGGTCATTTCAAACATTAAATGCTACTATTCAACAGAAACGTGTTCAAATCAAAATAATAAAAAAAAAAACAATTTGTTCAGATATTTGAATGGAACGAGATAATGAATTTTCAACAAATTTCAATTACATTAGCAAAAGGACAGCGTTGATTTTATTCTTTAGTCTAATTATTAAAAAGCCAATATAACAGAGATTTGCATGAATCTTTTCCAACAATAATCTTCTCTCATATAAAAAAAAAAAAAAAAAAAATCTCTTCAATCTTGAGATTACTTTGCAGAAAGAAACAAATCACTTTCTCCTTGGAATGTCACAATGATATTCTACTCATGCAATTCATTCGGTACAGAACATTTGAAGGTTTTTACGTATTGAAATTTAACATTTGTGAAAAGACTTGTATTTGTTTCAACTCAAGGGAATTGAATCACTTGGCTACATTACGATATTATTTCTCACTACGTATTGCCGAAGAATTTCTTGTCATTTAATTTGAGTTGGTGCTCAGTCAATATTATGCTATTGTTTTAACTCAGGCTCAGTGTTTTCCATAATCAAAAAATAAAAAAAAAAATAAAAAAAATTGTTTATTCACTTATTATTGAATATACAAACAATGTATCAATGAATTCATGTGTCTTTTCTTTTCATTTCATTACAGGTAAGCCTCTTCTTGTGTCTAAATTAAATTGAATTGATACTGCTGTATATGTAAGTAGATTGAAAATAAATGTGCATGAAGGAGCCAAAATGTTATAAAATTCTACAATGGAAATAACGTCATTCAGACATTTCTGTGCATGGTTTTATATAATATTGTTGAAAAGATAAATTAAAATATTGTCTAAATTGTGTGTTGCGTGTGGAATTTGAAATTGAATAATCGATTTGAGTAGTAGTAATGATGATTGTAAAGAATGAACATCCGTTCGACGTCATTAGAATACATGTGTTCGTTCAAAATGTCAACAGTGATTATGGGAAAATTGTTTTTTTTTTTTTCATTTTTCTTTTTTTTTTTTTTTTTAAATTAAAACCAAGGAGTTCATGTTGACAATTAGCCATTCAAAACTGGTTTGATGTATGCGTACGGTTTAGCTTTGATGGAACTAGAGCATCATCAAATGGTGTTTGGTTTTTGTCGACGTCAGAACTGAAATCAATTAAAATCAATTGATTTAAATTGAATTGTTTTCCATTAAATACAGTTAAAGTGAGTCTATTTTTCATTGTTTTTATGCATTGCTATCGCAATATATATCAGTTCGATTGTGTGTAATAAAATTGGCAACATTCGAATTTAGAAGCTCTTGCAAATATAAATGTTTATATACAAAGAATAATAAACAAACACGAAGTAAGTTTGTGTGTAAGTTACGCAGAATGAAATAGTTTGAATTGAATTTTGTTAAGCAAATATTCAAAGCGAATGCGATTTAGATAGAGAGAAATATATCTTTTATGTTTTGTTTTGAGGCTTGATACACATATATGTGTGTGTTATTTTGTTATTGTGAACCGCTCCTGCCTGTTGGAATTCTATTTTTAAGAATTCACGCGATTCCCATTTTTCGTACGACATTTTTGGTTCGCATTTGCCCAATGTAATTTCAGACGATTTAAATTAATCATTTTATACACGATTCGTACGCACGCATTCCATTTCATGTTGAACTACAATAATAATTTAAATGATTTTGCAGTCTTGATTCATGTCTCTCTTTCATTTGTGTGTACATTTAATTTTTTCCTCTGGTCTTGATTCGCTTCGTTTATGCACGTACTAATTAGACGATTTTGTCATTTCAATTGACGTAATCGACTGTTGTTATTGTTGTTGTTATTGTCTTTGGTTTTTGTTTTTATTTCTTCATATGTTCATTTCAAATCAATTTCATATAAACGTAATGATAAGACTTGAACATAAATATCGACATGTTTGGTCGCCTGATCAAATTTTTCAAATCACGTTTCCAAATTACACATGAATAGACCAAAAATGTCTATTTGACTTCTTGTCCATATATAATATTTGGTTTTCTAATACATTTTACTATATTACTCTAATCACCAAATTGTTTATCGAATCACGTGGTTTGTTTTTTTTAATTAAAGTTTTTGTCTAAAGAACCCCTTGAATGTGTCATAACACTCTTGAAATCGAGCACATTTGTTTTTTTTTCGAAACAAATAGTAGATAAGATAGAAAAAGATAACTTTTGTTTGAAAAGAATCTTAAGCACCCATAAAATTACATTCCAATACTGATAAAACAAAGCTCGTTCATTCATTATATCAATCGGTTTCATTGAAATTCTTGAATCGGTTTCATCGAAATTCTTTAATCGGTTTCATCGATTTACTTTTATTTGGCAAAGCTTTACCAAATATTTGACAAAACAGATAAATAAAGAAAAAAAAAAAATTCATATCAAAATCAAATATTTTGTTCGGTGCTAATTCGATAAAACTTTTTCTGGTGGCACTTGTCTTCGTGTCCATTTCGAAATTATATTTTTGTTTTTGTTTTTGTTTTTTTCGTCTATGCCGATAAATTAAATCGACAAAAGCGTCGGAAAATTTCCAAAATTAGTTGTCACATATAAAACACGTTAACGATGTTTTGTGCAGGTTTTTATTTTGTTTTGATTTCAAATCAAGACAGTTTTATAAAGGCGCTCGTTTGCATATATGCATCAATGTCAAAATATTTTATAAAATTTGAAATTTATTTGCAATAAAATGCCAACGATTTCATTTTATTCATTAAAAAACTAGTAGCAACCTAACTATAAAAGGAATGGATTCGTATGAATTTGGGTTTTTAAATAAAAGCGAGCTTTTCTCTCGTATATTTTGAAATGTTTTTCATTTTATCAAATCATATTCAATTTAATACAGCGTGTTCAATAAAAAGCATTGGCACATGAACAAGCATTTTAATTATTGTTTTGTTGTTATCGACTTTGTCGCACTCTATCGCCACTTGAACATTTCTAGTGACATTTTAAATGTCATTTTTATCATCATGATTTTGATTGCTTCATTGGTTTTACTTTAAATCATTTTATACTTGATTATTTCAATAATTTTCAACCGAAAAATTATTTTCGAAAAGTTGAAATCGGTCGAAACATAGACAAAACGAAAACTAAACACAAAAAAGTTAGCAAGAGAAAATATCATTCGATTAAAATTACGTAGACTGGCTTTGGCAATAAATTTTTTTTTTTCTCTCTCACTTCGTGTATTTGTTTTTAAAATTTTCGTCCATCGGCTCAATTTTCTAAAATTAGCATATTATGATGATGTGAGACGGGCCGACTCTGAACTGTCGAAACAGAGCACGTTTGGTTATTTGTGTTTGTGAATGTGAGTTAAAGCCGAAATGCTGAAAGTTCGTCCAATACGATGAAAATCATGATGATGTGAAACACTTTGACTTGCACCAAATTTACTATCTTGATCGAAAGAAAATAAAAAAAAAAAGTTTGAGCACAAATTCACAGCCATTTTTACTAGCTTCGGCTCATCAGCCGGTTTCTCTCTCTCTCTCTCTCACTCTCTCTCTTTCTCTCTCTCCCTCTCTCTTGCTCTCTTCTCTTTGACGCAATGTGTTTGTGTTCAGTTTTTGTATATGCCAGTGAAATATTAATCAAATTGAAATTTTTTGTTTGCGCGTTTTCCAAATGTTGCTATTTTCATTTGTGAGCAACACCAAGTAAACGGTATATGAGCTAATGTCCGTTATGTGGTTGTTTGTTGTTTGTGTCGATCGCCATTTTGTTTTCGCCAAATTAAATACTAAAAGCTGAAAATGTTGGTGCAGTTTAATGTGTTTGCCCAGACTGTTTACCCAACGTAATGAAGTGAAGAAGCTTTTAAATATTGATTTCGTCGTATCAAGCGTCAATTTTTTGGCAGTTTCTTGGCCGAAGTAAACAAAAACGAAAAAATAGCAAGAAACAGAAAGAAAAAAAACGTTCCGAAAGCATCTTAATCTGCATCAGCTGGTTATTTCGTGTAGAGATTTCTTTGTGTCAAATTGATTCTGTGTGCTCATTGATTTCGTTCAAACAAAAAAAAAAAAAAAGAAAAGTATTTGTAAATCGAATTGACAACAACAGCAAAATAGTGACGATTTTATTGTCAATTCGTTTATACTAGTGTTAATTGCATTTTTTCATAAGAGAGAGAAAGAGAGAGAGAGAGAGAAAGTGAGTTTGAATCATCTCTTTGAGATTTGAGACTTGAGACAAAGGAGCACGGTCAACAACAATGCAAAACGAGATCACACATGCACAAAACAATTAAGCACAGTGCAAAAAACACAAAACAAAATCACATTACACAAATTTTGACGTGTTTTCAATCATTTTCGAATCGTTTTCCTCAGCAATCGCAAGTGAATTGTTTGAACGTGAGGTCGCTAATAGGATTTTCAGTGATAGATTAGTGTAATTTTTGTTTTTTCTTAAATCAATTAATACGCTAATATTTTCGGTGATAATCAAAGAAAAAAAAAAAGTAGCAAATACCACGAAAAGAAAAAGAACTCGTTCAAAAAATTTCCATTTGAGCAAATCTGGATAATCAATCAAAACGTATCATGGGATTAACAAAGAAAGATATTATGGAAGTAAAAGATGTGTTCGCTACAACAAAACATATACCGATGCATCCGAAAAAAGATTGTCGTCATAACTTGCATCGGAATATTGTTCGAATGTTCAGCGACGCCGAAGACAACAGGTAAACGAAATAAGAATAAGAAGAAGAATAAGAAGAAGAAATCTATTTAGTCATTCTATTTCTGGATTTGACCTTGGTCAAAAAAATTTCGCCCTCGTCATTTGCGTTGAAATCGGAGAGAGATTTTCAATTATTTATTGCTATTTACATTTCCGATTTTATTCATAAATTTCGTACAATTTCATACATTCGATGATGAATGATGTGTTAAATGACATAAAATTTATATCACAAGCGCATCATTTGATCTCATGAAATTGCATTTTTTGTTTATTTCGTCGCAAATTTCATCGTCAACGAAATAAATATGCAATTCACCTTGAACTTGGCTTTGATATTTCACATTAATGCCACTCGAAATAGAACAAGCATCAATTTTTGGGCAACGGAATTTCTGATGTGCAATTTTGCAAATTAAAGAACGAAGGAACGAACGAACGAATGAAATGTCATATCAAAATGATGCCAAAAAATGTGATAGCAAAACAAATTCAATTTTTTAATCACGTCAAGCGCAATAATTAGCTCATTCAGTTGACTGACGTATATATCATTTTATTGCAACTTGTATAATTATTGATCGTATAATTGAAATCGAATTGAAACCGAACCGTTGTCGACTATCAAATGCACAAACCATTTTTAAAATGAAAAAGAAGTAAAAATGTCGATTCATCTGAAAATAGGAGCATCGAAAGATCTATAAAAGACAAAATTGATAGCTTTGACGTGTACGGCATTGCTTTTGGCTCATGATAAGTGCATGAACCAGCATGAACATATACTGATTTTGTGATGTAAACGTGAAAATCACAGAGAGAAAAAAAGTATGATTTTGAATCTTCTAGAATTACAAGGAATATTTTCGGATTTTCATTCAAGCGAATTTATTGAAAGAATTGTTACTTTCAGGGTGTCATTTATTCACGACATTGATTGATCACAAATGAAATCACCTGAAATACCTTTGGTACATCATAATAACTATCCACGCTTGCCTACGATAATAATGAAAAAAAAAAAAAAAACACATTTTTGGCAAACAACTTGAACCCGTTTTCATTTGAATAATTTCATTAGCCAATTGAATTTAAAAGCAATTGCCTTTTGTTTTTTATTTTTATTCTATGAAAATGGTAATCGTCTGAGTCAACAGAGTTTTTAACAGAATCGACAAATGTACATGCCAACAACAGAAAATGTTCATAATTCTAGTTTATTTTCTCTTGTTTTAATGTGAATAGCAAATGATATAAGTGAGTCAAATCCGCTTCGCATTTGTTGATCTTCTTCATTTTTTTTTTTATTTTTTTTTTTTCATTTCAAAACAACAACAATAACAACAACGAAAAATTTCCACTTGAATTTAGTAAATTTGCTTAGCTTAATAACAGAATATACAGACTTTGTTAGCTTGACTGCTTTGTGTATGTTGTTTGAATTGAAAAGTGAAAAGAATGGTTTCAAAATTAGATAAACATGTGAAGCAACTGTCTTCATGTAAAAAAGTGAGAATCTATTTCTCATTTTCTATTCCAACGTTTTTTTTTTTTTCATCATTTCTCCCTTCTGTTTTTCAACGAATTCATATCTCATTTTCTATGAGTTGTGGCACACACGTGCTGGCATTAATTATATTTTATTTTTTACGTTGGCTTTATGATTTAAGGCGTGCCATTAATTAATTCATTTTTGTTATGGATATTTTTTTCTTTTCATTTTCGCCATTTTTCACTGAATATGAGTAATTCGCACAAAGGAAATGCTTTTGTTATGAAATTTGATATTATAAATAAAGTTCAGTTTGTTTGAAATGCGGTAGTTCAAACTCTTGTTGAAGCTTCTAAGTAAACAATAAATTTTATCTTCTCAAGTTTTGAGGCAAATTTCAAATCTATTTACGTCCTTGTTCCAGATATTCAACGATCAAAAACAGTTATGAGACGTATTTGTGTGTTTTTTTTTTTTTTAATCGAATCGGCAAACAATCTAGATTCGATGTCGCCCTCGGAAATGTTTTTATTTTGTTTTTTTTTTTTTTTTTTTTTTTTTTCGTTGGTATGTTTTAAACCAAGAAAAATGTCATGTATTTGTTAATGCGTACAAAACTGATTTTATTCAGATTTACATCTGAATGTAAAAATGTTGTTAAGAAAGTCGATCATTGGGGAAATTCCCAATCATAAAAAACAAAACATACATAAATGATCATATAAAAAGTGAATTGATCTTAATAATAAATGCTATAAAACTAATTTGTCGAAATGAATTGATAACGAAAACTAGAAAAAAACTGTTTTTTTTTTTTCATTTTTCTGTATCAAGTGTACATAAATGCCTAACGCAATCCGAATTCATTTTGAGATTTCATACGTTTTCATGTACATGTATGAATGTTGTAATTATCATTAAAATGTTGTTTATGCCCTTGTTTCGGAGCCTGCATTTCTATGGATTAAACAAGAAAGAATGAGAAAAACATGAAGAGAAAATAAGATAGAAAATGTATAAAATAAAATGCGGGCAACAAAACAACCGCTACGAAACAAGAGAACAAAATAATATGAATTTATGCGATACGAAAATATATGATATTTTTCAAGTAATTGTAGACAAAGTAAATAATAAATTTTGTATTCGTCGCTGTTAAAGCCTGCAAGCTAGAAGCAATGATGACGGCTCAATTCAACAATCAATGTACAAAATGATGAGAGTGTAACAAGAAGACGAAATATTGATATTTAATAATAACCAGTTTTCAGCCCAAAAAATTACAATGTACACTTTTTGTCTATTTTTTTATGTGTTTGCAAACAAACATCTCATATAATACAAGAAAAGACAACGCAACACAACACAACTCAACTATTTCCATCTGATTGTTCATTTTCCATCTGATTGTTCATTTTCCATCTGATTGTTCATTTTTCAGAAACCCAAAAAAAAAACATACTCACGAAGTGAGTGTTATAGCACTGCTTCTTTGTGAGTGCGTTTAATGAAATAAAATTTTCATAGTTTTAACAATATACCGCAAAATACTCACCATAAACTTTATTTTTTTAACATTTTTTACAAATAACACAAAAAAATGTCACAAGCCAATAAATTCACTTTTATGAACGTCTAATGAACAAACGTGAAAAAGTATTTATCATTTGAAATATGACAATTCATTAAACGCATTCATTAGAATTTATTATTGGATCTAATTTCAATACATTTAAATATGGCAGCGCCCATTGTGAGAAAAAGACGAAGCAGTAGAGTTAACAAAATTACTAGGTAATAAATAATCGTGTGGACGCAAATAAATAATGATCTTTCACATCATACAGTGTTGAATCTTGTGTGTTTACTTTGTAATGAGATCTTTTGCGCCCATTTTTTTCCAATATATTTGTTTTTAGACGTTGGTTTATTCACACGAAAACATTTGTTTATGTATTTAACGTGAAACAAACAATATCAGCCAGAGTCTCCATTAGGGCCAACTCTGTTACGATAAGATTTAAAATGTGGCTATTTGTTTAGTATGCATTGTCTGTACTATCACATTTTACATGTTAACAAAGGTTTGCATTTGATTTCTAATTGAAATGCAAACAATGGAATTGTCAAATGTTTTGTTTTGTTCAAATTTATTTAAAATTATCGATCAAATTTAATTTTGATGAGAAAATATTGAAATTCAAGAAGTAAAATATTGGAAAATGAAAACAATAGAATATATATATATTTGTTTGATAATCGATCATTGAACATGAAAAAAAAACCATGTTATTTATTTTGAACGCCATGGAATCAAGCAAATATATCAGAAATATTGAAAACAAACAAAAACG
Source organism: Resseliella maxima (assembly GCA_029041755.1). Classification (NCBI taxonomy): domain Eukaryota; kingdom Metazoa; phylum Arthropoda; class Insecta; order Diptera; family Cecidomyiidae; genus Resseliella; species Resseliella maxima. Next base: position 171,443 of record JAQOWM010000950.1, on the reverse strand, counting down.
CAACAAATCTCATTTGATTGGCATTTGTTTATTTTTGTAATAAAAAAAACCGTAACTGATTTTAATTCTATTAGCACCTTTTCGGCGCGTGATTTTCATGTGATTGATTTTCTATTTTTTTATTTATTTACTTTTGAAATTCAATTTTGCGATTTTAATTTAAAATTTTTGCAAAAATGTTTTTTCTGTTTTAATTTGTCTACAGTAAGACTTTCAAAATTGTATTTTAAATAAAATTGCGTGTGCATTCAATAGGCACATGCAAAGGATATATGAATGTCAACAATTACCGGTCTCAAAAATGATGAGTTTTTTTCTATCTCATCTTTGTATAGCAAAGCACAAAGCAAGCTTGAGCAAAATACACTTTTTTTTGTATCTGGCTTACTAGTTACCTGAAGGCAAAACAATGCCCAATATATAAACAACAAATTTTATTTTATTTGATGTGGTTAACAGCTTTGCAAACAAAAACTGGTTTTAACATCATTACAAAGTCCGTACACGCATTTTTTTTCTCTCTTTCTCTCTCTCTCTCTCTCTCTCTCTCTCTCTCTCTCTCTCTTTCTCTCTCTCTCTCGCCATTGTCGGCTTTACTTAATTTGAATCATTTTTTTTTTCTCTCCACATTTTGCGATTTCATTTTGGTAATTCAAACGAACTGAAAAAAAAAAAAAATTAACCACTGAAACGCATACATCTCGTGAATATGTTGGGTGATGATCGCACCTAAGCATGTGATTGTGCACACCAAATAAGATATATTTCTTTTTTTTTCTTTTTCATTCAATGTGGGAACATATACATACATATATTGAGCGATCGTAATGATTTGTTTACATTTTGTTGGTTTGCACATTTGAAATACAGATTTCGAGACCTAAATTTGAAGTCAAACCACATGCAAAACTGGATATTTCAACGGCAAACAATATTATACGATCGGAATTGTTTAATACTGCGCGTGGAAGCAATAATTTTCTATTGTCGCTGAAAATATGTCTTGATTTGTATGAATTTAAAATGATGATTTGCAATTTTCATCATGAATATTCATTATGTTATTTTTTTTTTAATGATAATAATCAATATAGTTTTCAAGATTTATATGGTTTGACGCATAAACAAAACATACGAAGGTGAATTCATATTCGTTGAGTTTTGAATAATAAAGAACACACCTCAAATTATTTTAAGACATCTCCATACACAAACACACACTCACACACATTGATTTTTAAAGCTGATTTACATCTGGCAATTCAAACGAACACTTGAAAATGGTTGACCTGCCGAAAAAAAAAAAATCATTTTCGAAATGACGAAATGAGAACCTGATTTTAATATGCGCAATTATATGAACGTCTAAAATATGGCCGGTTTTATTTTTTCTTGTGTATTTTGCACCAGAAGTTCAAGTTGAAGTAACCACCAAGACTTGCACCAAAAACAAATATAAACTCGTTTAGCATATTAATAAATCTACATCACAAGTTTCATGTAAGTTTGACGATCTCGAGCCCGATTTTTGCCTCGAATTTGGTACTATATTTGCCAACGCCACAAAATGTCATATGGACGGATAAGCGCCACGCACAGTATAAAAAAAACCATTGTAATAGAATGAATTAAATTTGCTTGCTATGTAACCAGTTCAATCTGGTTTTGTGTTGCTGTTGTTATTTGCAGCAAAGACATGATAATGTCAGCAGCGAATCAATAAAATGGAGAAATATAAAAATAAGAAAACAACAACAACAACGAAAAAACCGCAGCACCGCTAAAAATTCAAATATGGATAACATTTTCAACTCCCTTTTTTTGCCGCGAACAACAGCGAACAAACATAAAAATTAGACATTGAGAATTGATTGTGTAAACATTGTTTACCGCCAACTTGATTGTAGAGTATTTTTTTTCTTTTTTTTTTTTTGCTTTTTTCTTATTGATGTTGTTGTTTGCACGAATATATATTTTTTTCAATAATTAGATGAGTTCGAATCGCTTCCCGAATGTATCAGTCTTGTTGAATGTTTGATAACAACCTTTCGTATTTTTTTTTCTTCGAAATGAGGAGATTCTCAACAAAAATGGCCTTTCACGCATATATGCTACAGATCAAAAACATGTACAATGTACACACTCAGTCAAGTTGTAAAACTACAAAGTCAAATCATGTGACTGTCATATCAGTCAGATGCAAACATAAACCAAGGAAAGGAAAATAATCAGAATAAACCTTGGCTATTTTCAATGTCTCGTTGACTTTATCTTTTCAGTAAATCATTGGTTACAGAGCAACGAATAAAAAAAAAAAGAAAAAAAAATATAATCGACAGCCACTCGAAAAGTGGTGAAATATCTCAACCAATGAAAATGTTGAAACAAAAAAAAAAACAAATATACAAGAATTCTATCAAATATTTACTATTTACTTCATCGGCGCCATTAACGCATATTTGAAAAATCACATACCGTTATTTATACTTTGTCGAGATTTAGAAAAAAAAAATTGTGAGATTTTGGAAATTTTCGAAAAATAACAAAATAAATTCATGTGTACAAAATTACACATAGATTACACACAGTCAACAATGTCGAAAAGATTAGATGTCAGCCGATTAGATATCAGGCTAGATGTGAAAATGTCAAAATAAATATTCTTTTTTTTTTGGGCTATATGAGCTGCTTGAAATTCATTGAAAAGTAAAAAAAAAAAACTCATTATCATGGAACCGGCTAGCAATAGAATCGGTTGAGTTGGCGAATTGGTGCCTTTGTGAAAGTTGAATCGCAAAACGACGTACACAGGTATGAAGATGAAAATAGAAGAGATATATCGGTCGTCGGTGTGGTATTGTGTGCGAAACGGAATGTGTTTATCGTACTTTCTAATGATACATAACTCGTGCGTTCGTCAATTGTTCTACAAATACAAGCACGGCATCCGAAACATCATAACACGATTTAGGCTGAACGCAAAACAGCTGATGCATTGAAACGCTTACCATTAAACGCATTCAGCTGTGTCATTTATATGTGTGTATATGTTGATATATTCCTCGAAATATTCGTTAAAACAAATACATGTAGTTGGTCGTTGGTTGTATGTTATGCTTTTCAACGCAAACTGGCTATAGTGCCATCGGATAATGGAAAAAAGTTCCAGCGAGCGCATACGAAAGAGAAAGAGAAAGAGAGAAAGAGAGAAATACACTCACAAAGTTAAAGAGAGTAAATGTAGAGAGCACTTGTTTCAAAATTCTCTCATCATATCCATTGCAATTGCTTCTTTATCAAAATTGCCATCCAGAAAAATGGAAAATATCGTTACAACCGAAACCATTGACATGCGTACTGATTCACTTTTTGAGAGCCGATACAAAATCGTCTCTCTTTTCTATAAAAATCCATGCGATACGTTTCATATGAACACACGCATCGCTTGCACGCTTGAAAATCACTTGACTGCGGTTTTCTCATATTTCTCGACAAATAAAGCCCAACACACATTTATGTGGAACAAAAAAAAAAAAAAAAAAAAAAAGACCATACTCAATTCTCCATATGCCCGTAGCTCGTCCATCAACGTGAATTCTAAAACAACGATCTGCATAAACAGTTTTCGTTATACATTTAACAGTAGTGCAAGCATTTCGTTTGTGTGCGTGTGCCTTTACAATTGCTCGCTAGAATTATTCTAATTTTTTTTTTTTATGTTTTCGTTGGCTATTTCATTTAAATCATTTTGTTTTTTCAATTGAGTTTTCGATCAAATATTTTGATAGAAATAGTTGAAAGATTCGTATAGTCAATGGAAAATTGTTCTAGTGGCATAGTTTTGACGAATGGAATTAATAAACGGTGCAAATTTGAGCTAATTTGGACTCAGTCGATAAGGTGAACAAATAAAAATAGAAATTTTTTTAAACTTTTTTGATTTATTTTAGAAAATGTACTGCATCAAAATTTCCATGACATTTCATTTTGGCTTTTTGTTTGTTTCAAGTCATTTTAAATAATTAAGATGACAGCCAACATGAAAATATGAAGAAATTGTCAACCAACAAACTAACCGCATGCATGTGTGGTTAACGTCGACCAACGAAATGATCCGAATGCGAACAAAACACGTCTCTCTCTCTCTCACACTCTCTCGTACATAATCAAGAATCGTATTCTTAGTGTGCATATACAATGTGCTTTTAAAAAGCAATGTGAGATTTTGAATCTGATCGTTGGCTGTGCTGAGTGTGTTTTTATTTTTCATCGCCGCCATTTTGTGCATTTGCGCTGTCTACGTACGTATGTTCGAGATAGCGTCGAAGCAATAAAACATACGAAACCGAACAACGCGCGTTATATATTGTTGTATATTTTCTTCTCATTCTTCTTGAAATATCATCGTTACAATTATCATCAATTCACATACACTCTCTCTTTCTATGTCGCTTTGAATTTTCACTTTGCTTTCTGCTTACCCAATGTTCAATAAGCTCAAACGATATTCAAAAGTTACATTAGGCCGATTTTGTGACAATCAATGAAAAAAAAAAAAAAATCGTAACGTCGCATTTTTGATCAATAAAACTTTGGATAAAAAGAAAAAAATAAAGACACGACATAATGGTTTTGGATATAGAAAAATTGAAGAATTGGCACATTTACACAAAATAAACACATTTTCGTTGATGAAAGTGTTATGTTTATGATTTTCATGGTTTGTTGCAAACATAATGTATGAAATAAATTCAAGAAAAATAAAAAAGCAAAATCATTCGTCAGTAGTTATTGAATCGATTATTCGTTTCATTATGAATAAATGTCCAAAAATATTATCCACAATGTGGGTATTGGCGAATACAAAAATAAATTGTCATTTTCGATAAGAACGATTTTTTTTTTTTCCATGTCATTAGATCGTTAATATACGAACTACGAAGGAAGGTTTCATTTATACCGCCTTTACAATAGACATAAATTTTGTCGATTTTGCCTAGGGCATGAGCCTTTTTTTATATGAGTTTTTTTCTCTTTCTCTTCTTTTAAATACCTTTGGCCACCGCACAAACAGATAAACGAAATTGTTGTCGATCGGTTGCCAGCTTATTGAGGCAGAAAAGCGGGAAACATTTGCAATTTTTTTTTCATTTCATTTCATTTCAAACAAAAATGAACGAAAAAAGAGAAGAAAAAAAATAAATTGTTTGAGTTCATGCAAAGCGAAACTGATATAATGTAAAACTCACTGAGAGAAATAAAAAAAAAAAGAAAAAAAAAAAATCAATTATGAATTTTGTTTTCATTTTGCTCGCCTTTTCACAACCCATTTGTGAGCATGATTTTTTGATGTTACATAAGTCACATTTACCAATTCGTACATAACAAATATCGTTGTTGTTTTTTTTTTTTGTCTAACTATTTTGATGGTCTGTTATAATGACCTGAACTTAGGTTGCGCCATAATAATGTTCATTTGTTTCGCATTTGCTTAACGTTGTAAATTTGATGCAATCATAAAGACACAACAGTTTCGAAAAATAAATCGAATTTCCTTCCTGTTTTTTTTTTTCTTTTTCTTTCTTTTTGCTGTTGTTTATTCTTCTCAACGAAAACCGGGAACAACCACAATCCATATTTAAATTAAATATGCAGAAAGTGTAACTCAATTGAAATAGTGAGTTGACATTTAGAGATTCGCAAAAGCGAAAGTAAAATGGAAAAAAAAAAAATAAATAAAACGTGAATTTTTGTCTTAGTAACATTGAATGAGATGAGAATGGTTGCTATAAAAACCGGTGGCCCATAAAATGAAAGCAGTACTTCAGTTTTATGCGCAATCTACAAAATTGTAGACTACAATTTATTTATTTTTCTTCAATTAAACACCATAGAAGGCAATAGTAAGCAATTGTACATCAGATTAATCAACGTTATCATTTTTATGGTTAGTTTCGTAATAAAAGAAATGTAATAAAAAAAAAAAATGACATGTAGCAAATGACATTTTAAGCAAATGCTAGAATGAACTGATAAAAAAATGGAACTGTGACGAGAGAAAAAAAAAAACAAATATGCGACCGTAAACTGAAATCGAACAATGTAGCAAAGCAAACCAAACAACATCCGGTAATTTTTTTTTGGCCGGTAATACGGATATTTTACATGAAGCCGCTAGCAAATATGTTTATACCATTTTTGTCTCGATAAAATGAATTCAAAGCACAATTTGTGACACGATATAAATTCATTTTTACTTTTCTTCAATTTGATGATTCAGTATAAAAAAAAAAATGCATAATAAACGCATTGGTTCGTTTGAATTCAGATCGATCAGTTTTTTCTGAAATAAAACATGGCACGTGCACGTTTATTGAGCTCAGATAAAAAAAAGGCTTTCATTATTTCAAATAGAAAATCTATTTTTAAAATGAAGACATAAATATTGAATGAAAACAGATAATTAATCGAAATGGCTTTGTTTAATTAATGAACGGCGAGTGTGTGTATACACGAAGAATGTGAGTATTTAATCGCAGCAATAGGCAAAAATTATCATGTTCACTTTGCAACGACATATTCCGAATCACATAAAAAAACAAACTATCAATCGAATGAATAAAATGACAATTACTGTATTTGTTTGAGGTTTGATGCTGTTGAAGAAAAAAAAAAACAAACAAAAACGGGAGACAACATGGAGTGCTTTTCAGGGACAAATATGCAGCGATATTGGCATGTCAAATTGACTCAATTTTTCATCAAGTTGCTATAATTGATACAAATTATCTCTCTCTTATTCACTGGAAATCTTTTCATTACAAGCCGTTGTTATATCACGACAATAAATGATTTATCATCGTAACAATTTTTCACAGACAAATACATTGCATTCAAATGCAATTGATGGATTTTTTTTTTTTTTTTTTTTTTTTCTATCATTATTTTTAGATTGTGCTGCTTGACTGCTTTTTTATGTATGTAATGCAGTTTTGTGTTTTATTTTAAATGGTGCGCTATTGATTGATCAGTGCACGAAATGATGCAAAATTCCACTTTCATGGCAAAACCCATATTAAATGGTCTTTTTTTTTTCTTCTTTTTTTTTTGCTTTGATTCGTTCTGCACATTTAGAATAATATCGTAAAATAGAGATCAAAGCATAAAACATTCAACTAGTTTTCAATGTAAAACAGATCAAATCGATTTCCCAAGTAGTTTTTGAGGTGAAAATACGCCCATTCGAAACATTTTGATTGATAATTAAACTCAAAATCGAAACCATGTTCATGTTTTTCCATTGCAAAAAATTTTGTGCAATAGATTGATCAAGATGCAAGATTCAAATTACCAACGTCAATTTGTTTTTTTTTTTTTTTGTTTCGTTTTTGCCGCTTAAGATTTCCATTGAACATTTATGATCAATGCAATATTTTGACATTGAGCAATAAACGTTCTGATAAAAACCTGATCACTTCAGTCGATTCAATCGAACGTGAATAAAAAAATAAATATTCTCTCAATAAAGTGTAGAGAAGAGACAGAAAATGAAAGAAAAAAAAAAAAGTTTATTCTTTTTAGCCGACAGACTTTATGGATAATGCAATGAACACGTGCTGCACATAAACCTGTCAATCATGTTGTACGATTACAATTTATCAAAGTTTTAGCCGTTAATTTAACAATTAGTATTCGGAGACGGATGCGAATGAAACACGTTGCATTTTCCGCACGGTTTTTGAATTCATTTCATTCTGGTGATTGTATTTGATTGACATATCATATGATTAAACATTTACAGCACAATTCATTTTAACCTTTGATCGAATCCATTCTAATCTCTTATTACATTGAAATTGAAAATTGTTTTTTTTTTTTTTTTTTTTCTTCTTGGCTTGGAGCAATTTCAACTTTATTTACCTTTGACATAAAAATTATTGCCATATACGGTTCAATTGTTTGTAGTTGTTGAACAAAGTTAGAGCATTTCGAAATCATCCATTCAATGAAATCCCACAAGTGACTGTTATTTGTTACACGGATTGGTGTTGATCCAGTATTGAGACTCACTGCTTATTGTGTACTAAATTGCATTACATCATTCACACACAGACACACAGACACACACACTCACACCTCACACACATACACAAAAGCACGCATACATAAAGCCAAAAAAAAAAGAGACTTACATCAGTAAATGGTTGCATTTAAATAATTGCTTTTATGAATATTTTGAAAGAAGCCACAATTCGAAAGGTAATTGAACCATAGAGTCAAACCTCTGTAATAATCAATCAAAGTAATTTGTCTACATCTTTTCTCTTCAAATTGTATAATTTCATTCGAGAATCAAAGGTATCTTCATACATTGAATTGAATTGAATTAAATCGATGTCAATCAACCGTTTAAATGTCAAAATCAATGAACTGAAGTTCAACTTACATACAATTGCGGTTAAAATATATTTCGTATGCGTTTCAATGTAAGCATGTTCCGCAATCAAAACTATTTTCGAAATGTGTGTTGAAACTAGAGCCATCGTACGATACATCGTAAAGTTAATCGTTTGATCGAAGAACAGAAAAAAAAAAACTATGTCAATATATGGAGCTTTTATGTCGATGGCAAAAACAAAAAAAAAAACAACAACATTAATGAATCTATTTACCGATTCAATCAGTTGAAGCATCATCATCGTGTGTGCAAACACATTGAAAAAGGTGCTACGGTGTATGATTTTCATATTCATATCTATTTTAGTTTGTTGTTTTTTTTTTTCCTCCAGCTACACGATTACAATGACGTCACAATTTGTTATTCACAGCCTCTCACAAATCAAAATTCAATAATATTCAAAATTTATGCTAATTAATGGATATTACAGCTTATTAGTGCATGTTTTTTATTTCTCTTTCTCTCTCTCTCTCTCTCTCTCTCTTCATCTTCATTCGTTGAATTTATTGCTTTGTTTATTTTCAACACGATATTGAACCGATGCCTTGCTAATAGCTCATGAATTTCTATAAACTAGAATCACGCTAAATGATTATTTCAACAAACTAAATCATATTGAACTGCGATTATCAGTCAAAAATAAACCAAAGTCATGAGTATTTGGTTGTGAAAGTGTTCTTTGTTTATCCATAATTTTCGTGTATTTTACTATAAATAAATCGAAAATATGAAGTGTTCATTAAATTGAATTAATGTCCGAATCAATCAAAAAATTCAATAAAAAAACATGAAAAGAAAAATTAATGATATGACAATGACATTCGAACTTCCAACAATGCAATAAACTAAATTTGTGAATAAATTGAAAGGCAAAATTTTATGTCGAATTGAGAAAAAAAATTTTCCACTTGACAAGCAAATTTTCAAGCACATTAAATAGGCAAATGTGTTTTTTTTTTTTTTTTTTTTGTTATTGTTTCTCACACAGATTGTATAAGACCTTGACAAGCGGGCGTCAAATAAAAACATTCTTCCTATTATACATATCAAAACATATGCTTAATGGAATTTAATATTATTCTTATCAAAATAAAATAAACACATTAATCGTCTACATGCAGAGAAGAATAGTTATAAAGCAATCGACAGCCGGTACTGAAATTCATTATAATTGCATAGAATATGTACATGTAAATTATCCCATAAATGGTTGATAGAACAACAAAAAGACAATTATTACGCATAAAAGTATACATAGCGCACACGGGTTTCCTTTCATTTCGTTTTTTTTTTTATAAACAAAAAGTCTCACACATCTCTCTGGTCGACCATTAGTGTTTGCTTGTTTGTCTGTTGTTGTTGCTGTTTTTTTTTTTTTTTTTTCGTTTTTGCTTCAATTCTTAGCCTTTTCCCATATTCATTTCGATTGATTTTGAGAGTAGCTAGTAAAATAGTCAAAAATACTATGTGTTAAACTATTTTATATGTTCAACGTGCACGTTTCATACATATATATATATATATTGGAATAATGAATATGTTATACGATGTTGAATACTAGTATTTGTTGAAACCAAATGACAAAAACAAAACCATAAAAACGCAAATGATTTTGAAAGGCAGTGATGATATGAAGCGCGATGGCGCATAAATTGGCAACGTCGCGTGCATACAAATTATATCGGCATTTTATTTATGTGTGTATATATCTCTGTCTGTTTTATATTAAATTCCTTATGTGTGTGTGTTTGTTTGTGTGTTCGCGTATACGTCGCATGAAAACACATTTTAGAATAGAAGTGATGTCATTATATTGAGCATGGAAAGAGAGATGCGAATGAAAATCAAAAAGAAATTCGCTGCTACTCGACACAATATGCTGTTTTTTTTTTTGGTTTCTCTTCATGTGCGTATGGAGAAAAAAAAAATCGCTTCTTCGTTTTTTTTATACAAACATCAAGCAAATATGGTGATCTCATGTTTTCAATCCGAATTTGTGCAAACACCAGAAAAGAAACGAATGAAAAAAAAAAATCAAAACAACAACAACAACAACATCACAATACTTTACACTATTGAATTTCACCAAAACGAATCGATTCCTTTTTGGCAAAGTGGTTTGTTATGTTCAGTAAATATAAGCATTTTTATTGCGACCAAACGAATGGATGCACAAACAAAAATGCATTGTTTTGATGCAATAACACGGATGAAAAGGCGTCGAGATTGCGCAATACATTAGGAATTTTTTTCGGTTATTTCTCTTTCTCCGGATTTTCTGTCTGCAGACGTTTTACATTTGTTTTTTTTTCTCTGCTTCTTCGTCGTATTTTTTTTTTTCATTTTCTAAATTGCAGTAGAAAATGAAAAACAGCCGTTGAGGATTGGCCACCAAAACCACCAAATTCATTCTTTCGAAAACATTTTTGCAATGATGATGATGCCAAAAAATCATTTGTTGGGCATCAAATAACCTTCCTTTAACTTTGATCGCGTTGCTAATTTTAAAGCATAATCGTTTTGCCACTTTTCTATAATCGACTGTTCCAATCAGAGCACAGCCAGAAATTGTTCAAACATCTGCATATAAAATAAAAACCAGTTTTAGCTGCAAAGGAACCATTTCTTCTTGTTCATCTTGTGCATGTTGTCGTCGTAGACTTCGTCATCGTTGTGCAAACCAAAGGGCAAAACGAACATAAACGTCAATTCCAAGGACACACAGTTTGAGACTGTTTATTTTATGTTTTTTTTTTTCTACATCACTAAACAGCTATCAACTTGAGCAAAATGCTTCTTCATTCGTATGCACCAGTTAGTCTAGTGATTTTAAATGAAGCTCAAACGATGGTGATGAATTATACATTTGACCAGAATGGCGAAAATCAAAAGAGACAACAAAGAAAAAAAAAAAAAAATAATAAACATTTAAATTAAAAAATGTATTTGGAACTGTGAAACCTGCGAAGTAATACTTCTGAATTAAAAATATGGGCCAAATTCGTACGGCTTCCCACGGTTGGTTGATGTATGTAATTTATTTCAATGTTGTTGTTGCGGTTGCTGTTATTTTTTTGTTTTCATTTCAATCCTATTAGGTGTTGAATGGGTAAAATAAAGGCAAGACCAGTAGCAAATTGCTTAGACATATATTTACTTTTTTTGATTTACACAGTGTTACTTACTCACTTACACTTTTACACCATTAAAACTGATTATGAAGACAGAATATTTATGTACACAATTGATCGTACAAATAAAGGAAGGCTAAATTCATTACGGCAAATAGTAAACAATAATATTTACTAGACCACAAAATGGTATAAATTATATTATATTGTTAATCTTTGCTAAACGAATGAATAGGTCGATTTAATTGTATGTAACTAAAATCGAATGGATTGATTACATGAAATCTATTTTAATGTCAGAATTATTGCTTGATATACTTTAATTTATTTATCGATGAAATATTTCTGTTAAACATTGCGTTAAGGAAGCGCAAATGATGTGACAATGTTAACAATATTGTCAGACCATTGCCAAGTTTGAAATGCGATAATAAGTATTATTTTTAGCATTTCTGACTGGCTTCAACACAGACTTGAAAGCGCATACAAAATTTTACGCTTCTTCATTTCATCACAAAAGTGATGAAGAAGAGAAAAAAAAAAACACAAAAAACACAAAAAACAAATCAACACTCACGTATCGCATATTTATATGTGTGACAGTGGCAATTAAATACAATTCGGATCTTGCCGTCGTTTTCATTTACTTCCGTAATAGCTAGAGCGCATCCATAAGCGACGATCGTCTCTCACTCTCTATATATACATATATTTAGCATGCAGGTTTACATAAAATCGTCTTCTTTATTTTTTAAATATAATTTGTTGCGGTTTCGAAATTGGTTTCCCTTAAATATATCATTTTTACGATGCAATTACAATTCTTTGAAAACGACCGGAAGTTTTGGTTTTTGTAAATTAAAAAAAGAAAAACATTTAAAATCAATTTAGCGCCTTTGTAGACTGAATGTATTTCGATGCTGTCTTGATAAATCATTCAAAGCATTTGAATCGTTCATTGCAGGCAAAAACAAATATTTAATCTGGCTCCCTATTTGTCGTTACATTGTATGAACTAATGTGTTTGTTTGTTTTTTTCTTTCTTTCTTTCATTTTAGCGCTTCTGGAACCAGTGCAGTTGCAATCGACAACAAGATCGAACAAGCAATGGTAAGTACAAACAAATTTCATTTAACTTTAATTGAACAGAATACAAATGGTTAAACTCAAAGAAATTCATTGAAAACATTGAATCAACAACATGGAAAAGAATCAGTGTTATTCATTGTGAATGGTCGTTGACTATTTGCAAATTTGTTAGTTACCAAATTGACGGTATCTCACATTTCATCGCAACAATTTCTTCATAGTGTAAGGCATTATAGTCACATCACATGATCAAATTAAGTGGAGTTGATACCAAATCCGGTAAAAATTGACGCCGATCTTTTAAATGAGCAGTAAATTACACCGATTTCATTCACACATTCATTTGTTCACTCACTTATAAAATTATATATCAACTCTATCAAATGCCTATTGCGGAATGTTGCGTGTTTTCGCAATATACGCGATACGCGATGTCTAGCGATTAAACATAAATTCATAAATTGGTATGATACATATATCAATTTATGAACGCCTTACATGACCCATAAAAAACAAAAAGCACCGACAATCAATTGTCTTAATGATTATAAAAACTTTAATTGAATTTCCTTTTTCGTGAACAGAGCATTTCTCAACCAATCGGTCATGAATATGAATTGCAACCAAACACATTCAATTTCATGATAAACGCCGTTTATTCAGTTCGTGACATTGTTGTTTTCATTTTATTTGGCGATAAACTCTTTCGTTCTTTTAAATAAATTCGAAAGACGAAGAAGAAAAAGAAAAAAATGAATCGAAATTTATTGAAATTAATATCAATCTTTTAAGCTGTCATAAATCGTTATTGTTCAGCTAAAAACAAAATAAAAAAAAAAAAAAAAAAAAACAAAACACCCAACCAGACACTTGATAATCATTCACCTTGATTTCAAGAAAAAAGGTCAATCGATGTAATTTCATCAACAACAATAAAAGGAAATTCGACCAATTTCCTATCTCATTAAAATGTAATTACTTTGTCATAAAGAATGGCGCTCTCTTCCGTTTTCTTGAGTTTTCAACATGATTCGAACTTTAGAACCAATCTGGAAAATTCATATCCATTTACCAATGAAGTGAATGTGATAAATCATGTTATCAGCTCAACGACATATAATTCCACATTCATCGAACTCAAATTGATTGGGATTTTCAGTATTTAATTCACTCTTATTCACCACAATTGGCTTATTCTCATTCTATTTAACCGTATCCGTTGATTTCTGGTTCAAGACCAATGATTTCTATTTCTATTTCTTTAGATGTCAATGAATCAATTAAGATCAAAGCAATTGCAATCATAATCCAGTATTTCCCAGCTTAGAAGAGTGTCAAGTGAAATGAGACAACAAAAAAAAAAAAAAAAAAAAAGAAAAAAAAAGAAATCACAATCAATTTATTCTCATGAAATCCAATTGACGAATTTCCTTTTCAGTCAATTGAAATCACGTGAAAATAATGAAAATATTTTTTCACTGAATCATTGTTGATTTTTTTATTTTGTTTTGTTTGAAAACAAACAAATAATTCATAAAAATATTGTCCTTCGATGCGGTTGCACCTAAACAAAAACAAAAATTATATACCAAACTCAACGAAAGAATTTGAAGGCAATTTTTTCAATTGCATGGCAAATGCAAAATGCAATAAAGCACACCCTTGGCGACCAAATCATTGGTAAAACTTCCTAAAAACGATAACCATCTTCCATTTTTACCCTGAGAGCATCACAAAATATGGATGAAAAATTTCCATTTTTCATTTGCTGCATGCAATAACAGCATTTGCAGTAAAGCAAAATTTTGAGTGTGTTTTTTATTTTGTTCTCTTCGGGTCGAACAAACAAATGGAACGAACGAACGAGAGAGAGTAAAAAAAAGGCTGCATAATTTAGGTAGGAGCTGAAAAAGAAAATGTCGAAAATGATTGCATGTAACATGCAATCCGCATATTTTATGTGGATCGGTCAGAATAGTCAACAACAAACAAGCCAAGTGCACTTGTGTGACTGTAACACGAAATGAGGCATTTAATAATAAATCCAAATCAAATGTATCAACAGCACAACATGTAAAACATGGTCATTTAATTTTTAAATCGAATAACAACGTTTTTTTTTTTTCTTCTTACACTCACACAGCAACCAATCATGTCAAATTGTACACAGCTTTCTCTCGATTAAGAATTTTTTTTTTTTTTTTCGATTTCTTGTTCAATTCATTCTGAGTTTTTCGTTGCCAGAATATTTTTTGTGATTGTGTAGCACGTATTTTATATAGTGAATTCCATCTGAAATGCAAAAGCTCGTGCATTCAAAACCACGCATTCTCTAAATTATTCTGAGAATTATGCGCTCGTAACATTTATCGCCTACCATCAGGAAATGTTTTTCAAGCAATTTCTGTACTTTTTTTTTCTTCACTTGTTTTTATTGAAATGGCAAATGTTTCATTTTCAATAGGGAAATTATCGTATAGTTGTTAAATTAGCGAAAAGTCAACTAAATTACAGTTACACTGTACTCGGCTGTCAAGCGATTTTTTGATTTGAATAATGTTTTGGACGGGAAATGACGGATATAATTTGATTGTATGAAAGTGAGAAATCAAATTGTCAAAATTATATAAATGTGAAATAAAGATAGATATGGCCAAGCAAGAAAGACAGATGAAGTACATCCGCTTTAGTTACAATTGAACTTATATCAAATGGCGTAAGAAATGATGAAGGAATGTCAACCAACTAACATAATATAGACAACCGTAATTATGACTGCATTTAATCATTTCAAACACAATCTAAAAAGTGATGACCATTAACATTGCTTTTTTTTTTCTCCATCCTGAAATGCATTTTCGCTCCCTCATTCACTCTGTCACTTTGGGAATTTGCAATAAGATTTGTCTTTCATTTGAAACTTGTCAATATGCGATTTATTCGTTAAAAATTGTGAATGCATGCAACCTGTCACTCACATTAATACTTTTAACCATGTGAAACTAGATCATAAAACTTCATCAGTCTGGCTTCACTAATTGGTGTGATGAACACCGTTAGACATTCACTTCTTGTATAGGATATAATTTAAAATCGATTTCTTTCAAACAAAATGAAAAAAGAAAAAAGAGAAAAAAAAAAAAGTATTTTGCTCAAAGTCGCGACTTTTTCCGTCGCGTGCACCACATTTGAAATGGCCTATTTTATTTGGATGCGGAACCGCATTGACTCACACTACGAATTTATTGACAGCAATGAATTTCATACAACACAGGAACATTTTTCACTACAAACATTGCTCAATTGACTTGAATCTTTCGTAGTGTTCTTTTTTTTCTTCTTTTCATCCATACGCCCAATCATTATTAACGGACAATCAGTTGTTTCTTTTTTAATACCATAAGATGGGCATGTAACTGCAAAATGGTAAACTGCATCAAATGCATTGGAAAGTGGATTGTTGTGTGCAGACAAAAACGTTCAACAAAACCCGTTTATCAGTTAGATGTAATACAAGTTTTCTTGTATGCATCCGTTTCGAAATGATGTGGCATTTTTTTGTTTTGTCTCTTTTATTTGAATTGGCAACAGTGGTAATGCATCTTCATCATTTATTAGTGTTATGTCTATCTATTGGCAATAGCTTATACACCAGACAGATTCGTTTAGTTTGCGAATAAGGAAGCAACAATCATTGTACTTATTTTGTTGTTTTCATTTCTCTCAGCAACAGTACCAACCATTTTTGCTGTCGTTTAAATAGTGCATGTGATGAATTGAATTGGTGTTTGTCACATCACGTTCATCGTAAAAAGGAAAAAAAAAAAACAACAACCAAGAACGTTGGTGTTTAAATTAACGGGTTTTCGTCAGTAAAGAATGTTAAATCAGAGGTGAGAATTGACTGTATGCACGTGGATACGTTTATTTTCTCTTGTTCATATTTTGTGATTATAGTTTTTGGTACGTGCCTGATGCTGGTGTGCAAATTGAACAAGCAAAGCGTTCAGTTCAATTATTAATAACCAAAAGTGACATGAATAACATCAAATCACACACTTCTGGTAAATTGACCTGCTAATGTTTGACAGGTTGTTAAACTTTGTGCAGTCATTGTAATTTATGATCTCGCTTAAGTGGTCAATTCGTTATTTGTTTGTAAATCAATCTTTTTATTGGCGATAAAAAATAATGAATTTTATGGGCTTGTGTCCAAAAATCTGTTTATGCTGTGATTTGAAATGAGCAAATAGTGTAATCGCACATTTGATTTGTTGTTTTTCTTTTTTGTCATTTGCACTGTAATTTAAGCTCGTTGTGTGTGTGTGTGTGTGTGTTTGTGTTTTTTCTCTCTTGGCATACGCCATTTTATACAAAATGACTGTACTGATTAAACAAATCGTAAATGAAATCGGAAACTTGCGCTGTTTACAATTTGTTTCAAAAATTTGCTTTTGTTTCAATAATCGCTCAGTAGCAAATTCTTTCAGTCATATACATACATATAATATACGAATGCCTTATGTGAATGTCAAATTTGGTTTACATTTTGCTCACTATTATCGAATTTCCGTATGTATTCGATGTGCCTCTCGTGCTGTACATGATAAGAAAGGGTCTGTTATCATTTTGCGACCGTTTTTTTTTTTGCACTTTTTTTATCAATTGAGAAAGTAAATATTTTGTGTAGATTGTGCAGTGGAAACGTAATTGACAAGCTGAGCTAGACAAATTGCAATCGCAACTTTTTTTTTTTCTTCTATGTTGACAAATTGGAATGATCGAACGACATATCGCAAATCGCCTTTTTAGTTTCTTCTCTCTCTCTCTCTCTCTCTCTCTCATTCTCTCTCCTTCTCTCTCCTTCTCTCTCCTTCTCTCTCCTTCTCTCTCTTTCTCTCTCCTTCTCTCTCTCTTTCTCTTTCCATTCCTCTCTCTCTTTTTCGTTTTGATTTTATCGAAATGTTTGACATCGTTAAAATCGTTCAAATTAAAACGCAATAACCATATCTGGATGATGGTGATTCAATCGAATTACATGCAGCTTTTGACAAAAAAAAAAAGAATATAGTAACATTCGTGCATTGACCATTTGCTTTATCCGGCAGCATTTGATTAATTATTTTGATAATTATAAGCTTGATGTTGCGTCCATAATTTGTTGATTTTTTTTTCTTTCTTTCTTTGACAAAATTAGTCGTAAAATTATTGAGTATGACATATTTGATTGCAACATACACGCCAATTATTTAATAGCTCAGTGTCAGTTTGTTCGCATAACATGTATGTTTGATTTAACTTATTACCTTAATATAATCTAAATCGGTAAGCGGTGCACGTAACTTCCACTGAAAATTGCTGGCATAGCATGCTTTGATGCGAATTATTATAACGCCAAGTTATCGAATATGATCTTTCATTACGTTGCTTATTAGTTGCGATACCAAAGAAAATTTGTTTGTTTTTTTTTTTTTTTTTTTTTTTGTTTCTCCACACTTTTGCATCTTTCGATTCACAATTCGAAAGGTGTATTGCGTTTAATTATATGCAAATGAGTTCCATTTTAATGAAAAAAAAAAATGTGTGTACCTTCACACGGTTCATTCAAATAGTAGTTTATTAACCCATTTGTTTTTTTTTTCCTCGATAAATGGAATTTTTTTTGTCGTGATCCTGTTTCATTTCGGGTTTACTCAAATGATTCACACAGAAAAAAGGTAAATATTTTGATCGGAAAACAACGACACTTCCAGAAAATGTGAAAATTGTAATTGACTTGAATTTGCGTCGCAATATTACGACTCACAATAAGTGGAACAGAATTGTTTTGATACAAGTGACAAAAATTTTCATGCGCATTGCATATTTTTGCGTTTTTTCATTATTTCATAAATTGTTTGTTGATATGTGGTGTCCATTGTCCATGTCCATAAACATAATTTTTTTTGAGCAGTCCATCCGGTCCGGGGTGTTTATCTAGAGAATCAAATAAACAATCAATTCATGCAAAATCAAATCGATTGTATTCGATGAATGAACATAGTTCAATATTATTGAATCGATGTCAGTAACTTGTTATTGTCATAAAACAAAACAAAACAAAAATGTGAATATTGAAGCGAAGCTAAATTTAAAATAATCGAAATTAAGACTTGATACGAAAACAATCAAGCGACACACATTAAAAAATGCGAGTGTTGAAAACCATCTGTTTACTCCGTCGATAACATCTTGTAAATGTGTGCCAGTGTTCATTTCTTAGAAAACTGAATACATTACATTCTTTAATTGAAAAACAAAAACAAATGAAACACTTTTATCATTCGAAAATTTATCGTTTTAAATCGCAACGAATTTTTGTGTATCTAAATAATAACAATAAAATCAATCACAACAAACATGAGTGTTTCGCTTCTAAGCTTGCCCAATATAAATGTATTATACAGACAATTGGTCGGAAAATTTTCATCATAAAAATATCTCATGCGAATCACAATTGTTTTTTATTCTCATTCTGTTCTCATGAATTGAGGACGAAAAAATATTCGTGCCAAAAAAAAACAAAATAAAAACTAAGAATTTTTGACACACACACACACACACACAAAACAAGAGAGAGAGAGAGAGAGAGAGAGAGAGAGAGAGAGAGAGAGAGAGAGAGAGAGAGAGAGAGAGAGAGAGACGAGAGAGAGAGAGAGAGAGAGAAAAAGTGAAAGAGATAAGAACAGAAGAAGTAAAAAAAAAAACGCGTGAGAAAAATAACATAAATGGAATTCAGTATCTCTCAAAATAAATCAAAGAAGCGTCGCAAGTGAGAACACTAGCTCAAAATAGATTTTTCATTTCAAGCATATTTCCAATGAAAAAAGCTTTGATTGGCATATAGTTCATTCTATGAACTGATTCCTTCGTTGAAATATATATACACTTGGTAATGAGTTGAAAAATATGAATTCAACCGAAAGAAAAGAAAAAACAACAAATACATCCACTCAAGAGATTAAAAGGATTTAAAAGCAAAAACTGCGCAATAAAATTTTTTTAAAATTTTTTTTTTTTTTTTTTTTGTTTTCATTTCGCAGCCATTAGAACACTCATTCGGATTATTTGATGGATTTAAAAATAGATTGTTTCTTATTTAATTTGTTTCATGTGCTAATCAATGCTAAAATTGACATATTTCAAACATTTAATAATTTTCGAACGGTGCATTTTCGAATCTTCCGACAATTCGATCGTAAAATGTATGAAAATGACTTTGAGATAATCGCTCTTTCCTTTTTGTACTTTGCCGGAATGTAACCGATTAAACATACTCGATTTTGTTGTTAATTGTTGATTTTTCATCGTCCTTTTTTTGTTTTTGCTCTTCTTCTCCATTTGCGATGCGATCTTTTTGTGCTCACGGTTCATTTCATTCGATTAATGATAAATATGCGGCTTTGAGAACAAATTGCTATGAAAATGGCGCTGATGATGACGAACTAGCTTGTTTATGAAATGTGTACTATTGGCTGGCGTGTGTTTGATTAGAGCATCACAGAGTACATAATTCATTTCGATTATGAGAGTAAAATTTATCAGTTAAAGCGATAACCTAAATTTTATGCGATTTTTGACCCGCTAGCTAGCTGAAATGATTGTCCAAATGTGTGTGGATTGTCTGAAAAAAATTTTTTGTAAATAAAATTCACAAAAGGCAACCTATTTGAATTGTGCAATGAAACAAAAATTGATTGTGATTATCATATTGCTAACAAAAAGGACGAGCTTACAACAAATCTCTCACGTACATTTTTAATTTTACGAAGTGAGCAGAGATTTTTTGTTATGATTCTATTGGAATTAGATTTAAATGTCTTCTTTTTTTTTTATTTGTTTCAATCTGATAATGAGAATAGAGCAACCTTGTTGATGTTTTGACTATTATAATTAGCTATTTACATGTTTTGTGTAGGAAAATATGATTTTTTTTTTTTAATAAATTAAAACTTTGTAGAACAGTGATTGGCTTAATTCAGCAAAAAATTAATCTGTATTATTAACATCGATTCCAAAATGATTCATTGCCAAGAACTTTTCATCTCTGTGTCCACGCTATTTAATCTGTTTTCATAAATTATTTAAAATAATTTGCTTGATAAAATTGTTGGTGGCTTGCCTTCGTCACATGCATAAATAATTCAATAACCGTTTGAATATTCAAATTGAATAATAAAGAAAAAAAAAAAAAGAAACACTTGACGTGTTGTCTTGTGTTGTAAAAACACTTGAATTTTTCTCAGCATCACAGGTAATTTTTGTTGAGATATATATATCGATACAATTTTCACATTGATTAATAAATTCAATTGATTTATTTGCGATATTTGCTGATTTGCATGAGATCGATAAATTGTTGATTTAAATGAACAACACCAAATAAACGATAAGAATCATGAGACATTCCTGTGATCTCTTGTGAACGTGCTATGGGTTTATTTATTTTTTTTTTTGTTCCATTCTCAGTACTTTGTTAATAGTACTATCTTGTGTACAGACAATATCAACGATTTGTTGTTGATTTCTTGATTTTATTAGCGATAATAGCCCACAACATGTTTTAGTTTATTCTTTTTTTTTACATTTAATGAGTGAAAAAGGAACAACTAATTGAATAGCGCATTTGGATTATAAACGTGCATTCTTTGATCAAAATGATAACAAATGGACGAATACTAAAGAGATGAGATTCATTTAAAACGAAAAAACAACGGAAAATGGAACATTTTTGAATGCCATCAAAAAAAAAAAAAAAATGTCCAAATAGGACGCTGTAAATAGCAAATCGTATGGGCGTTTTGTCAAGTACTGTCATATGAAATGCGGCTACATTGGATAGAAATTATGAAAAATGAAAGGAATTCGTTTCTTGGAAGAAAACCTCATTTATCGATGTTACTGAGTGATACTTTTGTCAATCACTTTATCTATTTTTGGGATGGTGTGACGTTGATAATAAAGATTTGTTCTAGTTTCAATAAGATCTCCTTTACAATTGTCTTGTCTTGTCTTGTCTTGTATCGTATTCTCAACGATTGATGTGGTTACAAAGAACGAATACAGATTTATTTTCGAGATTTAACCTATTTCTCATTTTTTCATCTGCAAGTGGAAATATTTTCGAGTGCTTTCTTTCAAAAAAAAAAAAAAGAAAAAAAATGCGACATGACACAGAATCAAGCAGTGCAAACACTTAAAATGCACTCATGTCAGTCATATAAGTTGACATGGAAACGAGAGACGAAGATGAATGCAAAAAAACAAATAGTTGTTTCTCATCTTGAAATAGCAATCAAGCCAGTCAACACGTCACTCATATGAGCTCATCGTGTGCAGTTCATGGAGTCCTATAGTTAATAAGACATAAATACCTTGGCAACTGGCTTCGTCTACTGGGACCATTTTTTTTACTTGTTATTTTGTGTCTTAATTCGAAATTTCACTGTTTCCCCATGACAAACACAGTCAGATTTAGAACAAAAATCTTGTCGCAAAACACTCGATTCAGGCCACTCGATCTCTGCTCATACAATGTACTATCATTAATAATACGATTTATGTGAATAAACACTTTATATTTCCAACAATTTTTCAAAGCTAATGATACACTCAAAGCAGTATACAATTCGCGAGATGAATCAATTCCTTTTATTCTCTGTTTCGCATTGAAAATTGAATTTATCAAAAAAGAAAAGAATGCAAATAAATCAAGGTCATTCAATCAACAGCATTCAAAAAGTGCATGCAGTTTGAGTAAAATTGAATTCAATAGCATGATTGTGATTAAATGCTATGGATTAATAGCACACAAAGTGCTGGTGAACGAAAAGTGTCGAAATGTATTGTGCTGTTTTTATGCTTGTCAATTTGTGACATTTGACCGATAAGAAGAAAATAGAGCCTATACGTCTGATGACAAATATGTTGATTGATAGCCCAGTTTTTTTTTTTTTTTTTTTTTTTTTTTTGACTTGACGAATGTTCAACTCAATCTCTTTTTATTTTTATTTTTATTTTTTTCGTTCGTTTCTATCTATACAAGCGAATGAACTTCCTTCACTGAACTATTCAGCAATTAGTTGCACGTCAAGTACATGCCGGCCGACTAGTTTTGATATGCCAATAACACATCCATTTGACAGCTCAAGTAACTTGACCGTATAACATTTTGATTGCTTCAATCAAAGTGAAACTAAATATTGAATCATTTTCTCTTGGAAAAAAGTTATAAAAACAAAAAAAAAAACTGTAATTGTCATTTAAAAAGTAAAAATTGTGAAGCATTCCAAAGCAGTCGGAAGCATGCATTATAAAAGTCAGTTGGCGTGCCATTTTCATGACGAACAAAAGACAAAACTTTCCATCAACTAAAAATGCACCGACTGCATACATAACCAAGCGTATCTAATAAATTTATATCGCAATATATTACATGGTAATTAGAAACGATAGAGTAATTTTATATGTGAGACCCAAGGCAGATAGAGTGAGAAAAAAACGGCGCGCAATTACAGTATTTGTTTTGAATGACATCAACTAATCATTTTGAGCGTTATTCTAAACATGATAGACCACAAGGCGGCAATTTCTCATATATTCAATCAAAATGTGCCGAGAAAACGCGTTGCAAAAACGAAAAACAAAAAAACAAAAATTTTTTATAATGAATCATTTCACTGCACTGCGGTGAATTAGCAAACACAATTGAATAAACAGAATAAGAAGAGCAAGAAGAATGAGAAAGAAATGTGTGTGTGTGTGTTTATTTACAGTGCAATATTAATTCAAAACAAATCACATTTTATAATGACATTTGTCATCCGTTTACGATTTGCCTGTACCAAAGTTCTAAATCGTGGAAATGTTTTGTGTAAACATATCATCATCACAAGCGTTGTAGTAATAAATATTTTGCTCCTTGTTTTGTCACAAATTGTGTTCGCTTCTTTTTCTTCTATATCTTCTTCCTTCTTTTTTTTTTCATTTTTTTTTTGTTTGTTTTCATCTTACTTGGCACATATAACTGCATACATTTTCAAGAAATATATCGAAATTAAAATGGCGTATCGAATGTTGTAACGCATCAGTGCGACATGATATAGGAAAATTTTCATTGAATCTCAGATTAAAATAAGCAAAAAAAAAAAAAAAAAAAAAAAATTAGAATGCACAAGATCACGTACACAACAAATTTTCGATTGCGCGCCAAAAAACAAAAGAAAAAAGGTTCTTCTACTCTCGCGTGTAATTAAGACAAGTTGCAGACACGAATCGAGCTGTGATACTTGCAAAGCGGTTCATTTTTGCATTTCGGGTCGACAAGTGAACAATCAAATGAACACTCGCGGCATTATTTTGACATGTATAGTTTTGCTGTTGCTCGGTATAACCGACTTGAATAAATGCCAAAGTTATTTCACAAGCTAGATAAATTCTGAGAATTGAACGGATTTCGTATTCATTTAGCTTTTCATCAAGAAACAGAGAGAGAGAGAGAGAGAGAGAGAGAGAGAGAGAGAGAGAGAAAGAGAGAAAGAAAGAATTCAATGCAAATGCCATTTAAATGCATTCATTTGTGCATTCCTCGAACCGCAAATTTTCCATTCGATGTAATGCACACTGATCGATAGAGTTTTTTCCATTGTATTTCCTTTGGCACATGTTGAACCGATTGTGTTTAGTTTGGAGCAGCAAAGACTTAATGTCACCGCATTTTAAATTTCATACCACGTCAAATCAATCGTTCTGTTTTTTTCTTCTTCTTCTTCTTTTTCTTCTCCTTCTTTTTCTCTATTTTGTGATTTGATCAAAGCTCAATTAGAATATGTTTATTATAAACGATTGTTTACACTCTATTTGTTTATGTAATTAAATGGAATTTTATTCACAAATAAGTCATTCAGTATGAATAGTCTATTTTATTGTTATTGACGGCACATTCCTTTTGATTCACTATTATATCGTGTTTGGTTAAAAGAAAAATATTTTAATCGATATAAAAAATTGCCAACATGATTCATGTTCGAGGGAAAATTACTAAATGCATATGAGGAAAATAACAGCTTAGTAAACTAGAATTAGTTTAAATCAGAGGTGATCTTTTTTTTTTTTTTCTTAATCATTTGGCAACACAGTTCGAAATCATTGCATCGATTGTTACAACGTAGATAATTAATTGAAAAGAATTCTCCGAATTGTGCGATTGATCATTATTGGCTAATTACTTGTATACGTCACAGAGTATAAACCGCAAATGCGCTACAATCAACTAGTTGATGAAAAGAAGTGGGAAAAAAAAACAAAATTAAATCAAATGTACTGAACGTTGTTGCATTTTAATTATTTTGCACGCTTTAAGAGATACTATTTAGATTTTCTGTGGACTATGTCATTGATATGACGTTAAACGAACGAAAAAAAAAATATAGTCACACTGTCTGCAAACGTGATTGAGATGAATCAAATATTATGGGGATATTACGTTAGTTTTGCAGTATAGTTTTACAGTATTTAAATACGTAAAGAATAGAGAAAAAAAAATATATGCAATTAACCGCAAAGTCATAATATGACAACTTTTTTTTTTTTTCGTATATTGCATATCAAAAATATCGCCACAAGTGCTCATAGCGCATTCGGGTGATTGACGTTAGTTAAAGAGCAATAATCAAAACGGACAAAATTCACGATGTAATCTAAAAAGAGAAAAAAAAAACATCTTGTATTACGTGCTTATTTGTCAATTCGCTTGAACACAAGTCACAATGAGTAATTGATCTTCAAAAACCCCATAAAATTGGAACAAAAAAAAAAAAAAAAGAAGAAACAATGAAAATTTCAATGGAAATATGATCCGAACAATTGCAAAGTAAAAAAAAAGAAACTGAATAAAAAGTGTTTTCATTCTGTTCATACGATTGCTTGCAACTGCTGTGTCATTTGAATATGAACAAAAATTACGATTGAAAATTTCGATTGCAGTTATTCTCTCGAATGTTTCATCACCTTGATAATTTTCATGAAAAAAAAAACCCTAAATGAATGTTCGCATTTAATGTAGCGAAGGAAATATGATATGCATTATAGTTCTATTCTTGAATCAGCAATTTTCCAACAAATGAAAGAAAAAAATCACTATTTCAACGTAGATTTTTTCTTTATAATTCATGAAAATACTTAAAATACAAATGACAAACAAATACGATAGAGAGAATGTTGAAACAAAAAATACCGACCGGTTCCAAGTATATCGAACAGCTTTGGTAACAGAAAACGTAGAAAAAATTAAAAAAAAAAAAACAATGTGCAAATATATTCAAAACAGTGAAACGAGTCAAATAAAAATTTGCCGATCGCATATTAACTTAGATTCTGTTGTACCGATATATATGCGTATCAAAATGAAAGATATATGGGCAAAGTATACAAACATTACCATAAGCACACGCGTACTCATACATTCATGAATACGGGACACACGATAAATAAATAAATAACTTTAGAAAAAAAAAAGAAGTGGGAAAAAGAAGAACAAACAAACGCAAAGCGCAACAGAGCAGCATCGTATGTACATAACATACACACATACTAATACATGTACAATAAATTGCAAATACAAAACAAGCAACGACAAAAGATACGGCAAAATGCGATAAACGAATAGAATGAAATGAGACAAACAAACAAAAAACCAAAACATTGTCGGAATCGACACACAGCGCAAAAATTACACTCTCGAGATTACCATATATATATAAGTGGGTCTTCGATTTATGGCAGACATTCAGTCGCCGACTAAGTATCACAGAGAAAACAACTCAACCCAAGAGTTAAGATAGCTAAAAAAAAACGAAAGAAAGAAAGAAATAAAATAAAATTGAAAACTGCTTCCACTTTAAAGCAATTTTACCAGTTAACAAGTCAATTGAGAAAAGAAATAAAATTGAAAATTCTAAACAAAATCGATTCGAGCTATTCAACAGATCAATCAACAAGCGCGTTTAAAAAAAAAAAAAAATTTCGTTCAACTAAAAAGTTTTCCAACCCAAATCTCCGTCGAAAACCGATAAAGAAAGAAAAAAAAAAAAGAACGAAGAAAATATTTAAATAAAAACTATACGCATACTCGCCAAAGCGGAAGACTTTACAAAGTTCACTTATATACAGAGTTGACGCAGCTAAAAACGACCGTCTTCAACAGAATAATATAAGCATACACACACACAGAGACGCTCACAATCTGTGTTTTTCTTCTATATATTATTTGCGACGCAGCACACAAGCAAACGACTGCAGCAACAGCTTATATACAACGAGCAAACGAAACGAGAGTATAGACAGCGAACGGAACGATTTGCCATTCATTCGCAAAGAGTAAAGCAATCAAAGAAGACGTACATTTTAAGTGCGAAACAAAAATCCCACTGCAAACCAAAAAAACAAAAAAATAAATAAAACGTGATTAACATTTTCTCAAAAAGAATCGAACAGCAAAACCAAACTAAAGATTCTTACTCAAAATTGAAATTATTGTGATTTTTTTTTTCTCATCGCTAAGTTGAAAATATTTTAATTTGAAATAAAATTCTCGTATTTTTTTTCTTCGTTTATAATTTAAAACGAGGAAATCGTGGTTTAAAGAAATTCAACAATTCTACATAATAAAAAGCAACTTTGAACTGACAGTATTATTATAATCATTACAAAGAAGAAAAACCGACGTGAATTTAAATAAAAAAGCAATAAGTAATTGTGTATTCTATTGATAAAAGCGAAAAAAAAAATCGGAACATTTAAATTGAACAAATACGAAAAGGAAGAAATAAAGTGAATACGATTCCTTAGTAGAAATAAAAACCAGTTATAATAAAAGAAAAAACTAAGCTGCAAACCTGTGAAACAATCACCAGAAAGAAAATTGACAATATAGAGAAAAAAAAAGAAATCAGAATTATAATTATCATTCTCGTTTGCGCGACAGCAAAGCAAAACTAGTCAAGGCTATACCAGACATAAAGAGAGAAAATAAAAAATTAAAATTACTCAAGTTGCATATGAAAAGAAACAACTACGAGTGCATTCATTGAAATCGACAAATATTCCTTTGACAACAAAATCATAAAATTAATCAAGAGAAAAACAAAAACTGTTGAAGTGAAAAGTTCAAAAAGCAAAACTAAAAGAAAAATTTAAAAAACTGACTGTATATCTAATCGCAAACACCTAAAGCATTCCCAGATAAGCGTTATCAAATTACTTGAAATAAGAGCGCATGAAATAAGCAAAACAACTTGCCGTACTAAAAGAAATAAATATTTTCTGAAAAATTTTATTGAAAGCTGCAAGATTTATTTGCTTCAACGGCATTAAAAACAAGTGAAAACAACCAATCCCGAATGAAGTGCTGCACAAATACAGTTCGTAACAATACAGCCAACATGATTGATACACTCACATACAATCCACAACCAGAAAATTGGTTGTACGAAATTCGTCAAAAAGGCCACGACAGCACCTGCTATGTTATGGTCCCGCATGCAAGAGTAGGTTTCATATTTAAAACGCATTTCCGTTTTCATTTTTTTTTTCCACTCTTCACATTGTCCTTCCGCGAGCAAAATAGAAAAACAAAACAAAAAAAAAAAAAAAAAAACAAAAAGAAGAAAAACAAAATTCTTTATTCACTTACTCACTCATGAGCAACACAAAATTATGCAGAAATTTGTTTACACGTGCCACAACAGATGAGTTGTGTTTTGGTTTTCCAGCTCTCCCATTGGGCGCAGATGGAAAACGCAATTAAATGGTTGAAACGCAATGCGCAATGCGCATGCTTTTATCCAGAAAATGTGTTTATTGACAATTTTTTTTCTTCTTTTTTTTTGTAAACAATGTCTGGTTTGCACATACATATTATGTTACCCTCAATGGGAAAAACAAATTTCAAATGGAAACAAACGATGGGCACGTGTACGCAATTTATGCGTTTTAACCATTTTGGTAGTGGAATTTTCCGATGTTTTTCCTTCCTGATACAATGTATTCAGCATACATGTTGTGTGTCCTTACGATCAAAATACATTCCGTTTTGTTCAAGTATTTTTTAGCACTTGAACACGAACTGAATTAAGCCTCGTTAAACTTGGCACAACTTGTTTGTCTATTTTTAATCGGTGTGTTCTGAATTTTTTCTTTGTTTTTGTTTGTTTTTTTTTTTTTCTTTCTTTGGCATTATGCTCAACACTTTCTTGATCGAATTTTTTATTTTTTTTTTTTCAATGAACTATTATTCAATGAGTTGCCATTTGCTGTTCAATTAATAACAATGAAAGAAATATTTATAAATGAAAGAATCTCATTTAAATTAATCATTACTAATAAAAAAATTTTCTTTTATTTTTTTTTCGTTTTGTTTCTCTCTATAGGATCTTGTAAAATCGCATTTAATGTTCGCCGTGCGCGAAGAAGTTGAAGTACTCAAGGAGAAAATATCCGAATTAATGGATCGGATAAATCAGCTTGAAGTTGAGAATACGATATTAAAAGCAAATGCATCGCAAGAAACATTGACCAAATTGACAACGGCCGCACCAACAAAAACAACACACACAGCGACCAACTCAAACCCATCAAATGGACCAATTTCATAAGCCGTGTTCATACAAATGCACAATCATTCACAGACAGACATTTTTTATTGATGCGCCAAATCAAAATGCGCTTTCGTTTTTTTTTTTTTTTCTTCTTACAAATAAATAACATCAAATCAACAAAAAAAAAAAAAATGGGAAAAAAAAGAATCAAATTTATCGCAAATGCCACTTCGCAATCAAATCGAATGCTCTACGCTAAATATGAACACTGCTTTCGATAAGAGAATTGAAAAAAAAAAAATAAAAAATGGCGAAATGAAAACAAAAAATACCAATCAACCGGAATGTTTGCGATATAAAATGTAAAAACACTCAATCTTGCTTCGTTTCATTCGGATACTTTGTAATGTGTGTATTGAAACACCAAAATTAAATTTAAAAAAAAAAAACAAAACAAAAAAAACATTTGAAATATTTATATTTGCATAATCGAGCAACATAAGCATTCAATGAACAAGCAAGATAATTTAATTTTTTTTGTGATAAAATTCTTTAAAAACCAAAATTAAAATTCATATAAAATGCAATTTTAATGAACACGGCTGGATTTAAGCCAGAGACATTATAAAGACACGACAGTTCGCCAGGACGTAAAACAGAAGATAGGAAAATCTTTTGTGGTGGCCCATTTTTGCTCCCGGAGGGTGTTCCCAATAATAAAATCAAATCAATCGCCGGATGTGCAGCGAAAAAATAGACGATATGATAGATGACATGGAAGTGTGAACATAGCTGTTACATCGCAAATCGATGAAAAGCGCAAAGGAAAAAGATAAAACATTGTATACTCACTTTTTCCAAATGAAAGAAAAACGAAAAAAAAAAAATCTAACGCAAAAACGTTCATCTAGAAACGAATTTGCAAGAGAAAAAAAAAAAGATAAAAAAATTTGATGTAAATTATAAAATGGCTTATCAAAAATGAAAACAACACAAAACAAAACAATATATTTAATTGAGATTGTATTGTGAACACCTGATCGACGTGTTAGACTGCAATAAAAATGTTGATAGTTTAATTACTACAAATTTTGCAATAAGATTCAATAACTTATTTAATGTATAATAATGATATTAAGAGCAACCACATCAGATAAATAAAAAAAACAAAATGAAATAGAAATGAATATTCAAAAAAAGAAGAAGAAAAAAAATCACATGAACAAACTACAAAAATTGAACTGTAATTCAATATATATATATATATTATTACACTCTATTTCTGACGAATCTGACACGGTCACACTCAAACAAATCTAATATAAAAGTTTTATTAAACAACAATAACAAAAACGAAAAAAAAAAAAAAAAAAAAAAAAACACAACAATATGTAAGCACATTCATCAAGTATGCAAATTTAATTTTGAAGTCATTGAAAAATAAAAGATAAAACACACACACACAAACACACATAGAATTAATTTCTGTTAAAATATATGTTACTGATAAACAATGATACAATTTAAAGAAAAAAAAAAACTATATAAATATATATTCTTTGTGATGCATTAAGAAAAGAAGTCAATAAATGAGAAAATCAGTAAAAAAAAAAAGAAAAAAAAAATATCAGAAAACAAATGAATGAGATAAAAATCAAATGAATTTTGTAATTTATTTTTCATAATTTTCATTTTATTTTCTCAATTAATTTGGGTGGTCATCAATAGCGTTAAATTGCGAAAGACAAAAAAAAAAATCTATGGCAAAATCAACATATGTTCTTGTATGTTCATTTTCTTTCGTTCATCATCACAATTTTTCAATTTGTCGTCAAATTTGAAATGCCGCAATTTGCTTGAAATTAACTGATAAATTTAAATTTCATTTTTTTTTCTCAATTTATTAATTTTTTTGTTTTTTTTTTTTTGTTTCTGTCGACTTGATTTTATTTTTTTATTCAGCAATATACGATTTATACAAAATCAGCTTCACATGATTTTTTTTTCTCTATAATATTTGCAAATTAATTTTGTGCAACACAACTGATCGCAATTCATACGTCATAAAAATAAGTGTCAATTTTTATAATTTCTCTCTTAAGCAACAAAAGCAAATATAAAAAAAAAAAAAAAAAACAACAACAAATCCTTGTGTCACGAAACAACTCATTAAATGTGTCATTTTTTTTCACATAAATTAATATTTAAATGTATTTATGAGTGTAAAGGAGATAAAATGTACCGAATCACACACACACTGGTAGTTAAAATTTGTATAGATGCCAATATTCGGCAAAAATATGAGAAAAAAAAAAAATTGGAGAAAACGCATTAAACTTGAAATTGGTTGACACCAGAAATGTTTTTAAAATAGATGCAAGTGGTTTAAGTATTTTATTGAAATAAAAATTCTAATAAAATTATGTAACCACTGCAGAGCAGGAAAAAAGAAATGAAGAAGAAGAAGAAGAAGAAGAAGAAAAAAAAAATAATAAACGAATCAGACTGGCTGTGTGAGTAAAGGTTAAAATAAAAGTGAAAATGAAATATTATTCTGTAGTTGAATATATATCTATGGATGTTAATTATACTATTTATTGTTTCGCATCGTGAAAGTAATAATGGTTTGAATTGAATTTTAAAAGAAAAAAGAATGAAAAATACAGGAGCATAGGTATTGAAATCGAAAATACTATGGCGAAGTTTTGATTTACTTCACGGATTATTCGTTTGCAACAAACTATCGATTACTTTTTTTTTTTTAAATATATCAAAATGAAAAATGAAGCATTCACACAATAAATTCTATCCATGTAATATTTAGAATAAGAAAATTATGCATTCGATCTAAGCATAACATGGAATAAATAACAAATAAAAAAAAAAAAAAACTTAAAAATCAAATCCATTTTCTTATTGAATTCATTTATTTTCAGCACTCAATGAACTTAAATAGAAAGAAAAATCTTATGCACATTGTACAAAATATTGTGATGTTTACCATGCTCGCAAAGTAAACGATAAGAATAACTTCACAATTTTACAAATGATCTGTTACAGCTCAGCGGTCGAACCATCCAGCCAGAATGTAGGCATCGAGCTTAAATATCAAATAGACTCTATTTTGATTTCTACTGAAATAGTAAAATAATACTTATTGATGCAATAATATGAGATGAAACGATCATTGGCCTTTTTCCTTAATACCGTAAGAAGCAAGTGAACTTCTTGGTAAATAGAGATATTGAAATGTTACTTTAAAAAATATTGAAATTCAAATAATTTGAGATAATTTTTTGTTACACAAAAATTGGGAAAATTATGCAGAATCTTTGCAGTGAATCAATATTTCAACATAATAATCTTTTAGGTTAGTATTAATAATTACTCAAAACGAACCAAATATGTGTTACAACAGAAATTGATTATTCTATAAAAGTTTCTATTTTCAAATTCGCCAAAATCTATGCAACTTTTCAGGTCCTTTGAATCAATAACCATTTAAGGCGTATTTCATTTGGCTTCACAAATGAAATTATAAAATAAGATAAAAACGCTAAAGTACGATACTTAAGTACTTAAATACGCCTAAAATTATACATCAAGTTTTGATTTCTTTTTCAACCAACCACACATGTATTCTTATATCGTATTTGATATTCAAATTGAATATTTCAAGTTCAACTAAATTCAGAATAGTCAAACGGCTATTCATTGAATGGGGAAAAATATCTTTGAATGCTAAAAAGAGCCGATCCGAAGCTATTCTTTTCCATTAATCGATATATTTGCTTATTTCAAATGAAGATATTTGCTAGAAATTTTTATAAAGAATATTGTGTATCAGCATTATTCTGCACTTTGTATTGTTATCAAATCACGGTTGATTTAACGCTGTCGATTTAAAATTATCGGCTTTTAATGGTAAATTTAAGCATTTTATCGCTCGGTGGGTGTTTTGTAAATCGTTTATTGTTCAATTCACGTGCTAATTTTCCAGTTTAATTTTGGAAGTAGAAAGGACTTTGCTGGCTGCAAATGCCAATGAATGATTTCTATTTCAAATATAATGGCTTCATCAATATGTTTTAAACGTTGCAGTTTGTAGAGAAGATTATTAACGAATTCATGTTGAGTAAAAGTTATTAATTCAAAATGCAAGCCTTTCATTTTATTAAATGGATTGTTTGAATTTTGATTGAAATTGGATCTTTTTGACACTGCCGCCTTTCATCATTTTTTTTTTTTTTTTTTTTTTTTTTTTCTTTTTTTGGCGCAGTATAAAGATATAATTATTAAGAGCAATATTGCTTTAGAAATATAGTCTTCTTTCCTTAAGACAGTCAACAAAAACCAAAATCTGATCGACTCCGTTACACTCTTTTCATTAAAATGTTTGTTTTTCAACATTTCGTGCTTTGAATCTTCTATTCAAAGTAATAACATGAAAATCATCTTTTAGTAAATTGATGAAACGTCTCATTTCATCCAAAAACCAATAAGCTACCAATATGATTAAAGTGTGTTATCCAACACATAAAATATCTGCACCTTTTCGATCATGTGTTATACCGATGATGATGTTTTCATACGAAAATTGCAGACAATATTGTATTTGTTTTGTGCCAAAAACCAAAGTGTTAATTTAGCTGGTACGTGATCAATGAAAAAAATCGCACCAATAACATTGTTATCATCGGCATCACGTACATCCTTGTATAAAAAAGTTCACTTTTCTGCTTCTTCAGTTAATGTGATGCGTTTTGTTTCGTTTGAGGCGTTTGTTTTTAAATTTTCCTGATGTTTCGCAGAACATTGTTGTATTTGGTGTTTTGCAAAAAAAAAAAAAAAAAAACAGAAAAAAATAAATTAAGTTATGATCTCAAAAATACATTTGATTAATGCAGAGTTTAAAATTGTATCTGATTTCTTGTCAAGAATGAAATGTTAAAAAAACCACAATGAGATTGATTAATAAGTAACTTGTAACTCTTTAATTTCAAATTAGATAAACACAGCAAGAACTATAGTCTCAATTCTTAATACGATACTTATTTACCGTGATTTAATTTCCGATTTAAAGAAATGAATGCTTGTTGTTTCCTTCCTTTTTATTCAATTTCTTAAACTCTCGCTGTCTTATGTTTTGATTGCATGTGAACCAAATTGTCTGCTGTCTCAATACAATTACGTTTTGGTATCAACAACAACGATCAAGGCAAGTGATGTTTGGACCAAAAAAAAAAAAAAATATCAGGAAGAGAATCAAAAATTATGGCGCATACACAAACAAATTATATCAGAAAAATTAATTTTCAACAAAACCAGAACAAATATGAAAAAATACAGATCAAAATTGAAGCCGCCCACAAAACGTTTTTTTTTTTCTTCTTCTTCTTCTGTTTTGTTTTTTGGTTCCTTTTTCTCAACCCAAAATCTGGAGCAATTTTATCGTGTCGAGAATAGGAAATGAAAATAAGAGAAATTGGAATTAAAGCAGAAATAAAACGAACGTTTAACAAAAATTACTAGACAATGATGTGTTTAACCGCACAAATTTGGTCCACATCACAACATGGAACAAATTATTGAATCAAATGTGTTCGAAATAGCGAGAGAAAACTGCTGATTTTCGAATCGAAAGTACCTCATGTTATGAGAAAAAAAAAAATAATGATTGAACTTCCTCTACTGTCTTTTACGTGTTTTTTTTTTCTTCTCTTCATTCAACTGTTTTAGAAATAAAAAAAAATTAAACGGCAAGAGGCAAGGATATCACGCAGCTATTAAAATCAGAGTTTTTTTTTTCTTTCCCTAAATTAAATACATGATAAATTCTTGTAATAGTCGTGCTAATATATTGGTTGGAAAGTGTGCGCTTAGTAGCACACACGATATCATCAGAAACTATTGAATTGGCTAGCATGCTTGTCTTAAGATTATGTTTCATTTTGATAAAGTCAATTGAAGGCCTCTTGAACCGAACAACAATTTTTTGTTGCCCCTTTTTACTCTTTATTATAGAAAAACGAAAGGAAAATACGATTCATTGGATTCGCTTGTTACTTGCTCCTTGATAAATGCACTCCATAGAGCAAAGAATTATGAGAGAAATAAAAGAATTGAAAAGGTTTGATATTAGGTAAGAAAGGTAAGTATTGCATATTTTCTTCTTTCTTTTCGCTTGTATAGATTCCTTTTTGTTTATGATTTCGGATGCATCTGAAGTGCACATAGTCGACGTTCGTCAAACAAACAGGTAGATAATCGTTATTTGAATACACTTCAGTTTATCGCTTTTTTTTTTTAGCATGAATGCAGAATCACGCAAACAATAATCACTTAAGACGAACATGTCTATGCGTAAAAAATGTATGCAAAAAAAAAACTGCCATAATATTTCGATCGATAAATTGAAAAAAAAAAAAATCATAATTTTTAAAACGTCAATTTTGTGATCGTTCCAGATGAATGTTTGTTATTGTTCACGATTTGAGCACCTCAAACACTTTTTTTACGTACGAATACACACTTTTGCGAAAGATGCTTTCTTTGATCAAATTCATTCTTTTCTCCTTTCTCTCCCTCTCTCTCTCTCTCTCTCTCTCTCTCTCTCTCTCTCCCTCTTTCTTTCTCTCTCTTTCTCTTTCTTTCTCTTTCTTTCTCTCTTTTTTTCTCTTTTTCTCTCTTTTTCTCACTCTCTCTTCTTTTCTCCCTTTTTCTCTATTGCTCTCTGTTTTGATATGTTCTATTGAAATATTTTCTAAGGCAAGGATTTTATTCTTACGCAAGTGAAGTATGAATGCATAATTCATAGTTAGGAATTCAATAATATTAGATGTGATTGTAACAAATGACTGAAATACCACAAAATCTATCAATTTTTTTTTTTGCACTAATGTACCGTAGAATGTCCGATTTGTAATGCAGTTAATAATAGATCAGTCAAATCGGCCTTGAACAAAGGGCGATAAATGTTTAACGTGGGTTGTGCAGAAATTGTTTGAAACCGTTTAATACCGTTTACGTTGCCCTGTAATTTACGATGTAGCGCCATTGAAGCAATCAATCAGAGTTCATTTGGCTTATGTGCGTAACTGCGCCTATTTATTTTTTTTTATCAGAAACATAGTGCATGGAAACAAAAATAGGGAAGAAAACATATTTTCCCAAATCAAAATAAATTTATTTTGCCATTGCATTTTCAATTTGGTTGAAATATATCTAGAGAGAGCGAGAGAGGGAGAGAGAGAGAGAGAGCGAGAGAGAGAGAGAGAAATGGAAAAAGGTAAGAACTAAAGAGCAGAAGCAACAAAAGATTGACTTTAGCATATGAAATGCATTGTACCACATAATTAACAAGTGTGAAAAATAGAGCAAAACCAGACAATTCGGCAAATTCGAAAGGAACAAAGGAATGATGCCGAAACAAAAAGAAATCATAAACGTTCTATGGACATATAATAAGTCACGCATCCTTCAAAACAACAACAACAAAATCGAAAGCACAAATCTATCATGAGAATTGTATAAGATTAATGCAATTCAATGGCATTCATTGGTCAAATGAACACATTTGCGAAAAACGAAAAATTGAGAAGCATTAAAGGTAATCGAATCTTTTCAACAGAAGTTTCGCAAAAATGAAAGAGATGTTTGAGTGATCGTGTGTTTGATTGATTTATTGTGATTATCATTATTTTTTTGTTTGGCTCTGCTTAAACTACAAAAAAAAAGAAATAGGTGCTAACAGCCTTTAATAAGCCATTTTGAGAAGGTATTTAGCAATTATCTATGGCTAGTTTAGTGGCTCGCGGGTCAGTTGGCTCAATGTTTGAATGGAAATCATGCGAATTTTACACACTCGCAAACACAAACACAAACATGGATCGGAAAACACAAACATGAATCGGATAGCAAAATACAAATCATTTTTCATAGCCCAAACGATATCATTTAGTATTTTCTCAGTATTTTACCGCAAGCTATTTTTCAAATTTCGTTTTTCTTCCGAAAACAAGAGTAAAAGAAAGAAAAATCAATCAAATCTTTTTTACTGTGTGAAAATTAAGCAAAGCAACAAAGTATTAAAGGTAAGAATTATACTAATTTCAAAAATACAAATTATAAAAATGCAGAAAAATCTTTATTTGTCATTGAATTTCATTGCATTGGGCTTGAATGACTTTTCATAACAAAATTCAACATCACTTGAACAATTCGCATAATTGTGTGCGCACAAAATGTGCATAATGCATATCCACATTGTTTTCATGCAATGAAATGTTAGAGAATGGCATTTATCCAATAAATGCCAAATATTATAATTGCCTAATGATAATTTCGACAGAAGAAAAAAAAAGCGAATTATTGCTTAACTGAAGCCGCAAACGAAAATCATTTATGTGTTGTTTATCCTCTTCACGTGTTTTTTGTTGATCGCACGTAACCCGTGCTTAGCAAACTGAATGATCAGCAGTTGTTAGATCCTTCAGGAAATAGTGCATTCCATCTTTTGTATTTGTGCATAAAAAGCGAACGCGTTTATTCATTGACTCGAATTAACTTCACGCAATACTTACGGACAGAGAAAGACTTCATGGTTTTGGTTTCTTTTGTTTTTCACGCAGATTTCATTGGAATTAGTTTTGGCATGCGATCAATGTTGAGAAACAGAAGTTATATATTCTTAACATAATCGGCATTTTTATTTAGATAACGTGTGATGTATACGTCTGCTTATGCTAATAATTGTGAGCTAATTCGACAGATACTTTGCTACACCGAAGACGGGCGGGGAAGGGGGAAAAAAGAAGCTGAAAAATGCGAAGAAAAAAAAAATCGAAAGTAACGAAAACGAAAGTCATGCATTCAAATGCGATTTGATGCTCATCTGTGAAACAGTGGCAGTTTTCTGAGCACGAGACAACCAGTCAATTATTACACTGCAATCATTATTTGTCTTAACCAAATGCCATTACTTGCATTCTTACTCAATTCTCATCCGTTTGAATTTTGATGAAGTAAAAAAAATGACATTGTCACAACCGGAGGCAATGCGGTATAAATCGCCAACGCCCTAACCTAACAATTAAAAATTCGTTTGTGTGATGAATCAGTTTAAATATCACGATTTATGCCAACAAACATATCACCAGCCAGTTAGCCATTGATGAATTATGAACACTATCATTATTGCAGTTAAAATGTCTTGCCATCGGCTTGAATAATAATCGGCAAATTATGACAAATTTTTTTTTTTCGGGGAATCAGCAGTCAAAATTTAGTGAAAAACGAATGAAAAAAGTGTGTTTTAAAATGATTTTTATGCATCATTCATTGGGTTAATATTTCTATAAAGCATCACATAACTAAATTCAATCAATTGAAATAGATCGAACATTTCTTGAAAATCTGGAAAAAAAAAGTCGGTCTAAAATCAAATACTTTTGCGCTAAATTGCTTTATAATTTAAATGTAACCACAACAAGAAAATGATTTGTTGCGCATTTGTTCGGAACTGTTCTGATTTTGTTATTTTTTTTTTCTGTTCGCTTGTAAATGCTCATTTTTACCGCAAAAAGTCTTTAAAATCAGGACTTTCTATAAGATCAAGAGCGCTTGCGCCAAACGGTACCATTTAGTTTTTTTTTTTTTTTTTTTTTTTTTAAGCAGAGAATGTAATATGCGCGTTTATTTCGCTCCTCCGAATCTCGACCGCAAATTATTGTCATCGTTTTTTTTCCGCTTCGTTTTTACTCAAACTCAATTGATTTGATTTAGTAAGTACATCTTTCACACTTTGGCAATAAACAAGACTATCCTTTTTAGCAAGTTTTGTGTATCTCTTTCCAACTTATGCTATTAAATGGATTCTTTGGGTTCAACAAGTTGATTTCTGGTTTTTCGATATTAAACGGTTGGAAATCCGATCAAGTGCAAACGAACCAAAAAGCAAAAAAAAAAAAAAAGAAAAACAACCAACAACTCAGAACAGAGAAAAAAAAAAATAACTGAGAAAAATGAATTAAGAACAAAAGGTAGCATCGACATAGTGCCGCAATCGAATTGCGCGTAATTTAAAAATTGTTTACTTTTAAATACTTTTACCGATATCGGTGCGTTTGATGTAATTGTGGTTTGAATTCTAGTGGAATTTTCAAGTGCACTGCAAAACATTTAGTTAGAATTGAATTTTTCTCCTTTGGTTTTGATTTATACAGATCATTTGCACCGTAATAATCGACACATCACAACTCATCAAATTGTTCGTTGTTTTTTTTTTTTTTTTTTTTTTGTATTTCTACTTGATACACACGCGTACTATCGACTTTACACAAATACAAATCGGATATGACGATTCAACAAGACATTGATGAGATGCGGTAATAACATTGCAGCCGAGCAAATGAGGGGAAGACAAGAAGAACGATTTTAATTCGAATTGAGCCGTGTTAACATCACTTATTTCGCGAGTTTTTTTTTTTTTTTTTTTTCGTTGTTGTTGTTGTTGTCATTGTCATTGCGTTGTTATTCGATTGATTTTCATTTTGTTGCTTCATTTTATCACCATGTTGATAAAGACCATAAAGAAATTACCGAAGACAATTCGAATGAGAGCAAACATTGAGAAGAAATCAACAAAAGGTATGGAAGTCAAGTGCATCACATCACAAATCCATGCAATCGGCTTTAATTAAAAAGAACATCGGTTCAATTGAACTTGGTTGTTTGCTTCACGCTCTTAACATTTCAAAAATTAGTTAAACGATGATGTAATTATGATTATTACTCTCTGTACAATTCCGATTGCAATTCAATTACCACTTGAACAAAAACAAAACGAAAACTTTCGGTTTTTTTTTTTCGATTCACTGACATCGTCGGCATTGATGTTATCAAACGAAACATCTTCAGCATTGGTATTTAACGGATTTTTGTCCGGTTCGTTTTTTTTTCTTTTGCTTTTTGCAAAATTTTCAAATCTGTGTGAGAATGTCTTAGTTTAATTGTTACTCATTTCGTCTGCATGTATTTAAATTAGCTAACGACAAAAAAAAAAAACAAAACAAAACAAAACGAAACCCAGACTGTTTGACCTCTTAACATCATTGCACAGTCATGGACTAGCACATCCTGTTTCCACTCCAAGTGATTAAACGTCTTTGTACGTTGAAATCAGCGCCTTTTGAATATCCAATATCCGCTGATATCCATCTTTACTTGAATAATAAAATTTCATCACCCACTTTTCATTCGCGCACCACTTGCTGCGTTATGAGAATCAAACAAAGACGAGAGAATTTTTCATTTGCCAATTATAAAAAGGATATTGATCTGAATGAAGAAGAAGAAGAAGAAGAAAAAGAAGAAGAAGAAGAAGAAGAAAAAAAACTTTTCTGATCCCGTTCATTACAGGAAACGACGAAGCAATAAACTGAAAGACTTCAATCGTTGAACAGTGTTCACAATTCATGATGAAAAGTGTGTTACGGTACATTTTTTTTTTTTTTATAAAATGAA
The DNA here is from genome assembly GCA_029041755.1 of Resseliella maxima. Taxonomy (NCBI): domain Eukaryota; kingdom Metazoa; phylum Arthropoda; class Insecta; order Diptera; family Cecidomyiidae; genus Resseliella; species Resseliella maxima. Next base: position 130,608 of record JAQOWM010000950.1, on the reverse strand, counting down.
AACCAATCAACTAATTTGGTCTTTTGAATTGTAAATAAAAGGTACAGTTATGATTTTCAACTATCAGAATTTTATTTCCGTTGCTTATAAAATGTAAGGTATACGAAGTATGAAAAGAAACCAGAATAATGATGTAACAATAACGGAATCTACGGTAAAAATCTATTCAATATTCATTGTTTGTAAACGATAACAAGCGAGAAAAGCAAACGGATAGAGAATGCTGAATCAGTCGTAGCCTATGTTAATATTTAGTTAAATTGTAACATTGTTAGTTTTCTTTTCAAAAAAAAAAAAAAAAAAAAAAAATCCGATCCTTGAACACGGTTTTTGAAAATCAATCAATCATTGATTTTCACACCACAAATGAGCGAGGTAGCGGACGAACGCAGGAAAGAAAGTTGAATTTAAGAAGAAATGCTCTGGTTTAAATAATATAAAGAAAGTGAAAAATGTTTGAACAATTATTGAAAATCGCTAAAAACTGACCGTTGAAAGTTTTTCCAAACAGTAACCGACTGCTTTACCTTCTGCAAATGTTTCGAACAAGAATAGACTCGATTTTAAGAAAGAATAGACCAGAATTTAATTCATCTTACGCATGAGAAATCGGTTTAAATCAATTCTGGTCAAGAAATCCGTTCTATTAATTAATTCATGAAAATTAACCAATCCAACAAACATATAATTAGTTGAATTTGTGTAAATTGTAGACCACACAATGGTTTAACTCTTATTTTAAGCCATAACGAATGGATGTGAAAAATGTTCATAAATGTATTTTGGCTATTGCGATCGAAAAAAAAAAATGTTTCGATTTAAATCGAAAATAGCATTTAATAATATGATTTAATGAACTAGTGTATAAATCAAACATGTCAATCGATAATATTTTGATTGAGAACAGTTGGAGGGTCTGAATCAATCGAACAATGGAAATAGATAGACATAATTTTATTTTTTCGTTAGAAAAATTCCGTTAGTTTCCCATCTCCATATGAAAACGTTGTGTTGTATTACGATGACAACAAACCCTTTTCATTTCCATTTTTGCTGGCGTTAAAAAGATCCTAAATTCAAAAGAATATTTTTCTTATGGTTTTTGTGTGATACAATTTAAAGAAGAACGTTTTTTCTCTTTTTTTTTTCGTTTTGATGCAGCCGATTGCATGTTATTGCATGACTGACTGTCACGGGTCCAAAGGAGTCAATTTAATTGCCATCGAAACAAAAGCACCGACACATTTTACACAAAAAAAAAGGAATTTATACGTTCGATCAACGTGTGGCACTTTGATTCACTTAACTAAATACTGGACATTGAAAATTGATAAATGATTTCATTTGGAGCTTCGAAAAATAAGCAATAAATTTTAATGTGCTTGATCGTAAAATTGCGCAAATAAAGGAGCCGATAGTCAATGTTAGCGGTGGTATCAAAACTAACGTCATGTGATTCGTGAACCCACGTGTTGCATCGATATGCGTGAATCAAAACACACGATAGACCACCACCATTTTATAAAACTGACCCATATATTTCAACGTTTTTTTTTTTTTCTTTTTTATTTCAAATTTTTTCTTCCTACCGATTTGTTCCCTTTTCATACCTTTTGTGATTAAGCGTGAAAAAACGCAGCTCAAAACTTAAACAATGCAAAAGAATTGAATTTTTATATTCATTTTTTTGGTTGTTGTTGTTGTGCGTAAGGCCATTGATAATAATTCATTGCGAACCGTTTTTTTTCTTTTATTTTTTTTTCAGCCCTCGCACGCATTTCTTCAATAAATCGGATTGCGCTTCATACTCAGTCGGTGTTTGTTTCACATAATTTTATTGCTTAATTCTCTCTCAAGTTGCTTAGCAGAATGGTGCGTGTGAAATATAAAATTAATGTCTTTTAATAAAACCATAAATTTTCTTTGAGCACTAGAACAAAACGGCATCGCAGCGAATTTCTTTTTTTTTTATTTCATCTCCTTTCATTTGTATTTTAAAAAGGAAAAATCAAGATCCTCAAGGAGTTAAGCGAACAATAAGAAAACATAATAAGAAAATTAATAATCTATTCAATGATTCAGTCGAAAATCAATTCAATTTTGATTAGTCTTCTGAATCATTGGAGTTGTTTTTTCTCAAAATATGCCTTTGTGTTCAGTATCAGTTTTCGAATGTTTTTAATTAAGTGGAAATTGACACAATTTTTGCTTGTTCAAAAACCAGATTGTTGTATTGTCATCAAAATTGCATGTTTTTAATTTAATTTTATTTTTATGAATTTTTTTTTTTTTTTTTCTTTATAAATCTGCATTTCCACTTTCTATTAGTGAAGAAAAAAAATGAGAAAATCATTATTGTCCATTAACTTGATAGTTTTAAGTGAAAAACACATACTCAAATCAGTGCGAAGGATCAAATTTTTTTTAAATAAATTTTTTCTTCACACAAATCACTGAATATAGTTAAATTTATTGAAATGATTAACCTCGTTAAGATAACATAAGTGAGTTATTGAATGACTTTTGTATTTTGTATGAAATCTAATCATTTTTAATCATTTATAACCAAACCGATTAAATTGGGCCATTTTGGTTAGTTTTCTTATTAAAAAATCAGTCGACTTTGGATGATTATATTTACCTAAAAATGGTTAAAAGTAAGTAAAATCGGTTAACATATCGAACGAGAATTCATTCATTTTGTCTCAAATTTATCGATTATTTAGTCAATCATAAAATTTTCATAAGGGTTAATTTAAAGGTGAATTTGGAATGAAGAAAAAAAAATAAATAAAAAATGTTGACACGATAATCGGATTTGATCTTGCATCTTTCGCACTATGAAGCATTACCGTAGCGAATCAAATTGGCTTATTTGCACTGTTTGAATAAATGCTGATAAATCAACATTTTGATATGAAAACGATATTTTTAATGTTTACCTCAAAAATTGCCCGATCATTGTTTAGAGAATAAAGTTGCTGAAATCAAGAATTTAATAATTGAAAGATTTTTCGTGTAATTTTTATGAATTATTTTATAATTTTAATCATTTGTCTCAAATAAATAATAATTTGTACATTTATCCATAAGTAAAAACTAAAACTTAACATTGTCTTAAGCAAAATAATTCGATTTTAATTTTTATAAAAAAAAAAAATCTTATCTCTACTTTTGTTCAAATAATGAACAAATATTGGACGAAATTTTGATTTTTCTTTCCTTTTAAACTGTGCAAATTTAATTAAAACACAACTTTCATCAAAAAAAAAAAGATTAAAAACTAAATTCAACGTTTCTAATTCTGAATACACACTATTTTCACGTGAAAAAAAAATTACATTTCGTTTGACATTTCAAGAATTCGTTTTAGCTCATTCATATATTGTTGGGCCATTTGAAGTGTTTCATGTTTGGAAAATCTCTTGTCGGGACCAAAACTTGGTAAAACATCGCGTAATTTTTCATATGCATCATTCAAACTATTCATTCGTCGACGTTCACGGGCATTTGCAGCCAATCGTCTTTTCTTCATTACATCTGGTGTCACTTTTGGTATTGTGGTTTTTGATTTTTTTGTTGCTTTTGTCATGGTTGAATTCGATGTGGATGGTATTGTTTTAAGTTGAATTGGGGCTGGTGCTTTTGTAATAATTTGATTTTGCACTTCGTATGTTGTATAGAAATCGGGAACTGGTGAATATTTCATTTGTTCCATAGATCCAGTTGATGATGTCATTGATACGGGCGATGGAATCATTTCAGTTTTATAGGAATCATTATAATAATTTGATGATTTTGGACTATAGCTGCTGTAAATTGATGAATCTGATTTTGGACTTTTTAATCCATCCGATAGCTGATCCTCGATATATGATTGCTCCGGTGGCGTATTGACACATTCATTGTAAATATTCGGATTGTATTGATTGTATGAATAAAAATCACTGGCCAAATAATTTCCATGAAAATTCACGTATGAAGCCATTGTATTAAATTGTTTGATTATTTGCAACACCGTTGAATCAAAACCGAAATAAAAAAAACTTGATTTATTTGTAATTAAATTCGATCGTAAAATATTTCGAATGAAAAATTCAAACACTGATTTTTTGTAAAGAAAAACTTTGATTTCTTTTTTTCAAGCTGAGCTTCAGAAAACACTTGTGCTCGGTTCGAAGACAACCAGTGAACTGATCTAACTTAAATCTGATCGCACGAAAGAAAGTTCACCTTGCATGCTGCGTACTATCACTTCTCATTGAACTGTGTGCTGTTGATTCAAAGAGAATCAACAAAACAACAAAACAACAATAAAGAAAAAAAAAATCTTTTTCGGTTCTTTACTCTCTCTCACACAGATCTTTTCTCTCTCAACGTGCTATATTCGTACGATATGCCGGCTATGAATTTACTTATTCTCTTCGTTACTCTCCGAACTCACAATAAGCTCCGCCCCTATAGAAAGAACGAAGCACAGAAAGAACGATCGTGCCGAGAGTCAAGAAAACATTTGAAAAGGAATCGAGCGATTTTATATTTTTCTCATAAGAGCTGAGTTTCTCTCATCATCGTTTCGTGTTGCGATCAAAGAGATCATATGTATGCATCATCTAAATCGGCCTTATGCCTGTATCATTCCTCAATTCAATCCGCAACATTAATCTACCTGCTGCTATTTCGTCCGTTTACTTGGTGTTATTGTTGTTGTTTTTTTTTTCATTTTATTCATTCGATTGTTTAGTTTGGCTGGCTACTTACAATCGATATTACCGGTTATCCTTATTCTCTGTCTGTCTGTGCCAATTCGATTTCGTGCGCACTTTTATATTCAATGGGAATTCAAACGAACAAAAAAAAAAGAAGATCCTTGTAATCAACATTGTTATTGTGTCTATAAAATAAAGAAAATTTCGAATATTTTTCTATCGATTTCGTTCAAAGTCGTTTATTTTTATATAAAAATTACTTCTATTTAGAAATGCGTGAGATTTTCTTTTTTTTCTAAAATAATAATTTATCTTATCAAAAAGAACACTTGAAACAAATTATTTGATTGCAGAGGTCTTTGATGTGTTGCGGTTGCGACAAAACAGGGGAAAAAAAACAACATTGAAGCAAAATAATATTCATAACTTCTTGTTATTATGCAAAAGTTTGTGATTTGAAGAGGCATGATGTGTATTTAAGGACATTTGTATTTTAGGACATGTCAAGCTCTTTAAAGATGTAACAAATTCCCCCATTGAACGCATTTTTGACAACGAAATTTATAATTGTATAAATCCATGATTTGTGTTCAGTTGGAAATAAAAATCATACTTTCGTAACAGGTTTGGTCATTTCAAGCGCAACTAAACATTACAAAAATATCACAAACACAAGAAAAAGAAACCAATTTTCTAGGTTTTTTCTTTATTGATTGGCATTCCTCAATTTTATTTATATTCCCTGCCGTTTGTTTGTCGTGCCAACAAGTGCTTCTTTAGCTTGATTGATTTATATTGATGCATGCATTCAGTGAGTCCATAAAAAAAAAGAAAAAAAAATGCAAACAGTAGACCAAAACATTTCGTACGGGTGGCTAATCGAATTTCATTTACCGTTTTTTCAATTCCGTTCCAATGACTCAACTCTGTCTGCGTTGACGAAATTCAATATTTTTTACTGTCGATTTGTGCATTTTGAAAAATGTATGCAATTTGTATATGTAAGACAAAGCGATTTATTCAAGCGATGAATTTACAAATAGATATAATCTCAATTCAAAATAAATCAATTGATATGTATTAAGTTGATATGCTGCTGTTTACATTCCAATGTGATTGATTTGAGTGATTTTGAACAGTTAAAATTATTCTATAAGGATTCATTTGATCGAAGTGGATATATGAGAGATTTGTGTCTTAATTCTGTCTAGAAATTGGTTCACATCCTTTTTTTATTTTTTTTTTTTTTTTTTTTGTTTTATTTTATCTGCTGTGAGTGATCATGGGAATTAAATAAATGTCGACGGTTTTTCAACGTTTCAATTTGTAAACAATAGAAAATTAATCGGAAATTAGATTAGTATTTTCGATTGATTGGAATCGAATTCGTCGCGAAACATTTATTGTTCACCTATTGTGTATCCTTTATCTTGTAATTTAAAATGAATTTGTTCTAAACCATTAAATTGGTAAATAACTTATAACAATGTATTAATTTGCACGCTTTAAAATAAGGGTTTATTTGTGACGAATTAATCAAGGCCTAAAATAATGAGAATACAAAGGACACGGCAATGAGTTGTATTTTTGTATTTTCTGTTAAATTGTAACAATAAATGAATAAGGATTTAATGAAATGACTGCATCAATATGTATAAAATTGTTGTTTCCTGCCTTTAATTTACTGTCCGTTGCTTGCCCAATATTGCACATAGAATGTATTTTAATACACCAATGCCACTAAAAAACGATACGCAAACAAAGTGAATGTAAGCATCGCTGCAACGAATCAAAATACAACAGACGCAAAAGTTACGCATTTAATTTCACATGCATATATTCGAAACAAATAATTTCGAAAGCCCATTATTCCATCAAATAAAGGAGGCGAACGAAAGAAATTGTATGTAAAATGCATAAATCGCGATCTAAACGTCAACTCAATGACGATTGCTTAACTGGCAATTTACACAAAATGTTAATTTGGCTTTGTGTCGAACATAAAAATTTCCACCGAAAAAACTTCTTCAGCAAGCGTAATCAAGAAAATACAGTCTAAGCAATTTTGCCGAATCCTTTTTTTTTTTTTTTTTTTTTTTCTTTTGCGGACTGAATTCATTGGTCATTATTTCGAAATAGGTTTACGTTTTGCCATTTCAATGATTTGTGTTGTGTAATTTTGTATGCGCACGAATCAATGAAAATGATTAAGTGCGCGAAGGATCAATTTAAAACTCAAACAAGTCATTATTTTTACATACAACAAATTGACGGTGAAAATTGTGATGGTTAAATGTATTTTGGCAACTACTTTTTTTGTTCAGTTATTATTTAAAGACTTGAAGAGCATAATGCACACTTCAACCATAATTATACGATCTGTTTTTCTCTCACAAGGATTATCCGTGGCATCCGAGGATTACACATTCAATTTGATTTTAGTTGTTGAATTCGTTCAAACGGCATTATTTGCACTGAATTTAGTTCTTTACAAAGATATGTTCATATGTGAAGATTACCGTTGTATATTTGATTGTTGCCTCCTGTCGAATTGTCGAAATATTAAGCTTGATTATTTCTTCTGGTGCGAACGCCATCAGGTCCGAATGGATTGACATTATGCATACGATCATTTCAATCAGTCTTTTGTGTAATGTATTTACAAAATCGAACCATTGAATTTTCAATGGTCAGTCACATTGCCATTGAATCGAAGATGCATACGAAAAAGGAAAAAAAATGTCATATGTTTTTCACGTGCGTGTGCTTGAATTTCCAACTCATTAAACTACACATGTTTATTAAGCACTCTTTTTTCCTGCGTTTTGCATTTCGCACAAATGAGAGCAAAACAAAAAAAAAATTATGATTTTCAATATTAATTAAAGGAGTTTCGAATTATGAAGGAGAAAGAAAGAAAAAAATCGACCAAATTGCATTTTATTTTTTTTTTTTTCATTTGCCGTGTTCCTCTTTTGTGATCTTTTTTTTCGGAAATTCGGTTAGTTGTTGTCTATGTGGATAAGCCCATCTGTTGCTCAAATTTCGTACGGAAACCAAAGAAATGAAACACCAACAACAAAATCGATGAGCACAAAGCATCGAGCGAAAAGTTTAAGAATTATTATTTTTTTTTTTTTTTTTTTTTTTGCTCAAACAACACCATTTGTCCAACACAAAACGAAGAAGATGATGGTGAAATTTTCTAATTTTAACCATAAATAATCAACCCAAAATACACTATATGGGCATCAATCTGTGGTCAAATATTGGCACGTGTTCTCTTCAATAAATAATCCAATTTATTCACGCTAACAATAAGACTTTCATCGATCATCGAAATGAAATGTTCTCGGTGCAAATGGAATTAGTAAGTTTTTTTCATTTTGGAAGAGGTTACTTTATTTTTTTGGCGTAGATCATTTTTGAGCCCAAAATAAGAACCACATCACAAGTTCAGTGAATGATTGAAAGGGAACGTACAAATAACAGTTGTCCAACGCATAGATGGTAACCTTATGGCCTCAAGAGAAACAAAAAAAAAAAACGCTTTATTTTCGAGCAATTTTTGATGATGAAAAAGGAAAAGTGATCGAATTTCTTCCAATTCAACCGGCTGAAATAAACGAAGACAATCGCACAATAAAAAAAAGAAAATGCACAATTCATAAAAACGGCACGAAATAAAACACTTGGCAGTGTGAAGCTATTTAATATTTCCTTATAAAATCATTTTTTTTTTTTTTTTTTAAACCGTTCTTGTTGCCTTTGGATAATAATCTAAAGTTTAATTTTCGCTTATCTTTTACATCCGCTCAAAAGAAAAACAAAACAGTTTCTTTTGCACAAATCTTCATTGTTGAATCATCCACCATTGATAACACAAAAGCAATAAAAGAGAAAATTAAGGCAAACCAAAAAGTCTCAATTACCAACAAATTTCTGACACTTTCACTTGCCATAAGTTATGCACTTTTGAATTGACCGATTGCTGGAAGGAAAAATGTAGAAAAAAGGAGAAAAAAAGCCATAAAATGTCACTGAAAATTGGTTACAGATAGAGTCCAAACAAAACTCCCAAAAAAAATGTTTTTTTAAATGTTTTCATGTTCGATTTTGATCTGTCGCCATTCAACACTGTGTGCATTTTCACATTGAAGTTCGGACATTTTCATGGACATTTCAAATGTTGTTGATTTTTTTCTTCAATTTTGTTTACCTGCAAATTCAACACCAAAAAAAAAAAAAAAAAAAACTAAAAATTAAGTGCCAGACAAAAGGAGGTAGCGCCACATTCCGATTTTTTTTTTCAACTCCCAAACACGACACTCGACAATGTTTTACCACATTTTTGTCGTGTCGCAGAAAATTTATGATATTCAATACGACTAGCCGTATTGTATTGATTGTTCAATGAGCATTTAACATCCCATTCTCTTCAAAGGCTCTCCGAAGGCGGACTGTGTATGACGTAACAAGACTAAAATAATCGCCGATAAATTCTATTACACCATAAATTTCACAATTTAATTACTTTTTGGTATCTTAATGTGATTTTGCACACGTGACGAATGCTAACCATACAACGTAAATCTTATTGTTTGAAATGTATTTGAGATAGAAGCAGCATCATTTAGATAAGTATAATCATCATAAGGTAGTCACTTTCATTTCGAAAACGGAGACATTGAAATCGACAAAAATCACAAAAGAAATGCATGAAGATGAAATGGTGATTCACTGTGATATATGTTGTATTGATCACCTTTTTTCATCTTTCTTTCGCTCTTAAAATGCTACCAAAAATTGATCGGATCTAAAGGCTACTTCAAATTAAAATAAAGAAGAAAAAAAAACAATTTATTCAAATGGCCACAAGTGACGACATTATTATGGATTCATCAACACTAATGAAGTGGTGTCGAAAATGATGCTTCGATCTTCTCAGAATCCGTATTCATCAATCACTGGTGAGGTGATCATCATTTGAAGAACACATCATTGGTGATGATGCCGATGATCGGATTGAATGTCCCTTTGATAACAAAATTATTGGCCATTTCATTATTTTACCGAGATTTTTTTTCTAGTTTGCGGTTTAGAAGGGATGATCGATGAAAAAAGGGAAAATCGTTTTGAAATATTGGACCATGCATCGCCCTGGCAATCATGCAGCACTTTTGGAACCATGCAAGTCCAAATTCAATGAATAGTTTAGTTTCTGACTTAAAACAATTTCAAATCTAAAGAATTATTACTGATATCTTCTTAAAATTAATTCAAATTGATCTCGAACATTTTGAATTTGACCCAAATTTCTCAGCACTGTCTGATTTTAAATTTTGAGCGTGTGAAAATCTAATTTTTCATTTGAAATATCATTCATTATGACATTGAAAAAATAAGTCCCATAATTATTGGTTTGTCTCCATTGAAACAAATACTGTTGAACTCAATGGAAAATAACAAAAAAAAAACGTTGCAACTGAAGATCAAACAAAAGAAGATGAAAACAATGACTTACTTTTTTTTTTGGCTGTGTCCTTGTTATTCGTTGCATGCAATAATTGCGTTTTTATTCTTTTCATAAAATCGATATTGAAACCGATGGAGCCAGACACTGAAATTATGTGGTTTTCGTTAACAAAGCACATTGAGAGAGAGAGAAAAAAAAACTTCCATTGAATCTTCCACTGAACTGTCTCCAAATCAAGAAGAAAAGAAGAAACGATTGACAATTGAGTCAAAACTAAAAAAAAAATGAAAGAGGTTAATCTGAAACTGTGGAAACTAAATGAGTTTAATTGGCATCGGAATATGTGAAAAAAAATTGAGTGAAGAAATATTGTAAATTTGATGCTATTTTCACTAAGTTGAAAACTAAGAGTTTGCAAAACAGTTATTCGAAAATATTGCAGCAACAGGGGGGGAAAAGAAATATTGAACAGTTATCATGATTACGATGGCTGAAAGGGAGTTAATTATAAAAATCATAAACTATTCATAAAAACAAAATTTCTCTTGTATTAATAAGAAGAACACTGCGAAATGCGGTAGCAAAAGAAGAAGAAGAAAAAAAAAAAGTATTAACGTCGTTAACATCACTTCGCATGCATTCATCTGAAAGTTTGAGGTTGAAACGCGTTTTTCACCGGCAATTTTACATTTTCTTCCAATGATAATTGTGAAATATGGCTACAAGCCTGAATATCAAATCACCTGCTAAAAGAAACACAAAATATTAAAAGACTTATCACTGTTTCATAAAGTTGCAGTGTACGTGAAAGGCATGCAAAGCACAATGAGCAAAAAAAAATACACACAAATCAATTCATTGATCCGTATGACGAAAAAAAAAAGTGATGTTCATGAGCTGTTAAATTCTGCTGAACTGTTTTAATATTGAAACAGCAACAGCAACATCAGTAGAAACAGCAAAAACAATATTCAATAATCGCAATGTGTGTGTTCCGCCACTTCATCTTATGTTCGGACAGTTCTTTAATACCGTTTCTGCGTTCATTGTATTCATCTTCGTAATCCTTTCCGTATTTTGATAGCTAAAACAAAAGAAAATTGAAAAACAAAAAAACCATCTTCACCAAAGCGAATATACGAACACGAACAATATTGAATCAATTTCCAGGGCTTAACATATTCAAATCGTTTCGTTTGCTACACTATTATTAGCCAAATGATATTCATTGTTTTTTTTTTTTCACTCAAATCGTTTAAATTTATGTCTTTATTTAGAAGCTCATTTCCATAAATGGTCTACAGTAAATAAAAGCCTTTTAAATTATTGTAATAAACCAACACAATTTATTATACAAACCCATTTCTAATCATTTTTCTAATTCAATAGCCAATTCCATTCAAATCAATAGATCACGAAGTTTATTGAAGAATTTTTCGTTTTTTTTTTTTCTAGCACAAAACATTAATTTGTAGGCTGTAAAATGAAAATCGATCATTTTTAATATGTAATTTGAATGCTAATGAAATGAAAATTTCCATTTGTTTTTTTTTTTTTACTTTGTCTGATGGAATAATTTTATAAGTAAATTGCGTTTCATTCTGTGTGAGATCGCATACAACATAAACAATTTGAGTGAAATACATTATAAATTTCTTTCATAGAACAATAGAAATGTAAACCATGATACAGCATTTTTATACAGAAGCATTCACAGTGTGCAAAAACAGCAGTAAACTAAGCATTTTTTTTTTATGAAAGAACCGTTTTAACGTTTATTGCCAATAGAAAAATCACTTTAGTTAGTTGATGTTTTTGTCGAATTTAATTACTTAGATAATATCTGGGATACACAAGTCACATTGTGGAATTTTATTTCACAATTTTCTTCAGCAATTTCTTTGTTTCTTTTGTTACAAACAACTCTATTTGAGCAGTTTAACATTAAAGACCTTCAAGCAAGTGTAATATCGTACACAATCTTCATTTGAATTGATGCTATCGTAATGATGCGTGAAAATAATCGAATTATAGTATGATGATGTGCAAAATATGATTTTGATCAATCAAGTGCATGCGTGAACGATTGTGCTTGTAAATTTACTTAATCGAAATGGTTTTGCACAATATCGGAATGGAATGCGGCTCTTTTTCATCACAAAATTCAATCTCACGAAAAATGAAATCAAAAAAAAAAAAAAAAGAACAAAACAAATCGATTTGATGTATTCTTCTCTGTGGTAGGTGAATTGAGGTTGAATCGTTCCGATCAAATGATTGCGACTACCACAAGTCTATAATTATAGAATCGCACATTCAACAAAAATAAAAGAAATGAACAATTATAGCGCCACCGTTTTCCTCATACCACTGAAGACAAAAAAAAGCCCGAAAAAAAGGAACTAGAAAATTGAAATCGATAATAGATTTTTTAATCATTTCTAATGTTTACTTTGCATCACAATGAAATAATGATCATTAGACAAGGAGTGATCCTGTTGGAGTGGTCTCATTTTTCGATTGAATACCCTGTGTGTGTGTGTGCTCTTGTTTCATTTTTTTTTTTCTTCTCTTCATTTCTTAAGTGATAATAAATTGCACACCAATTTCGATAAATCTTCTTCCGGCTTTGTTCAGTTCCTATTTGCGTCAAATACACTAAAACCCGTTGAATGAACACGACATAATATTCAAGCCCGCCTAGACAAGCAACCATTTTATCCGTTATCTACTGTGATTCAAATGGTTTGTAATTTTGGTAAAACAATTTAATGCCATTATCAAATACCAGAATGCCTGGACGATGAAAAAAAAACCCCAAATTGCCCATGCATTTTAGACTGTTTATTAGAAAATCTAGCAATATTTACAGTTGCTCAAAAGAACCGATACATTCGGCATTTACACAATAAATATTAATTTCTTTTGTTTTTGTTTTTTTTTTTCGTTTAATCTTTCGGCATGAATGAAATGAGGCGGGAATATTCAAACGATGTAATGCGGCCAATGTGAATTTTCTAAATGGTTTTGATATTTGTTTTAGAGTCGAAAATTATAGAGAAACGCGTTTATAGAAGAAAATAATAATTGAAACCGTTATGAAACGTTCAATGCGGTTTTTAGCTTGAAAAAAAAAAAAACACAAAATCAACACGAATATATCCTAGACGAAATAAATGGCTTTAAAAAAGGAGGTGTCCATTTGTCCGTGCATCATTTCTCTCCATCATTTCATTTAACGATGAATATTATCGTGAAAATAAAATAAAAAGAAAAAACAAAAAGAAAAATTTGCTATTTTAATCATAGAAAATATGTTTTGATATGATGCCGATCAAAATATTCGAATTAAGATCATAGAAAATGTTAAAAGGGTGTGTTTCAAATGAAAGGGAAAATCGTACAAATAAATCACATTTGAATGGCATAGTCCTGTCACTCTTTTCAAATCATTTTCAGATTAACAAAAATAAAAAACAAACACAATCAATTTCATCCAAAAATAAAATGAGTTGATCATTTGTTTTTAGCTGAGGATTAAAGAGAAAATCATTATAACGAGATTGAAATTATCATAAATTTCAAAAACATTTTTCATGAAGAAGCTAACCCATTTTAGATTCATTGATTTCGATCCTTTTCTATGATAATGTACAATCTATTTTATTGATATTTTTCACCAATTTTTTTCTTTTCTTACCTGCAAACATCACTTCTATTTGAAACATGCTCGCAGAGATTGAAATCTTTAGATGGCAGTGTGTTACTGAAGAAAAAAAAAATCCGAAAATTTTGTGAAAAGGGTGAAAAATTTCCAAATATTTATGAAAATAGTCGATTGTAGGCGTCATCTTTTGAATGGCATTTATTCAATCTCAAATAAATTATATAATAAAATATTTTGTTTGACGAAAAATGCTAATTTTTAAACATTTTGTATGCAACACCAGATGAATCGCATTTGTTTTAAAAATGCAATTCAATTTTCAAAAATTCAATAAATGAGCGCAAAATACATAATATACATATGTCGAAGATGAGCTAGATCTTGGATGGATGTGATGATCAAAGTGTGGGGTGTGCATAGGCACACGTCTCGATGGTGATCTAAATGAGTAAAAAATGTCTATCAAAATTAATGTTGTTTGAACGACCGATGTATAATTATAATAAATGGTTTTATATCAAATCAAACAGACAGAATGAAACAAACACGTCAACGCCGTAGACATAAACAAATCAATCGCGCGATTGGATTTTTATGATTTCGAATATTAATTTATTTTGATTCTAGAGAACAACTTAATACTTGGTCATTTTTTCTTTTTTTTTTTTTTTTGGATCAAATCAAACGAATAATTTATGATTTGGAAATATAGAGATTTATATCACTTAATTTTACCTCTTAAGATTACAATCGCAACGAATCTATCTACGGTGGTATTTTTTTTATCTCTTTTAGAAAAATTGGCACGTTTCATCGGAACACAACGGTAAAATGTTGATCATTATTTGATTAATAACCACCAAATTGACTCGGAGTGTGGCAAAAATTCACAAATGCCTTAACATTTCATTCGTAATTTTTGCATCAAACTTAAAGTTATTATGATTCTTGACATCGATATTTTGAATTTGATTACAAAAATACAAAAATACGAATACGAATATGAATGTATGCTTTATGGTTCATAAAAGCAGACACAATTGAGTGTAGAAAAAAAGAGCTCTGTGCAATATAAGATTCCCATCTTATTTTTATGGAATCTGAAAAAAATTCGATTTATTCGACAAACTTTTTGATAAAATACCTTTGCTCCCCGAATTTGGTCAGAAAATTTGAGAAACAAAAACCACACACACACACATATCTATATATATATATATATATGCACACCAAATTATACATTATTAATAAATTGACCATAATCGTCAGCATGTCAAAAATTACTTAACTATTAAGCATTGATTTTTTGTGATTCAAACGAAGCCAAGGCAAAAATGATTGAAGAAAAAAAAAAATAAACAAACAAACAAACAAATGGAAAGAAAGTATGTGAAATATGCATTAAAATGAAAACGATAAGACACGCAATGCATCAACAACAAAATACTTTATTGAAAAATTCATAAATAACTGAAATGATGGTATGTTCGCTTTGCGTTGTGATTTGTTGATGCTCAACATTGTTATTAATTGACTTGACCGAAAATTATAGATATAGCATTCTTCGATTAATTTTCAATGAGATTGTGTTTTTTGTGATCGGTTATACATTTTTTCTTCGTCATATCGATGATCAGAATTTCAATTTTTTCTCTTTTTTTTTTTTGGCTCATCAAAATGTAATACTTGTGTTTATGATTTCAAATATTGTGAGATCAAAAGTATTTTGATATTTGATTAGAATTGCAATCGATCGCGTCTACTCTACTTTCAAAGAACAAAAAGTAATTTCTTTCAATAAAACTGATTTTTCGAATTTTTGAAAAGCAATGGAATTTGGCAGATCTTAATAACACAACCATTTCTCCCCAATATTAAGGAGCATTGTTAACCAAACTTCATTACAACGAAAAGAAAAATAACAGATACCAATTAGGCATGAGAATTATGCCGCCGAAGCAGGTTATTAATGAATGGAAAAAAAAAATGTAATTCGCCACAATCAGTAATTTCACTGAATTGAATACGATATAATATTCAACAAATTGTTTATCAATAATATGGATTTTCAGTTTCATTTATTCAGAAGATATTCTTACTGTTTAATAAGAATACAAATATGTAACCTTTGGCTTTTCTATAGAAAATTGCCATTTTTAGCTGAAAAGAAAACTTTCTCTAGATTCGTATTGTTTGGAGAATAATAAACAATGTTCGACATACATATAATTTTATCGATAAAAAAAAAAACAGAAACAAAGTCATTGTGATAACAATGATAAAATTCAACTTCTTTTTTCTTTTATAAAACTGTTGATTATATTTTTCCTTCAATATCTACACTTATTTAATGGTTTGCCGCCTTATTTTTTTTTTTTTTTTTTTTTTTTAATCGTTAAGCGTCAACTTTTTTTTTCCCTTCAAATTGTTAGACATTCTTCGGAAGGAGAACAAAACGGACTCCGTAACAAACATAAGGAGCATAAGGAGAAGAGAGAGATAGAGAGAGAGAAGAAAGAGAGAGAAAGAGAGAGAGAGAGAGAGAGAGAGAGAGAGAGAAAGAGTGCGAGAGAAAGAAAGAGAAAGAAACGTAACAAACAAACAGAATGAAAAAAAAAAGATGTTAAAAATCATGCACACGAATGTTTGCCGCTCGCGCCTTAATATTTTTCATAACTTCTTCTTGACCGTTTCCTTTTGTTTGGAATCGGTTTTTGTTGTTTGGTTGATGTGCTATGCATTTTTGTTGTTTTTGTTATTTTTTTGTTTTTTGCGTGTTGTCCTGTACATTCAAGAGATACAATGATGGAAACACCGATAATTTTTGGTTATTGTCATCATCGGCAATTTTATAAAAGTTCCAATTTTCTTTTCATTGACAAAAGAACACGATTGCGATGCAATGAATGTAAAAATGCTGGTTTTTAATTCAATTTCTCGGGCTATGTTTTCTTTGTGTAAAGGTTTTAATGACTGAGTTGTCAAAAATGAAACGGCCTCAATATTTGCTTTGAAAATAGTCAACGAAAATCTAAGAAAAGACAAAGATTAAAATGAACTTTATTTATTTCCATTGAGTTTGAGGGAACAATTGATTGAGAAAATGAGAAGAAATGCAGAAAAGAATATTTAAAAATAAATTTCAAATAAATTCGTTTATAATTTTCCCGAGCAAATTTACAATACATATAAAATCCACTTGAAAACTGACCTCACCCGTAATCTGCTATATAGTTGGTTTATAATTTGTATTTTTCTCTTTGTAAATTTTTGTTTTGGTCGCAAATCATGGCTTATGAATGCATTATAAGCATTGATTGGCCTGTGAGAGCCCTAAATAAATCGAGCCTTTTGTTTGGTTTGTTGAACGGAAATGACCGTAAGCGTTTAACCAACTTTACCACTCTTTTTATTTTGTTAATACCTATAAAAGAACGGTACATGTCGTGCAAAATGTTCAACAAGCGCAAAAACCAATGATAGCCAGCCTCTGTTTAAATAATAATATTTCACATAGTTTGGTGCATTTTTCTCGTGGTTTTTCATTCATTTATTTGAGCTACTTGGAAAACAAATATTGTCTCTCAAAACTGAAACCAAATTTTTTCTTTTTTTTTTTTTTTTTGTGAATAACGTTTTCATGGAATTCTCTGCGCCACTTGATTCACATTACCTGCACAATAACTTTTGCGGTAATAAAATATCTCACCAATTGGAATTGATTTTTGAATAACAAAAGAAACGGATTTTTTTTTTTTTTTGCTCTCTTTCGTTTCATATAAATGCTGACCAATCGTAAAAAATAAACTTAGACACTGAAATTGTTCCGATTGTTTTGGTCTCGTTCAGCATCGATAGCAATAAAAATTGTTCGAATATTTAGGGCCAATAATTGCGTTATAATATTTGCGTTCACATTTACCACTTTCATAAAAAAATTATATCATTGATCGCCCAGAAGTCAGTGGTTAGAATAATTTGCCAAACATGCAAACAGTAAAACCGTTTAAATCTAACGGTTTGCGGTGAATATTTTCACTTGAACCATTGAAATTCAACACATTTTTATGCGAACGCAAACACAGCCATCAATTTAATTACAACGTATCGAATATCGAATGTTCAAATGAATTTTGATTGTAAATCGATATCTCTTGGTTTGTTAATGATGATTGATCACGAAATAACTAGATTAACTTTCTTGCAGTGAAGCTATTACTCGTGTTTGTGCATTTTTATAATTTTTTTTTTTTTTTGCTTCAAATAAATGGCACTTTTCATTTTGATTTCATTGCTTCGATCCAAATTTGTTTTTAAAACGATTTGAAATTGACTTTGAAAAATCGGACAGAAAGTGATAATGGAAGATTATATAAAAGAGGTCAAATGGTGACCTACACCACATGAAACGTATTAGAATCGACCATTTTTTTTTTTTGCGTTTGAATGGAAACGCAAGTTTAAGAAATAACGTACAAACTATAAAGTAGACCCACCACATTATCAAAACGATCATATCAAACTGTGCGGTTATTGTTGCCGAAATGACCAATGCAGACATTAAAATCAAAATTCTATTTTCTATAAATTACGCACGAATGCCATATTTTCCTTTTTCAATTCTGAGCTTCTAAGCCGGACAATAAAATTGATGCGCATGAATTTAAATTTTTTTTATTATTATTTTTGATGATATTGTCTTAAGTTCTGTACGATTTGAAAAGAAACTTATCATAATTCCATTGAATCGCATATCTAGTTAACAATAGATTTTATAGTGTAATCATGCTGTTATATTGTTCTTTCTTGGTATTCACTCTTTTGAATTGCAATTTTACGCATATAACACAAAACAAAGTCTATCAAAATGTGATACACGTAACACGGTTTCCATAACATAAAACTGACTAATTAGCTACTTTACGTTAAGGATTTTTGACTTGAAGTTGATTTTTGGAGTGATCTTCAGGATCATTTTATATTGGTTATTGAAATGATTGAACACGATTTACGGTGAAGGTGCGAAAATTCATTTACGTTGAAAGATTCTATTGATTTTCAATATCCATTGCGAACAGGGGCAAATATTCTCTTCGTTTACCTTTTGATTATGTTTTCAATTCTTTTGAATCGTCAAAGTGGTGCTTTATCAATCAACATTTTGGTCATTTTTTGATATTCGTTATGGGTATTGGTTATTGTTCGGTGGGTTTTTTTTTCCCAAACAATTGAGAGGTAAACCGAAACAAAAACGTACGGAAATCGAAATAAAATCGTACGGTGTTAACAATAGGTGAAAAAACATGCGAAAACAGGTATACAAGGCTCTTCAATTTGAAGATGACCTGTCTCATTTTTTGGTGAATTTGGTGGCCAAATAGACAGGAATTTTGGAAAGGGAAAAGGGAACTTGATTTTTTCTTTTTTTTTTTTGTGATCAAGAATATCAATAATAAATGTATGAAGATGGTATAAAATGGACAATTGAATCGGCCATACATTCGATTTCAACACAATTAAATTTCATTTTTCTGGAATTATGAATCAATTTTCGACTAACAGTCCATAAGATACTTCTAAGAATTGCCACCAAACTTATTCAACTTGGTCAAGTGTATTAAACATTTTTAAACGGAAATTTAATTAAAAATAAACGGTAAAACAATTAAATACAAGTAAGTTTAATTTCTTAATTTCAGTTTTATTTGAATTTCTGTACAGTTAGAATGCCTTCAGGCATAAAATAATAATAAATATTTGACTACAGTTATGTCATAATGGATGCATTCATATTAGCACGTAATTATTAAAATTGCACAAAATCATAAATAATTATGTGTTAATATGGTAAACACTCTAGCGCCACTGTTTCAATATGACATAACTGTAGCACAAATATTTATTATTTCGAACTGAAGTCGTGTGCAATTTTCCTTATATTTGCTTAAAATGTAACCAAATTCCAACGATTTGAAGTGTATTCTGAGTTGACAAGACAATTGTAAAACAATTACATGTGATTGTTTACATCTTATTCAAATTGTTGAGCGAAATAAATGTAAGTATTTATTCTGTGTTAAAAATAAATGCAAAATTGTTACTTTGAATGAATTGCAACAGTGAGACAAGTGTTAAATGACCGTTTGTCGCCTTTATGGAATTAGTCAACAATTAATTTTAGTAAAACAACCAGAACAAGGAAAAACACGTAAGTAATTTGATGTGTGAATGTTTCAAAAAGACAAAGCTTGAAGATTTTGAACGAAACACAAGATTAAATGCAAAAATGATGCGTGACAATTTTGTTGAATCGGATAATAACAGGTTGAAAATTCGGTCAAATCTGACAACGGCATTGTGCGCTTAAAAAAACAAAGGTTTATCTTGACTTGTAATTTGTCACCGCATATTCATCAATATGCTTCTCGGCGATCTCTGACAGAATCGAATAATTTTCAATGATACGCAACAATAAACAACGAAAGGTTACATACCAAAACAACTGATACTATTATTATTATCATGATTTTGCTGCCGGCTTTTCAACACTTTGAAAGATTTTCGAGCATTTTGATTCGGAAATATCAATTATTGAAAAATGTGAAATTTTTACAAAGAAACTCATTAAAATACGGCTACAGTAAAAGATCATTCGTTGCTTTTCATCGATCATTCGATATCTATTGGTATTCCACTTGAAATTGGCGGGATTAAAATTTCAATTTTATTTGACTTATAATAATAAACTTATTTTCTCAAAAATGTTACAATAACATTTCATGAGTGTAAAAAGGTGAAAAAAAAAAAAAAATTGCGCGCTCAACTATCCGGAGCCTTTGGACCATAACATTTGGTGTTTTTCTTTTTTTTTCTAAAATATGGCGAAAGTTGTCTCAGTTTTGAATTGAATTTTTAATGGCTCGCGCCATTCAAGACAAACAATTAATCTAAACAACAAAGAAGAGAAATTGGAAGGAATAAAATTGAAAAAAATGAAAAAAAAAAAAAAAAAAATTGTAAAAATAACATATGATTTTGAATTCAAAAATGTAACATGTGGCCGAAAAAAAAAAGAGAGAAGAAATCGAATCAATATTCTATTATTACACGTAAAGATGAAATAACAAAAGTAACTTTGAGTTTTTAAGTGTTATGCGGAACTAAGTTCCTAGTTTTTTATTTAACGAACAGCAGTTTGATCGCGCGCCCATTTAAAATCCAAACCCAAAATTTAACGAATCCTTGGGCTTTGCAAGAAAAACTATTTGTATTTTGGTTGGTTCATTTTCTTGATTTAAATTAAAGTCAAAGATTTGTCGATAGATGAAGCAACAAGAATGGAATAAATATCACATATGGGCTTTACCAATATCTACTGTTGCTAACGAAATACGAAAAGAAAAAATTGAATTACATATTTTAATGTATCAAAAACTCGTATATTTTCGTATGCACAAGATCCAAAGGATGATACAATAAATCGAGTCCTTTTTTTTTAAGTTGGCAGCGTCTATTTGTTATTATTGTAGTTGTTTGTATGATGAATTTTGGGATTTTCATGAGTTTTATTCAAATCATTCGAATGTAGTAAATAATTTTGAATGTTTACGGGGCCCTGAAGTGTTTAGAGTTGTATAGCATCATATGTGATGCGCACAAGGTAAAATCATGCCACGTGTTCAAATTATCTTTCAAAACATTGATATTGATGTTTTCTCTCTCATACATTTCAAATGAATCAAGTGACTGTAAAAAGAAAGAGATAGAAATGAAATCTCAAGCTTACAAAGAAAACAGTTGGTCGTGCGTCGACTCGAGACTTTTCTACCCGATCAATGTACATACGCATTATAATCTTTTAATTAAACATATGGGCCAAGGAAATAAAGGAAATTCAACTTTTCTTCTTTATTTTTTTTATTTTTTTCTTTCTTTCTTTCTCAATATGTCTGACATTCTGTCATGGCCTTTTCTTTGCATCCTATTGCGATTAGTCTTGTTGTTGCTTTCCCTCCCCCCCCCCCTCTTCACGTGATTTTTTATTGATTACATCTGATTTTGTACGTTGAATTTGTCAGAGAAAAGGGTTAAATTCGTTCACTGTTACTAGTTTTTTTTTTTTTTCTTCTTCTTCGTTATTAATCACAATTTTTCTGAATTAAGAGAAGAAAAAAATGAAATTGAAGGAAACAGGAGGAACCGAATCACATTTGCTACCAAGAAAAATAATAATAAATACTGACTGAAGCAAACTAATTTTCATGTCACATGCGGTTTGAAGAGTAAGGAAACACGGAAAAAAAAATAAAATAAAATAAAATAAAAAGCCATATGCTAAAGGGTGATGCCTTGAAAAAGTCATAAGATTTTCAATTGCAATTTTTTTTTTTTTTTCATTGTTTAAATTTAAATACGTTACGAGACACACTCAGCCCATTAATTGGTTCGATGAAAATTTTTGGCACAAGCTGACACTTTTGCCATACAATTAACACTTGAGGCCGAGGCCCTGGTTGTGTATCCGATTCATCCCATTGCGATACGTTTTTTTTTTTCTTTCGTCTCATCATTTTCATAAATTTTGCTAAAAAGACCGTAACAAATCGATCGAAACAGAGACAACTTCGTTTCCTTCAAGTTTATTTGCACCGCTGAAGATCCATGAATGCACGATTATACTATACTATATGTTATAATGTCATAAGTAGAAACGGAAATTATCGATATATTTTATGGCAAACTTTGACAAAGTACTTGTCAACCGATGAGAATATATATATTCGTATCAGTTATGAAATTGCAATTTTCAATATGTGATTATTGCTTAATATTTGTTGCTTTGAATACAATAGATTCGGATGTGGTCGAATTTTTTTTTTTCTTTTGGAGCGAGAATATTATCGAAAACAGAGAGAAAAATTATTGTACAAACTGCCATAATCGCCGATGATCAATTGCATTGAATATGTTGTGGAATAACAAAAAGTTCGAAATGAAAATGTGCCGATTTAAATGTTCTCATGGTAGTCGACCATCCAGTAGCCAAAGATGTACTGATACAAGAGAAGAAAAAAAAAAGGAAGAAACAAATAATAACAAAAGAATTATGAATCGATTGTTGAAAGCGATCAACTGATGCAAATGTACAGGTGGACATAATTCGATCGGCGTTTTTTTTTTCTTCTTCTTCTTTTCATTGTCAAAAGTTCATAATTTTGATTACATTATACATATTTAATGTATCAAATTCAATGCACCTTTTTATTGAGTATCTGGTCACTTGATATCTATTGACTGCCTTTTATGCAGCACAATGAGAGAGAAAAAAAACCTGAATATGAAATTTGAAACATTATTAAACCATACAAGTAATCGCTGACAATTTGACTTTGAGTTTGAGTTCATTTGTAATGTCTCTGTCTAATACATTCAAATGTTTAAATTTGTATTTTCGGTGTTTCGTTCTTTTTTTTTTTTTTTTTTTTGCTTAAAGATTTGCGAATTATTTTGCATGAAATATTAATCATTTTTGAATTGTGCAGAAAGAAAGAGTGTAGAAAACAGACACATCTGTCCATACCATTGGACCGGTCAAAGTATAAAATACGTATGTACTTGAGTGACTTGAGTAACGTTTTTACTACGTAAAATATATAACATAAAATGCAAAGTTTATTTGACAATGTGAGCTGATGGTTTTTCGGCTCGTGTACCGCTCATTTCGAAGTGAAAAGATCGAATGGTCGACGTTGACCGAAATAAAAAGCCAAACGAAAGATGGAATGTGTGTGAATAGTACATACAGTAAGTGAAACAATCGTTTACAGTAATATGTGTTGGTTTGTTGTTTGCTCGGACGCTTATTCAAAATTTATAGACATAAAGTGAACAGGGTACGTGCCATCAACTGAATCTTGCTCATTCTTGCACATGTGGTTGGGCTTAGGTAGTTGGCTTGATCGTTCAAAGCTTAGTGTCCAGATGATACGCACATAATTTATTCCTCTATTTTTTCTTTTTTTTTTTTATTATTATTGTTGCTACAATGAAAGAAGCACTCTGCATTCAAACTTAAGTTTGTGTGCAAAACAAAAGAAAAGAAAAAGAATAATTCTACCTTTGCATCACACTTAGACATACACATATTGTGTTGATGATTAAATATAAACATTGAAAGAATTGAAAAGCATCGCGTTTGCTGGCATTTACTTACACAAACATCACATAACATTTCAGATATTTTTATGTGTTTTCGTCCTTTTCGACATTATGATCGGGAATAGCACACGACCCACGATGTAATGCGCTAGATCGTATGCGATAAATGTGTACCGTTGTTGTGTGGTTGAAATTGTTGATGGCGATTAAATGTGAGACAGTGTGATTGAGAGAGAGAAGGACAGAAAGAAAGAGAGCGAAGGATAGAAGGAGAGACAGAGAGAGAGAGAGAGAGAGAGAGAAAAAAAAAGATAAAGAGAGAGAGATAAAGAGAGAAAGAGAAAGAGAGAGAAAGAGAGAGAGAGAGAGAGAGAGAGAGAGAGAGAGAGAGAGAGAGAGAGAGAGAGAGAGAGAGAGAGAGAGAGAGAGAGAGAGAGAGAGAGAGAGAGAGAGAGAGAGAGAGAGAGAGAGAGATAGAGAGATAGAGAGAAAGCGAGGAAGAGAGAGAGAGAGAGAGAGAGAGAGAGAGAGAGAGATAGAGACAGCTAGATTAACTGTTCAACTGAACAACTGACACAGAAGAAAACGGTTTTATTCGAAACGAATTACAGTACGAGACATCCCTATTCAGTTCTCTGTTTTTAATTTTAGTGGAAATGTTGAAAATAACAAAAAAAAAAAACAAAAAATAAAGAAGCATATGTATTTTGTGATATTGAATAATTAGAAGTATACAACATCATTGCTGTGTCCATCCCCACTCGACACTACAGTCACACACATAGCACGGCGAATATAAAAATTATTCGAACACTTTCATACAGCAAATGAATCGAAAAAAAATATATTATAGAATCGTTAAATGTAAAGCATACAAGGTCCTTGTTGCTCTCGCTCTCATTTCTTGTCCTCCTTCTCATTTCGACAACAATTCCCATTTTATGTTGTGTATGCATCGGACTATTTGCTATTGAAACGGTATCATAACAGCCAAACCTCTTTCTCGACAACCGATTATTGAGTTAGTCCAATTTTATAATTCAATAGAATCGCAACGGCGGACACGATCGGTCAGTTTTTTCGCTATTTTGAATTTTGTTTTGTTTTTTTTTTTTCTGTCTTTCGACAAATATCGATTTTCTGTGACTCATACGGGAAACAAATCGGGTGTGAATTATGGAAAAACATCAAGATGAAATGAGTAATGATTTGAAAAACTGCATTGTTCATTGTTAGTTTGAACAGTAGTCATTATTGTCGGCATTCAATCGAAAATAAAACAAATGATTTCAAACCAAAGGAAAAGTGAAAAGTCGCAAAATTTCAAAGTGTAATTTGTTTGTGTGAATTTCGGAAAGAAAAAGTAAAAAAAAAAATGGACACCTCATACCAAGAATATATACCAACTTATATGGATCTGATGCCTTATCGTACTGTATACAATTCATCGACCGAAGAAAGTAGCTCTGTCTTTTCCAGTAGTCCACCATACGCATCAAGTTTACATTCATCATTCAATTCAAGTTGTTTGAATACATCATGGATTAATACATCGATAAATAGTTGCGGTGATAATAACAACATCTCTGGAAGTACCAATAGCAGTCATTTAAATAGTAGCGGCAATAGTCATAATTTAAATCTTCAATTTCATGAATTCAATGCCGAACAATTGTATACAGTTCAATCAAAAAATGATTATGCTGATGATGAATTAGATACGCAACAAAAATCAAAACGTGGACGTGGTCGTGGACGACGAAAAGGATCAACAAATAAAACATGTAAAAATGTTACAACAAGTCCAACGGTGTTAAAAAAACGACGTTTAGCAGCCAATGCTCGAGAACGACGACGAATGAATGGATTGAATGATGCATTTGATAAATTACGTGATGTGGTGCCGCCAATCGGTGATGAACATAAATTATCCAAATTTGAAACGTTACAAATGGCACAAACATACATTCGAGCCTTGTGTGATATGCTTGAACATGGAACCGATGAAACAACATACACACTTTTCAATCAAAAATTGGGAGTTGATAACTTTTGAAGAAAACCAAGGCCAAATGACGTTTTTGTTCATTTTCTTCGAAGAAAAACAATTCAAATGTAGATAATTTGTAAATTTAATTTGATGCATCTTTAATGATAATTTGAAATATTTCAAATTTCGTTCGACATGCATCATTCAAGAATGAAATGAGTAAAGTATTCAAGAATACATTTTGAAAATCAATTTTTTTTTTTTAAATAACATTTCAATTGAGCTTTAGTTGATTCTTAACATTTATTCTTATCTTTTTTCTTCTTTTATTTATGATTTTAAGTTAAGCATTTTTCTGTATAAAATTCAATTTTATTTTCTACGTATAGGTTAATTTTGCAAATGAATAAACATTGAATAAAAGGCTAAATTTACCAAAGAATTGTAACATAAAACGCTAGTTCTTAAAACTTTGAGTACGAATTAAGTACATCGAAATTCTTTGATAAGTTAAGTGAATAAAATTATTGCCTTGTAATGTAAAAAGATTCAAATTCACGGAACGAACCTTTTTTCATTTACGATGCAGTTAAGCGATAGTTTAAGAGAAAACTCCATTCAACTGGATTGAATAGATTGTCAAATCCATTGGAATTGAGTTTTGATTAATCAAGAAAATTTTTTCTTTCTTTTTTTGAATATTTAATAAATTGTCATTTTTATGTAGAATTAATTTGAAAGTTTTTCATTTCTTGCGTATGAAAATTTTAACATCACTTAACAAGCAAGTTACACATAAATTGTTTTTATTCACGTGCCGGACCTTTCTCACTGCATACCAAAGAAGTGCACTAGCTCATGCAATGCATTATCATAAAATGTTCATAAATTTCGATTCGAGTTGTGCGTCTTTGCCGTTGCATTTTAACGTTATTCTTCGTGCACTCAAACCAATTCTTGTAAATCGGTCATTTGATCGGCACGAGTCCAACAAAATAGATATACACACACAAGGGAAATCGAAATCGAAATCCATATCAATTTTACACGCAGGTACGTTAAATTTAATGCACGTATCCATTAGAAGTAATAAACGGAGTCGCGTAAACGCGCGAGGGTGAACATGAAACAAAGTAGAAATGATGAAAAACCAAAATGTTAATTTCTCCCTTTTTCTGTATCTTCTAAGAATGTGTTGGTTTTTTTTTTCTTTTTTTTTGTGTACATTAAAACTAATGCAGCGCAAAGGGGAAGAGAACATTTTGTTTTTGTGAAAAAAAAAAGAAAGAATAGAACGCAACAAGGCATGACATCATCACATTAAGTGGCCACAGAAATCAAATTGTCCGTTTGAATAAATATGAATAATTTAGGGCGCGTGCCCATCATTGAATCAATTAGAATGATATAAACCTGGTGAGCTAAAGTGCTAAATGAGATCACCGTCTGAATAACCAAATGGTAATTTTTCCTTTCTTAAGAGAATTAATAAAGGATTCAATTCAACCTAATTATGGCGTTTGTTTTCGATTTCACTATATATATATATAAGTAATTGGCATGCATATTTGCATAAATTGTTTACAACCAGCAATAGTGCGTGCAAAATATACACAATGTGCAAAAGACAAGCGATCACGTACAAGCGATGTACAAAAACAAATCCGACAAAAATGCAACAAGATCACAACCACATTCACACACACACACACACACACACACATTCATTGTGTATTAGGAGTGATCGTCTTTTGCCAGCTGCTTGATGTGAATGTGATAAGAACACCGCAGAACGATTTTACGAAAAACAAAATATAAAAGTAAAATTGAGTGCGTTGTAAAAATTACTTCTAGTTCATCGCGCTCAAGATCTTTTTGGTTCTTCTTTTATCTGATCATCCTTATTTCTCGTATTCTTATTACTGTGGCTCGGCTTTTGTTTAATGTTTGTTACCAAACAACAACAACAAATCTAACTGTATCATTTGTTTTTATTACTTGTATACAAATTTTTGTTTTGTTCCGATCGGAAACAAAATGCCATGTTCCTTTGTGCAAAAGTAAAACAAAAACCACCAACCATCAGAATTTGACAGAAAAATGAAACCCAAAAGTATATTGAAAATCCAAATAATAAACGATAATTTCGATTAGTCTGGGGAAAGTTTTTTTGTTGTTGTTGTTGTTGTTGGTAATGTTGGTTTTGATATCTGCCTGAATTTTTGCTCTAGTTCCATCACATCAAAAACTCATAAATTACGCATAACAATAAAAATGAGGATGAGTAAAAAGAAAATGAATGATGAAATAGAAATATGTAAATATGGATAAATAAAATTCAAATTAATCGCCATATGGCGTTCCATCATAATAAAATAGTCAAAGTGAAGCGAAACGACTTCTGTCTGAAACAAACCCACCGGCCAATCAAACCCACCGGTAATCTACAATAAATTACATAAAATGTGACTGTTTGAAAAATCATTACAAAATCGTTAAGTCAATAAAATCGGAAAATAAATGGGCCTCAAGTCAAATAAAATGGCAAATAATGTTTTGATAATTTATTTTGAGACTGACTGTTCGCTCTGGAATTTTGTCTTATTTTATTTGATCTGATTCAATTCATGCAAAAACTCTTGAATGAATCGGCAACATCCATCGATTGCTGAACCCATAAAAATGGGATTGCTATGATTGGGTTTGTCAAAATAGTATCGTCTTGTTAACTATACTTCATTCGTCTCTATTGGTTATTGTTTTTTTGTTGTCTAGACAATATTGCTTGTTATTTGCGGTCAGTGTGACTTCATCGGCTTTGCTGAAACGAAAATTCAGGAGAAACAAGGGAAAAAAACAATACATAAAAATGACGAACATCGGTAAACATAAAAAAAGAGACAAGATCGCAAAATCGGAAAAAATCCAACATACAAACCAAAACAAACCATTTACAAATCATAGCCAATGCAAAACAATAGAAAAACAAAGTGGGTGTAACCCGGACCATGGTCAAATATTATCGCTAATTTGAAATGGAGATTATTTTCAATTGTTGCAACGTCATTATTTGTCATTTATTTTATTGGTTTTGGTCAAGTTTATTTTCTCTCTTCATCTCTCTCTCTCTCTCTCTCTCTCTCTCTCTCTCTCTCTTTCTCTTTCTCTTTCTCTTTCTCTTTCTCTTTCTCTTTCTCTTTCTCTTTCTCTTTCTCTTTTTTCTTCCTCTCTCTCTCTTCCTCTCTTTCTCTCTCTCTTTATCTCTTTCTCACTTTATCTGTCTCGTTCAAACGAAGAATATGAATGAGAATCAAAACAAATCAAAACAGGTAGTTCCAATACAATCAAATATTTGCCTTATCTTTTGGCACTTATCTTGAATGAATGTATCGGCAAATCTCTTTGAATCATTTTACAATTTTCGAAATACTCTTTGCACGTAATCGAATTAGAAATATATACGAAAATTACTTGAATGAAGACCAAATTGGAATGAAGCCTTTGAATTTAGTGCAATTTCAAATTCACTTGAAACGAAAAAAAAAAATTGTTTAAACACATTTTTTTTTCTTTTGAGTTGGCTAATGGCAACTGTTCAATTTTTACTTTTTTCAACTATAAAACATAATAACCTTGAACTGGCCTTAATGAAACAAATGCTCTTGAAACATATTTTTAATTTAATTGAATACCACGATCACAAGCACAATTTGTGTTTGAATTTACGTTGAATCTTTGCGTTAATTTCTTTGGTTTTTTAATTCAACATTATGTAAACGTGTAAAAGTAAATGAATGCACCTGTAAAGTATTTGCTCGTCTCCTTTATTCGGAATATTTGAGCTTGAAAATAGACAATGCACGTGTAATTCGAACGATGTACGCGTTATGTGTTATTTTTACTGGACAATGAACACCTGAACTTTCGAGTGAGAAACGAAAAGAGAGAAAAAAAAAAAAACCATTGGTTAACCAGTTTTACTCGCGCGCGTGCATAAATTAATTGATTGAACGACACAAATCGATTTTTCACGCTAAACAATATATTTATTCTTTAAATAAATTGACCAATGACCATGTCAACGTCTTATAAACGATGAAAAGCAAATTAAATCGATTCATATTTCAATTAAATTCATTCTTCAATATAATTTATTGAATTTTTGGATTATCAATCAGAATAAAATTCAATTCGATTCGATTCATTTATTGTCACTTTTCATATTGAAAATTGTTTAAAAAAAAATTCAAAAAAGTAGACAATTTATTGAGAATTAATGATTGCCTTTCATGTTTTTTTTTTTCACATATCTAAGAAAACAAAAATTTCACCACATTTGAAACATCGACAAGACAAGGAGATGATGTGTAAACTGTCAAAATTACATAGAAAATTCGGCATAATCCGCTGGTGTTAAAATACTAATTCGTATAATACCTGAGTACAGAAGTCTGTGTCTGTGCACATATGGTACGCAAAACAATAGTGAGCAGAGGCAGCAATCATAATTTTTTTTTTTTTTTTTTTTTTAGATTTTCGTTTCGGATGTATGTTGACGTGAATGTGCAAGTGTGTGCATAATCGTTAGGTATCAATATCGATATCATTGAAACTTATGTTCTGTGGTTCAGTTTAATGATCGAGAAAGAACAGAAACAACAACAACAACAACAACAAATCGAATCTGAGTTCATCTATTAAAATTGGTTCGGATCATCAAATTCAATATTGGCTTTCAATAAATTAAATTTTAAGGCTCCCTTGCACATCGTAACATATAACAAATGAATCCCGAATACCATATTGCCACCGATACTTTATGGCAGCAAAAGTACGGATTAGTTAATAAAAATGAGCATGTTAAGGAATTCGTTGCTGAATTTGAGGGTAAATCGAATGCTTTTTTCTTTTCATTCGCGTGCTCTTGAAATTGAATTCGTGTGCCGTCATGTTCAGTCGACCATTTTGCCTGTGTCATCTATCTATCAATCTTTCTACACCGTATTGTTTCCCTTTTTTTGAGTTCTTCTACCGTTTCGTTTTTTCGTTGTTATTTCGAATATTGTTTAAACTATAATTATGCATGGCGTATTTATGCTAGGGTGAATACAATTGCAACTAATAAAACATTGAATTTACTTGAGAAAATGTTGTGTGGGGTTGTTTATAATTTTTGTGCATGAATATCGTTAAAAAAACAACAAAGTCAAACGTAATAAACAAATATTGCCCCAGTTGAAAGTGATCTAAAACTGTTGCTTTTGATTATTACCATCAAATCCACGAAATATCGGGATTCAACTGAATATGTTCAAGGATCAACGGAATAATTATGCATCAACGTACGGTCTTATTACATATTAAAAAAAATATAGCAAAAATGATGAAACCATCCCATCTGGTGTGCATTTACGATCACTGAACCGAAAAAGGCTTTTCGGGATCATTACCGTCTCGTGCCATACACTAGAATTATACAGTTTTCATCTAATGAATACCCCGCATTTTCGATATGGATCGCATGGACTAAAGTCGGACAATCATTTTATCGTGAAAATATAACTAAAAAAAAAAAGAAAAAAAAAATGCACAACATGAATATTTATGATGAGTAAATTGAACTGAAAATGGAATATATTAGCAATGCTAATTTCATAAGATGGAACTGAATTGGTATGCACTACAGTTAAATGAATAAATTAAATTTAATGACTTGAAAGTGAAATAACGAACATTTTCATGAATATATATGTTATATATCGTGCTAAGGGTTGTTTGCAAGCAAAGCGAGTTTTGATCCTTTCATGTTATGCGCAATGCTATGATCAAGCTAAATTCTGCTGAGCGTACAAGAACAAATAATAATCAGACTTTTGTGTGGTCATCTGATCATAGACATAAGATAATCAACGACAAAAGGTGCGAAAAAGACAGCGCAACTTGTAATTTTCATTACCGGAAATTCCTTTGAAGTTAAAAGTCGATGCAGCCAAATGAGCAATTTAAATGAAAATTATTTTGACACCTTTCGCTTTACTTTGATTGTTTTGAAATCTAAGCTCGTTAGCAATTTTTTTTTTTTTTTTTTTTCAAATAACAACTAAGACGGAAGATGTAATACGGATAGTGAAATTAAGGGTTTAGCACAATGTTGTCTGAACTAATGAAAATGCGCAACAACCGCATAATTTGGAATGGAGCCAATGCGAACAGGTAACCAATTGAAAACCACACAAACCAAAACTGTGCTAATCTAATTTACAGTTTTCTCGTTTGTTGTTTTACCATTTTGTTTAATTCTCTTTTTTTTTTTTTTAAATTCTTGGATTGTCTTGCACCGAATCATAATTTCATTTTAATCCTTCCCAAAAATGAAAATCAACGGCGACGAACCTTTAACCACAATTTCTAATCATCGAAGTAAATGAAAAAGAAGAAAAATCATAACCAAACATAGATTGTATCCGGTTATATTTTGACTGTATTCAGTGAACTTGTTAAGATTTGCCGATTCATTGTAACTTAATTACAATATTTTTCTCTCTTTTTTTTCTGTACGAATTGAAGAAGGAAGTGTTTTTTCAAGTCCTTTTTTTTTGGTGAACCACGGGTTTCTTTTATTGTGTATCGAAATACACAATTCTGTTGTAGAGAGATAGATAGAGAAAGAGAGAGAGGTGGAGAGAGAAAGAGAGAGAGAGAGAGTAGGAAAGAGAGAGAGAGTAGAAGAGAGAGAGAGAGAAAGACAGAGAAAGGGAGAGAGAGAAATTGGGAGAAATGGTTTTTTTTACTACCTGCGCATGGGATTTTGATGTTCAAGCAAAAGATATGATTCTCAGCATCACGCCAATTTAACATGGCAAAATCTAGTTAAAAAATGAAATAGGATTTCCAATCACTTTGAATTTAATATAAAACAAAAAAAAAAATATGTTTGATCCAATTTTCAAATGTACACATAAGATATTGCATCATATTTGAAATATCATCGTTTAATATTCCATTTTAGGGATTCATTTAATTTCATACGGAACCAAATTCGACAAATGATTTGATAATGAGACAAATCACGCACATCTATAGATTTTTATAAACTGTGAGAATTACAGGGCAAACATACCGCAATATATTTAAAACCATGGCGCTAGCCTTTTCAGCCTCTTCCTTATGGCGACACTTTCGAATATTAAAGTTTTGAAATTGTATCAGAAGTACAAAACAAAAAACAAAAAGCTAAATTATGAACCTTTTTTTATTTACGATTATTGCGTTTTAATTGCGCGCATTAAAAGTGAATAAAATTTCTGCCCTTGGTGTGTTTTTACTCATGATCATAAATTTGTTTTTCCTTCTCATGGAGGTAAAAATAAATAACATTGCAACGAGAGTGTGGTTGACAACAATAAATTCATCGAAATCGAGTTTGCTTTTATTCGATTTAAAATCGATACTTAAAAAAAAAAAGGCGAAGGACATTTAAAAGGCGAATCAATAAAAAAAACTGCATGTCTAATTTTTCTTTTCCCATTTTCTTGTGATTTGACGACACAATGGATTGAAATCAAGATATTCCTATTGAATCAAGTGACAATACTATTTGATGCGCCCATTTTCTCAAAATACGACCTGCTCAACGTTATTATAAATTCGAAATTATTTTTTAAGAGGCAATAAATATTGAGGCGTTTGTCATCCTTTCAGTAGCTACTTATATTCACAGTTGGATAGCCTTTTTGGGAGTTCCATCAACATTGTTAATCTTTCGTTTTAATCTAAACAAGTGAATATGAAATTTTCAAATGGCACATAAATCTCTATGATTTTCAAATGTTATGGCAGAGGTTCACAAGTCACAGGACATTTTGTTTTTTTTTTTTTTTTTTTTTTTTTATGAAAAAACAGATTCGAGTATTTTTATTAGCTACAAATTGTTATCATCATTTCAGCATCTCATCACATTTTACTATTCTGAAAACAAAAGAGATGCTGAGAACATGGTTTCTGTCTGTGTTTCCTAGTCCAGAATAAGTTTTTTTTTTGTCAATTGTATGACATGAACAAATAGAAATAAATAGCCTTTTCCTGTTTGAGGTGGAAAAAATCATGTTTTTTGTTCGGAATATGGTAATTTTTCCGGATGATAATAAAAAAAAAACGAAATTCCTTTTTTCTTTTATCTATTGTCTGATGAGAACTTTTTTTTTT
Source organism: Resseliella maxima (assembly GCA_029041755.1). Taxonomy (NCBI): domain Eukaryota; kingdom Metazoa; phylum Arthropoda; class Insecta; order Diptera; family Cecidomyiidae; genus Resseliella; species Resseliella maxima. The sequence continues at coordinate 96,403 of JAQOWM010000950.1, read as the reverse complement.
AGTTCTCACGCACACAAGACAAATTCGTTTCAAAATTATTTCCTTCATACATAATAATATTGTATTCTTGGCTAAATGTAAAAGAGTAAATTTTGCTGCGAATATTCGGCAATAACATATTACGACAACTATTTCTAGCCGGAAATGCTTATGAGCATTTGAAATGTACGTCAACGCTGTTTGCTAAATAAACTTGTTCTATTATTTCAGGTGTATCAATGAAAACTACTGATTAATAAATCTGAATAAACAAACTATTATAAATATTATTCAATATAAAAGCTATTATTCTCTATATAAAGCAGATGTTCAGTTTTGATAAATATTTGAGAAATAATGTTGAATTTATCTTCGTCTTTGGATAAATTCAAGAATGAAAATATTTTGTTTTTAAAATTTTTTCAATTAAAAACAATAAACGATTAATATTTTGACGTATTTACGGACGGAAATGGCGAAAAAAAAAAAATGAAAAAAGAATCGCTTTAAATGTACTTTAATTATATTCATTTTATTTAAGTTACAGTTAACATATTAACAGCACAATCACACTGTTACTATTTAAAATGCTTAATATTGTTATTTCAGTTCTCCGGCTGCGTTCACAACGTTGAAATGACATTTCAATTTCCGACTTGTGCTACTCTCTCTCTCTCTCTCTTCACAAAACAGAAAAAAAATATGTGGAAATTCAGGAAAATATTGAATATTATGAATGAATGAAACAACAACAAAATTTGAATTTTTCGTTTACAATTTTCTTGGATCCTTATCAATAATTGGTTCTCAATTATGGGAAATTTAATTCAATTTGTGTTCTATAAAGACAATAAAAAATCTAATTATTGTATTTTGTATTCCAAAACCTACCAATGTTGTCATAAGTATGTTCCATTATTAATTTTTTTTTTTATTGTAAAATGCTTACTTATCATTAACTTAGAACGGATTCTGGATGAAAATGTCTAAAGCAGAATTAAATCAATTTTTTTATTTTATTAAAGAGTAAATTGTTATGATTGAAATCAAGAATTATCATCATTTATCGAAATCAGTTGAATTTGATTGCATTTGAAAAAAAAAAAAAAAAAAAAAAAAATTGAAAATTTGTTACATTTCCTTTTTGTAAATCAATCAATAAAGCGGAATGAATGCAATTGCTATGCTGAATGATAAACGAATGTTTTACAATTACAGTATAACATGTTAGATTATGTTTAAATACGGCATTTAATTCGTATCAATGGAATTAAATTCGTTCAGATTAAAAACTAAATTGTTTAAATCCTATGAAAATAGAAAATTGCATTGTTTTGTGTTGTGTTTTCATTTAATTTTATGCTTAAAAATTTGTTTTTAATCTGTGAAAATGAAATCAATCGTTGCCTGATTTGATTAAAATTTTGCTGCATTTCACACAAATTTCCAGATATTATCTCTTTGATTCCATTACACACTGAAATTTTTTATTTTCTATATACAATTTTTCAATCTGATTCTATACCATAATCTTCAAAATATTAATTGGCATCAAATTAAATTAAAATGTTTTTAAAATTAAATTATTATCAGAAAAGCAAAAAAAAAAAAAAAAAATAAAATAAAACAGTAAATGAATTTTCTTGATTTGAATAGTTTAAAAGGATTCATTTGATCGGGACTAGCTGAAAAAAAAAAAAATTAAGAAAGCAACGAAAATCGAAAGATATTTCTATCGTTTGAAAATGTTAAATTGTCCGTTTTTTTCTTCATTTCTCAATTTGTTTCGTTGTTAAATTCTGTTACGTTTCGATTACTGCATTACTTTTTTTGCATGATAAATCTTTTTTTTTTTTTTTTTTTTTTTCGTTGGAAAACGTCTGTGATACAATCTCAGAAAACGAAAAAAAAAAAGAAAAACACAAATGGTGCTAGAACAATTTGCATTTAACATTTCAATTGAAATGAGACTTAAGTGTAACAAAACACATAAAAAATTGTATACGAAATCTACAATAAATACATCGCACATGATGATTCGGATGCATCAACAAAAAAAAAAAAAATTAAATTGCAACATTTGCATGTGTTCATATTAAACGAAATCAAACATCGAATTTTGATGCTATTTATTTGAAGATTAGAATTATTCTTTATTTTAACTATATTTACGGTTATGAAGATGATTAGCTCTAAATCGGGATAAATCAGTGGCAAATTAACAAATATATAGAAAGTATGTTTGAATCAAAACGTAGAATATCAAATTTTTTCATATATATGTATATAAAAAAAAAAAAAATAATAAAAAGAAAATAATAATAATCATAATCAAAAATTGATTTTTGACCCTATTACTTAGTGAATGCCATGAACACAGCCCACATAATTTCTTGTGTGCTTGCTTTTGCTGCATTTTCATAATCTAAATCCAATAATTCACGTACTCGCCGCATTGCTAGTTCATAATCTTCGTCGTTTAATGGTGCAAATGCATTTTCTAGCACATCACTTGCATGCGCTAGAAATATGAGCGACAACATTCGTTTATCCATGCGTTGCGGATCGTTTATCCATTTGGTCAATACAGAATCTTGGATCTGTTTGGCAATAAGAAAGAAATTTTATTTATTTATTTTTTTATTTTTTTTTTATAATTTTTCTTCTTCCAATTTCAACCAATTTAATTTTCGTCACATACCTTTTTTACTAAACGGCATTTGACTACATTATCACTGAGCGGATGTGTTGTCATATCAAAAAGCAGAAAATTTTGCTTTTCTGTCGTCAAAACGCCTTTTTCAACTAAATTTTTGGCTAAACGTTCTCGCACATTTTTCAATTGATATCGTAATTTTAATGGATTCCATGTTTCACCACTTAAATATTCAATCCAACTTTGAACTGTTTCTGGTGGTTCAGTTTCTTTGATGTGTTTCAATGCTTCATCAAGTAGCACATCACCGGTTGGTGTTTCTGATTTGAGTATAACTTTGCGTGATGTTAAACCTTTTCGTCTCATACCTAAGGGGGAAAGGACGAAAGTAAATAAAAATAAATATTGTAAATATCCTGCAAATATTGCAAATATTGTTCGTCTCATACCAGCACGTTCCAATTCAACTCGACCGCGTAAACCCAGTTCAATAAGAATGCAGCCACGTAAACCACTTGATATACAATCATTCCAAAATGATGTGTATCCCTATGATGAGAACAAAAAAGAAAAAAAAAAAGAAAAATAAACACAAATATAATTAATAAAAGTCATTTTCATTGTTGATTTTTTTGGGAATGGTTTTTTTTAGCGATAAGATATGATACAAGGCCGACAATAGTGATAAGAATTTTGGGTTTGATTTAAATTATTTCCGACCAACAGATAAAAAGGCAGGAAATTTTTTTTTTTCCTAATTTTTATTTCACCAAAAAACAAAAAAAAAAATATTTCAACACATTTCATGACATGGATGCAATTGTTGTTCCATAAATAGTTTTTTTTTGTTTGCTCCCGTCAATTTGCATGACACGACAATAAATATTTTAACAATGCAATTCAGGCTTTTTTTTTTTCTTGTTTCGCTTGAAAACCAATAAATGAGGACAATATAAAGTGTTTGCAGTAAAATATGTTCGTTTGCTATTAAAATCATTTTAATCAACAAGTAATGGCTCGAAAAATTATATACAATGTCATGGATTTTCTATGTAAATATTGTAAATAGCATTTAATTAGGTACACAGAATGTGATATTATATATATATTGGATATTACGTTGCATTGCGTTATATGTGAAACGTGATGCGATTTAATGAAACTAGAAGTCTGATGAGTTATCATAAGCAATATACATACATATATAAATGTTGTAATCGTTCGTTAATGAATCTTACAATGCTGCGAACAAACGGTATTTTATTTTTCTTTTCATCAAACTGGTTATATGACTTATTATGTTGTTGCTTTGGACATAGTTTCGCTTTTAATGTGCGGCCGACAGTCACTGCATCGGCCAAATGGACAATCAGAACAAGTGTTAATAAACATTAGTGTGAGTGGAGGGGGCGATAAATTTATGCAAGCGCACATTCTATCATTGTTCTTCCGATTCGTTGAATTTTTTCAGCAAAAGATATTACGACACATGATCAAACGATACAGACGATAACGAACAACAGCAAAAACAACAACAACAACAAAAAATGCCAGTGAATTTAGTCTGTATACAGCGAAGTAAGCAAATGATTGCTCAATTACGTCAATTTTACGATATATCAATCATACATCGTTCTTCATCTGTTGACGTAAAGCAACGAATAAAATATCGTGAAATTGAAATTGAAAATTTGAAACAGTAATCACAGTGTCGATAAGATATTAACACAGTCATACATATGTTCAAATAGAAAGAATGAAACAGAATGAAAGATAACATGAAAGCTGGAATGGTATTGTAGCTCATTTTTCGGTACGATAGAATTAGCACACATTTTATTTGCATTTGTGATGTGTCGAATGGACTTGTCTGTTTATTTTTCACGCAATTCATTTGTTTAGCTTTAATATTGAATCGACAAATCAATTGATACACTATATTATGAATGATGATGATTTTTTTTTTCTTCTTTTTTTTTGTTGGGAATTTCACATTTTGCATTGGGAAAATAAAATAAATTACCTCTTTGTCTTTTAAACCCAGCAGTAATACTTCTTCCATTAATGTGAGCCGTGTTTCTTTTGAATCTGTGTCATCAATATCATTGTCTCGGTCATTAATGATCACATCATTTTCATCGACACTGTTCGCTGTCGAACTATTTGCTTCTGATGTGCCATTTTCTGTGGTACGACTTTTGTTTCGACGCACTAAGCCATCAGTACGATTCATGTTTGATATTTAGCCTCTGTTTACCTATACACACAAAATCGATGAATTTCGATAATTCCGTAGAGAGAACGAAAAAAAAAACCAAAAAAACAACAAAAAAAAAAAACAAAACAAATCTAACCAAACGTTTTGTTTATTCGTAAAGCAATCAATAATTTCTGATTTTTCGTTTTTCCTTTGTGCTTTTGGACTTGTTTTTTCTTGCTAAAGCAATTGTTCATTAATCGTTGTCGTTTTTTGGCATTGAATTCACACAAAATTATTAATCACTTCTAACCACACACAAACAAACATCCATCATAGCAATTTTTCGTGTGCAAAGCAATCAAAATGCAAATGAAACTGATTTTTAAGAATTATTGTGTTTCCTTTTTTTTCTTTGTCTTCTTTTCTAGCAAATATTGTCACTAAATTTACTCATTCAATTGAACACACCTAATATTCGTTTTGATATTTTTTTTTTCTCACGCCTGCTTTTGCAATAGAAAATCAAAAAAAAAGGGACGAGCAAGAAAAATTCACATCGTCCATATAATTACTCAAGTGAATGTTGACGTTTCGCTATAATATGTATATATAGGTATAACTTTTTTTTTTCTTCGTACAAAGAAATTTGACACGACTTACATATCACATTCACTTGAGCACCAACACACACCAACACCATACGATTGAGAAATGGACGGAATTTCCCATTCAATTGAATTTGAACAGTGTTGCCATCGTTATTTTGTTATTATTTCGGGCAATATCTGCGATTTTATTGTTTATTATTACATTTCAAGAGAAAAATTTTCGAATTGTTCGAAAATCAATGAATTTTTTTCTTTTTCAATGAAAATGAAAGAAGAAAAAAACAACACTAACTTGATTATTTTCAAATGATTGATTTTCAAGCAAATATGCAACTGAACGTTCATCATTACAAACATCCCATCAAGCGCGAACTGTCACTTTTATTCATATTCAACAAACGTTAGCACGAACTGTTACCATCAAATCATCATATTTTACATTCGAAATACGTTCGTTGTCATGCAACGCATTTTTACCGCTTCTATTGTACACTGAAATTTCATTTATATTGAAAAAATTGTTTATTTTTTTTGTCATAATTACAATTTAAAATTTACTATATTGTTTATCTTTAGTGATTCGAAACGTTTGATTTAATTCAATTTATTTAATTTCATTTGTTTTTATAAATTAAATGTATTTTAATCACAATCAATACCATGTTTGATGTGATTTCAACAGCAAAATGTACACAATGGTCATCATTTCCAACATTGTGTTCAATTTCATCATATGAACATGTTGCCAATGAAGCTGTTGATTTTCAAGTAATTCCCGGAAAGAATTGTTTTGTTGAATTTAATAAAAAATTCGGTTTTGAACTGTTACGAACTGTAAACAAAGACAACAAACAGACAATTCAACGAATTAAAAAACATCAGGTGATTGATATATCGTGCGGTGCAATAGCAAAAGAAAATGGAGGTGAAATTGCACTTGGCCTTACAACTGGATTTATACGGCTATTCAATGTACAATCTGGTGATTATGTTCCAATTAAATTCAAACCAGATCGATTGGGAAATAGTGTCATTCATTTGGATTATTCCAAAACAGATGAATATTTAGCTGCCGTTTATGACAATTCAGATGTCAATTTATTTGGTTTGAAAACTGGCATCAAAACGGATACATTCAAATTTGATGGACTGTAAGTGTAATTAAGAATTCATTGGTTTTTTTTTTGAGAAAATATTGAAAATTATTTGAATTTTTCTTCCAGTTCAACACTTGTTCGTTTTCATCCGGCAAGACAATTTGCATTGGCTATTGGTTCGTATGAGGGTGCTCTCACAATGTTTGACATCCAAACAAAACGGAAATTATTTTACGATAAAAAAGCCCATGATGCGCCAGTTCGAGACATATCAATGTATGATGAATCACAAGATTTGTTCGTATCATGTGGCTATGATTGTAATATCAATGTATACGATTTACGGAAACGTTTAATGGTACAACATGATTCACATTCACAATATTTACAGGATATTTACAATTTTTATTTTTATTTACTTTCGTTCTATTCCTCCTTAGGTACAACAATATCGTCAATCTCATCCAATGTCAACCATATGTGTTTCACCGTGTGGAACATTTTGTATTGCTGGAAATTTAAAAGGTGATATCATTTCATATGATTTTCGTAGCATGAGAGAACCATTAGATACAAAACGTTTGCACGATAGTGCCGTTGTTCGTGTTGCATTTGTTCCAACCATAAATAATACATCAAATTTAACACTTGATAATATGGCAACCAGTTCGAATTTGGGAACACCTGAAACGGCAATCATTTCTACACCACGAGATTCACGTTTAACTGGTCGAGATTCATTTGCCAAATTTGTTGATCTTTGTCATTATAATAATGTAGCTACAACGAATGTATCAACACCTAAACAACATGGTAAACGTGACAGTAAACGTGACAGTTGGTCAGAATTGATGCCATCCACTAAGGTGCATGATTTTTCAATGGATTCAGTAATGGAAACACCAAATCGCCTTTCAATTTGTATTAATAATCGTTTGAGCGCACAAACACGCATATCATTGGATCATACACAGGTTAGCACAGATCAAAGTGATTCTGGTCGTAGCAATGAAAGTTGCGAAAATCCAAAACCAATTGAAAAAAAAGAAAAATCTATAATTGAAACGAAACGTCGACGCTTAACCGATTTAAATGCATTGGAAGAAATTAAAGAAGAGGATGCAACCAAATCTGAGCAATTAAGAAATTGGCTTCATAAACAAGATCACAAAGAATTTGCTAATATGTTTGCCAAATATGTTAGAATAATTTATCATGAAAACGATGGCGATGTGAAGATTGTTAATGGCCAAGTTGTTAAATTGGATTCAGATGAAGGTAAATACGAATCTAAAGCAAATTCAAGAATAATTTTAGACAAATGATTTCAAACGTTTCTTTTTTCTTTTCTCAATAAAACACAAAATATTACCTTTCAGATAAGGAAAATAAGCAACACAATCAGCAGCTAAACTATGGTTCGATACCAAAAATCGTAATCACACCAAGTCCGTATGCATCAAATATTCTTCATGAAAGTGATAATAAGACAATTACAGTCAAAACCAATGATTTAGATCAAATGCTCAATGAAGTTGTTAACGAAAAATTGGGCACACTCGAAACAGTCATAGAAAGTTCAGTGCGACAATGGCAAAATAGTATTGTGGAAAGTATTCGAACTAAGCTTCAATTGAACGCCAATCAATCATCGGCTCATTTCAAGAGCAGCACATCATTTGGACATCGAATCTAGATGTAGTGCCGAAAAATGATTAACTGATTCAACGAATCATTTCATTTATCATAATAATTATAATTGATATCATTCATTGTTATGTAGATATAATCTTATCATTTAAAGAATTACCATTGTATATAATGAGGAATCTCAAATAAATCTTTAACTATTAAGATGTAAATACAGCCGTTTTGTATAACAACAACAACAAATCATTTATAGACCATTAATGCCTTGCAGCGTCTGGTCTGTTTGTAATGGTAGCCCCTTCACAATTCTTCTCCAACATACTCTGTTGAGAGCCAGGTCTTGAGTTTCCCTATTTCAGTCATATCCTCTCTCATTCAAATCATTCTTCACGGAATCTATATATCGTCTTCGTGGCCTACCCCTTCCTCTCGGCGCATCCACTTCAGCATTTAAAATCATTTTTGGCAGACGATACTCATTCATACGCTGTACATGTCCGAACCATCTCAATCTTGACATTCTTGCTACCTCATCAATCGAATCCACATTCAAGTCCTCACGTATTCTCTCATTCTGAATTCTGTTCTCCCATTGATCCCTACGCGACACACCCGAAATCATACGCAACACTTTCATATCAGCTACTTCTAAATCATGAATTAAATTGTTCGAATCGACCCAGCTCTCGCTACCGTACGTGATAGTTGGTCTGAAGATTGACCCATGGATCATCAACTTTGTCTCCTTACTTAACTCACTCTTACTAAATACATGCGATCTAAGCTGTGCAACAACTTTATTACCATTCACTCTACGATGCTCAAATTCCTTATCAAGTTTACTATCTTCAGAGAAGATACTGCCAAGATATTTGAATTGAGACACCTGCTCAAGTACACTCCCATTCAACACACATTTTATTGATTTCCGAACTTTAACAATGAACATCACTTGCGTCTTTGAGCTGCTAATGGTCAATCCGTTGTTCATACACGCCGCTTCTAAGTCACGTATGCTGTTCTGTAGTTCCTGTTCAGAGCCACCGAACATAAATCGTGCGACGTTACATTGGAAATGATCTCTATCATTTATACATTGAATGGCACATGCATCATTACGGAATGCAAACGACAAAACGTATCTTTTTGCCGTTTCCTATGATATAGACAATATACATTGATAAATCACTTTCATGCAAGAAATTCATACGTTGATAAATCGCATAGATGGCGTCAAGTGTGTAGAATTTGAACGAACAGGAACACATTCGGTTCAAGTTGTTCAAATTTGAATATATTGTGTTCATGTTCGTTCAAGTTCGATTCAATTTGTTCAGAATTGAAAATGATCTGTTCATGTTCGTTCATGTTCGGTTAAAATTCGAACGAACTCGAACGAACATGAACAGTTCGGTTCAGTGGACAGCTCTAATTCAGAGCGCCAGCGGAAAAAATTTCCCAAAATAAAAATGATGTCACAATTTTATTTTGGGTTTCTATTCTCATTTTTTTCAGGCCGTCGTAATTTCGTTTTTTATTCATTTGATCGCATTCATCACTTTAATATTGTTTGTCGCTAATGGATCGTAAACGATTGATCAAATTAAAGATGAATCCAACACTTTCAGAATTATTTTTGTGTGTGAAACTGTTCTATTCTTGTTTTCTCTGTGTGGAGATACAGAATAAATAAGAACTAATGTCTATTTTTTCAAGTTTTGGTGATTTCTTTCTCATGTGAATGTAGTTTCATAAAATACACAAACACACAAAAAAAAAAAAAAACTAAAAAAAAGCCATGGAATTTAGCCAAATAAGTGGTAGTTTTTATTATTAACTTGACTTTTAATTGCCAAGAAAATCCCAAGTATTAAGTAGTAAGTTACATTGCAAGCGATCTCTATCATATATACACTGAATTGCACATACACCATTATGAAATGCAAACGACAAATCGTATCTTTTTGCCGTTTCCGTTGGTATAGTCAGCGTACATTGATAAATCGTATAGGTGGTGTCAATGTCTTGAAATCAAAGCTCTTCACATGTAAAAACATACAACGAATGCTTCATTTGGGTAAACTTCTTGCTTTAGATGAGTGATCATTAACTGGACTTAATTCATGGCGTTGATCTGGATCCGAGGCGTTACTCCCGTCAGAATGCGTACCACTGCTTTGACTATACTGCTGATGTGAACGTTTTCATATTATTTATTTAGCGAGTTCAAGTCGATTCAACTAGCACAAGAAACAAAACAGAGAACGCGAACACTTGAGAAAATTTTGAATATTAAATACGCATTTCAGTTCACACTTACTTGATGCGCTATAACAGCCATTGGATCATTCAAGCGTTTTTCCCACAGAGTATCTTTCGAGTAATAACTGAATCCATGAATCTAAAAATAATGATTTTTTAATGAAATAGATTAAATTTCGTATGTATAGAGAGATTGAATGGATAGAGAGATTGAATGGAAGAGGAAGAATGAGAAAACAAAGGCAAAAGCTTACAGTAAGTGCATAGGCCAACGGTAGGATGTATTTGAGTTTGTCTAATGGCGTCTTCATGTGGACATACCGGATAGAATTCTTTTCCCAAAACTTTATAGAATCTATTGAAATTAGAAATTAAAAATGGTAATGTTAATATTCAAATTCTTTTGACTAAATTCATAGCAAATTTTGCTAGTGCATTAATTCACTAGTATAAATACCTATCAGCAACGTATCGAATTGATCGTCGGATTGATATTGTTTGTGCATTTCGATAATGTCAAGTTCAATCCCAGTTTCACCTGATACGATGATACTTTTACCGTTTAATACATTCGATTCAGACATGTTTGAATTGTTTTTTTACAAATCCAACGAGTTTCAAGCGAAAAATTAAGAAATTTCCAAAAAAAAAAGACGCTAAGAAATGAGAACAGAATGTAATGACAACAAATCGATGACGTTTGTAATGTCATTGATTCTCCTTTATTCAGACATGATTGTATACATTAGGATAGCGTTCGTTGTTTCTGCTACTCTTCACCCGAATGGATAATGAAACGAATCTTCTATAATCAATTTTATATACACACAATCATACTGACATGTATTACATTCGAATTGAAAATGATAGAAAAAAAAAACAACAAACAAACAAAATGAGTATGAATAAAGGAAAGAATTGAGTTCCGTTTTTTCATTTTCATTGTAGTTATTGATGGACATTTTACCAATGACAGATAGATGTCACAACAAATTCATATACATTTTTTTTTTCTTTTATCGTTTTGTAATTTTTTAAATGATCATTTTGAATGCAATTTAATATTTTTCTTTTTCACATGGTCATTTTCGTTTTTACTATATTGAAATGATATGTTTACAAATGTTTTTATTTTCAAAAAAAAAGCAACACAATTAGCAGCTAAACTTATGGTTCTATACCAAATATCGTAATCTCACCAAGTCCGTATGCATCAAATATTCTTCATGAAAGTGACAATAAGACAATTACAATTAAAACCAATGATTTAGATCAAATGCTCAATGAAATTGTTAGCGAAAAATTGGGCACACTCGAAATAGTCATAGAGAGTTCAGTGCGACAATGGCAAAATAGTATTGTGGAAAGTATTCGAACTAAGCTTCAGCTGAACGCCAATGAATCATCGGCTCATTTCAAGAGCAGCACACCATTTGGACATCGAATCTAGATGTTGTGCCGAAAAATGATTAACTGATTCAACGAATCATTTCATTTATCATAATAATTATAATTGATATCATTCATTGTTATGTAGATATAATCTTATCATTTAAAGAATTACCATTGTATATAATGAGGAATCTCAAATAAATTTTTAACTATTAAGATGTAAATACAGCCGTTTTGTATAATAATCTCAAGTAAAATGCTTAAGAAAATCTGTGATAAAGGTAAAATGACAAGAGATTAACTTGTAGAATGATAAACAATATAAATCAAGCATTGTGATACTTTTGTAAGGTAGAAACCTTCTTGTATAGATAATCAGTCAAGTATAAATTTGCAAATATTTTATATCACTTTTTGCACAACAAGTTTAATTGAATTATGAAATATTCTTGTTCCGAAAACGGAGGACGTCGAATAGGTCCGCGACGTATAATAAGCAAAAATGGTGAACGAAATATTAATTTTGCCAAATTGCCACAGAGATCAAAACGATTTATTCAGGATTTTGTTAATACGGTGGTAAGTAAGTTACTTTCAGACAAACGAACGGATTCGTGAAATTTATGATGGTTTTCGCACAAATGAACGCATAAAAATGGGTTTTTCGTTTGTTTGTTTGTTTGTTCATGTTCGTTGTTACCTCTGTGAGTAATCATCGTTGCAGACGAATCATTTGCAATGAAAGAAAAAAAAAAAGCTTAAAATGTTCTGAGAAAGAATTTGTCTTACAGATAGAAACACGTTGGCGATTCGTAATCGGTGCATATCTTTTTGCCGTATTTGGATGTTGGTCTTTGTTTGGTGTGCTTTGGTATTTGATTTCATTTTCGCATAATGATTTAACATTTGATAGTGTAACTGGAAAATCATTACATGAAGGTGATATGACATGCATCCGAGGTGTGACCAGTTTAACTGACTATTTTCTATATAGTTTCGAAATACAGGTGAAATTTTAACGTTAAACATTGAAATAAAATCGAAATGTAAATGATAATTTGGTAATAAATGTAAACTTCGTTTACAAATTGATAATTTGGTATTTTAGACAACCGTTGGATTTGGTGAACGATATCCAAATGAAGAATGTCCAGAAGCAGTGTTTTTATTTGTAGCTCAAATTATTTGTGGCATTGGCATTGATGGCATATTAATTGGAATCATTTATGCAAAATTGACACGACCACCACGCAAACCATCCATTTTAAAATTTAGCCGCAAAGCAATTATTTGCTTGAGAGACTCAAAATTGTGCCTAATGTTTCGAATTTGTGATCCACATGAAATACACATAATCGGTTCAAGAGTACAAGCATGTTTATATGGAGAAATAACGTATGTCTTAGATAATTCATTTAAAAATTGATTAAAATGAAATAAATAATTGTTTGCAAATAGGTCAGATGATGATATTTTGAATCATTTTCAATATCCAATTAAGCTACAAGATGATGGTCATGTGCATGTTATATTTCCATTGATTATCTGTCATATAATTGACGATAAAAGTCCTCTGTACAATCTATCAGCTTCACAACTTTTGATAAAACGGTTTGTAAACAAAATTATCTACTTTGCGAATATTTTTTTTTTTTTTAAATTTTTTTGAAATCTCTTTTAGATTTGAAATAATTGTTACATTCACTGGAGCTTCAGCATCGACTGGCCAGACCACTGAGGAAAGAACATCATATTTATCTCATGAAATCTTATGGGGTCATCGTTTCGTTAATATGATGGAATACAATTCAGAGAATCGAGAATATTTTGTTGATTATAACAAATTTGAAACAACTGAACCGGTATTTCTTCAAATCCTTTTCCATGCGAAAAAGCAAATATTTATAAAAAAAAAAATCCTCAATGAAATCATTTTCAGGTTGATACACCGCTTTGCAGTGCAAGAAAATTTTATGAAATTACAAAAGATCTCATAGATGAGTCCCTAATCTGAAAATGGATAATATTTTCATTGTCAAAAGATGAATAAATCACAAAATTATGTTGAATATAGTAGAGAATAAGTGAAAAAAACAACAAATAAATTTATTAAAGAGATAATTTTGTAAATCATATTGAAAGTGTAATTTATTTGCCTTTGAAATCATTTCAATTTAGTTATATTTGATTCGAACAGACGAACGGTTTAAATGATATAGCGTTTTAACCGATAAAAATGGTTCGCATTATATCTGCTTTATGTTTACATGATGATCACTGTATTCAAGGTCATTAATATCTCCTCAAAATGTTGGCCAGCAAATGAATTTCTTTAAAGTTTTCTTACTTTTGTCATTGTTGAAATTGTTTTATCTTAATTTCAATTTAGAGTTGAAAATCAATCATTTTCAATAATTCCATTAGATTTTGATTTTACTTGAGCTCATTTACTATATCGTATATTTAGTATTATGATAATATCCCCTTGTTGAGAATTTATACAGAAAAATGGTTTATTAAATAGAACAGAATAATGAAAAAGATTTTGTGGGCGGTCATTAAAACATTCATCCGTTCATGGTGAATTAAATCAAATTATACATTAAAGTTAGAATATCTACGTTCATCTTGTATGAATATGCTCATCAATAGTTTTAGTTTGAACAATGAAATGAGATCTTAAACAATACTTTACGAAACTTATTCAGCAGTACACGTGATGTGCGATAAGTGAAATCACTTGTTTTAATTTTCAATGTTACCAGGAATAAGAGAATCAAAAATTTGTCACTAGAATAACCAGTGATTTATATATATCAGGTGATACAAATTACAACAACATTTATTCGATATTAATTTTTTCTTACAAAAAATGAAAATAATAAAGAAAATAACATACAAAAAAAAATTTTTGCAGTGATAACACAGAATATACTCATTTTTGTAAACAAACCAACGTACTTATTTTAGTAAAAAAAAAATTTGCAAACGATCCCAATCCTATAATCGAAGAATGGAGATGCATTGTTTGTTAAATGGAAGACGACCACTAAAAGCACGCCGACTTATAAGTAAATCAGGCGAAAGAAATATTATTTTCACCAATTTGCCACAACGATCAAAGCGATATTTTAAGGATTTTATGACAACAATTGTAAGTCATTTAATTAAATTCATTCATTTGCTTTAATACTGATAGAATTACTTGACTCTGAATGAACAGATTGACACACATTGGCGTAATGTAATATCCGCATATTTGATTATAACATTTGGCTGTTGGACAATATTTGCATTGATTTGGTATTTAATTTCATATGCACACAATGATTTAGATTTTGACATTAAAACTGGAAAATCTATGCATGATGGTTCAATGACCTGTGTACAAGGTGCAATTAATTTTGTCGAATTTTTTCTACTCAGCTTTGAGATACAGGTTTTGATTTTTGTTTGAAAAAAAAAAGAAAAAAAAAATTTAAGGAAATATGTGATTTTTTTTCTGTTTTTATTTTCAGACAACTGTGGGTTTTGGTGAACGATATCCGAATGAAGAATGTCCAGAGGGTGTATTTCTATTTGTTGCTCAAATTGTATTCGGCATAGCAATTGATGGAACATTAATTGGAATCATTTATGCAAAACTAACACGACCACCACGTAAACCATCCGATTTGAAATTCAGTCGAAAAGCAATTATTTGTTTAAGAGATGCAAAATTATGTTTTATGTTTCGAATTTGTGATCCAAATGAACTTCACATAATTGACTCAAGAGTGCAAGCATGCCTATTTGGAGAAATATCGTAAATATTGCATTAAAAACTATTTCGAAATTCTTTCGTTTTTTTTTTTTTTTTTGTTTTTGTTTTTGTTCTTTATTAACAACATTTTTCGGACAATTTTAGTTCATTTCGAGGAGATATTCTCAATCAATTTCAACATCCATTGAAACTACAAGATGATGGTCACGTTCATGTTATATTTCCAATGATTGTGTGTCATGTAATTGATGATCAAAGCCCACTATATACAATATCTGCTTCACAATTTTTGGAGAAAAGGTTATTTGAAATGTTTAGTCAAACAGCACAATTTTAATAACATTCTATTGATATATTCATTTATAATTATTCAATTTAATTGCAGATTTGAAATAATTATTACATTTACCGGTGCATCAGCATCAACCGGTCAGACCAGCGAAGAAAGAACATCATATTTATCAAGAGAAATTGCATGGGGTCATCGTTTTGTTAATATGATGGAATATGATGCAGATAATGAAGAATATTTTGTTGATTATGATAAATTTGATATGACCGAAGAGGTATATCCAATTTATAATGGTATTTCTTTTGCAAATATATAAATTCAGCTATTTTCAGATTGACACACCATTGTGCAGTGCTCAACAATTTGATGAAATTAGCAAGAAGGTGAAGAATCATTTTTCTAAGGCCAGAAATACAACAAGTATTTAACATTTAAAATAATTAATAATTAAAAAAACCACATGAGAACAGAAAAAAGAAATTTATTCTCGTACAAAATTAGAACAATTGATACAGCAATAAAATCATTTTTATTTGAAAAAAAAAAAAATTCAAAAAACCATCTAATATTGAAATGTTTTATCTTGAAATCGGTATGTAAATAAATACCAAAGCGAATTAGTGTTACCAGAGTGACAACGTGTATTGCTCTCATCTAATTTGACAGAAATTGAACGTTTTGGTGTTTGATGCATTTTTCATTCTGTGTTCTGTATTTTTGTTGTGCTTGTCAAAAGAATTATACTACATTGTCAGTGGAAACTCTCCTCAAATCTACACACATTTTTAGTCGCATACTCGGTCGCGAATAAATTGTGTAAATTTTACATCTAAAAAAAATATCAATTTGAATCGCAATTAAATAATTATACAAAATGAAAACGTCTAATGATGTATTCAATTTTTACATAAAATCAATTGTACGGTTTTTATTAAATTTTGGTGTTGGTACACAATTGGGTTTCATTTGTCCGAGAAGAGAAAAAAAAGTGAATATTCACATTTTATGCGAAAACACCGCTCAGGTTTCATATTTACATATTAAACAGAAAAGATAACAATTCTGTGCATCACATTGGAAGCAACCCAACAACAATATAAATTGTAAAAATAAAAAAATCCGACGCGAATCATTAGGAAAAAAGGGAAAAAAACGCAAATATTCAACTAAAATTCACAGTTTAACTCGGTTGACAGTATTCTTTTTTTTTCTCCATTGTCAATATTTTATTCATTTATCGAATCAATTTCGAATCAAAGACAGGATAATAAAATGCTATCTATTTTGAGACAGGTATGTACTTGAATTTTTTTTTTTTTTTTTTTTTGTTTTTTTTTCTTATTTAATCATCATTTGTATCTATATTGAATTTTATTGATATTTGGAAATGTTCAAAATGTTCTTGAATTGTAAAAAAAAAACCAAAACGAGTTCAACACATAAATTTTCAATTTATTTAAATGTGTATTTGTTTTAATCGTAAAGGACATTATTTTAGTAGAAAAGATGTTTGAAAATATACTTTTTTTTTCTTAAATTGTTTTTGCATATAAACAAGCAATGTTATATTGAATATGATTTGTTTTGATGTTTTGATATTTTGATTGGTTTGTTGTTTTTTGTTTTTTTCTTCATTCTTATTAATAGATTTCACATCAAAACGTTCGAGTAGTCTCTCGTTTGACCAAAGTTCAATGTGCAAACTCAGTGCGAAGCATTTCATTTGAATTGAGCGATGAGCAAAAAGAATTTCAAGATGTTGCACGAAAATTTACTCGCGAAGAAATTGTATCGGTTGCACCAAAGTATGATAAATCCAGTGAATACTCATTGGATATAATCAAAAAAGCACATGCTGTTGGATTGCTCAATGGTCATATTCCACAGGATGTTGGTGGCTTAGGCATGGATGTTTTAACCGGTTGTATTATCGCTTTGGGTCGATTGCTTGAAGGTTTTGAAATTGCCACGGGCACATTCAATAAAACACGTCCACCGGTTGCGGCTGGTGCCATTGGTCTTGCACAGCGTGCACTTGATGAAGCTCCCAAATATACACTTGAGCGCAAAACATTTCAAAGAGCGTTTCTGGTTAGTCTTCCACGAATAATTTAATTTTAAGTGAAATTATTTATTAATGTATTTCCCCTGACTCTCCAGAGGCAGGCCGGTTTTACCATGGTTTTCCGGACCCAATCTTGGTATTGAAGCTTCACTTTAATACCATCCCACCCCTGATTGTATTCTCTTTGCTAAAGTCGTACCATGGGCGGAATTTATGTCGCATTGGGTCTTTGACCAGAATGTTTACTAGCTTGCTAGTGAACACATATTGACATAAATTTAGGTTTCGTAATAAATAAATAAATAAATAAATAATTTTCATTTTTTTTTTATGGAAATTCACAGATAATGTTTGATATTTAATATAATTTTTTTTCTCGTAGGTTATTCGTGATTTTGGCCAAATACGATTCATCAGGCAAATGTGTAATTCGACCAATAACGATAAAGTGTTCAATAGCTTGCTCGAAGCTGAAAAGCTGGAAAAAGCTGGATTGTCCAGAGAAGCTGCGAAAGCCACTGTTTTATTGCTGAACACGTCAAACGAGCTTCCAACAAAAGCTGACGTGAAAAATATTCAAATTGAAATGACAAGTGAAATGAAGCATTTGGAGAGGGAAATGAAGCATTTGGAAAAAGAATGGAAAAATGAATTAGAAATCAAAATCACGAGTGCGTCTAATAAAATAATTCTTGCTATTCTGGCTTCACTTGTTTCGGCACTAGTTGCAATATTTTCCCGAAATTTTTTTGGTTCTTCCAAGAAGGACGACATAAAACAATAATTTAATTCTTTCCATCGATTAATCCAAAATTTGCTGTCTGTCCAAATGCTTCATATCAGATAAATCATGAATGCTGTGTTTGAGAAAAAAAAAATCTTAAAATTCTATGCAAATTATAATCAAATCATTCCACAATTCAATGTATATATGTTCATATGGATCGAAGAATTCGTTGTTAAAATTTCCATTAAATTTTCGAATATAATTTGATGATTCAACTGAATTGTAAACTGTGTTTTGTTCATTCGAAAAAAAAAAATTCAAAAAACCATATAATATTGAAATGTTTTATCTTGAAATCGGTATGTAAACAAATACCAAAGCGAATTAGTGTTACCAGAGTGACAACGTGTATTGCTCTCATCTAATTTGACAGAAATTGAACGTTTTGGTGTTTGATGCATTTTTCATTCTGTGTTCTGTATTTTTGTTGTGCTTGTCAAAAGAATTATACTACATTGTCAGTGGAAACTCTCCTCACATCTACACACAATGAAAGCCAAGACCAAGTAAAAGAACTGAGAAAAAAAAAAGTTTCAACTGCAAAACAAAAATGGCGTGTACATTTTGAGTCGCATACTCGGTCGCGAATAAATTTTGTAAATTTTACATCTAAAAAAAATATCAATTTGAATCGCAATTAAATAATTATAAAAAAATAAAAACGTCTAATGATGTATTCAATTTTTACATAAAATCAATTGTACGGTTTTTATTAAATTTTGGTGTTGGTACACAATTGGGTTTCATTTGTCCGAGAAGAGAAAAAAAAGTCAATGTTCACATTTTATGCGAAAACACCGCTCAGGTTTCATATTTATTAAACAGAAAAGATAACAATTCTGTGCATCACATTGGAAGCAACCCAACAACAATATAAATTGTAAAAATAAAAAAATCCGACGCAAATCATTGGGAAAAAAAGGGAAAAAAACGTAGTCATTTTTTCATGAAAAGGGAGTGTAAATATAACAAGACGTCAATGTCGTAATGGTGCGAATAAATTCAATATGACAGCGATATCATTCATTGTAATGCATATGTTTTCCAAGTGAATATTCTTCAATAAACAAATTCGTGTATATTGAAACAATTGTGAATAAAATAAAAATTCATTGTATCCAGGCACAAAAGCATTGTGAATAAAATACATTCGATAATGTATTATTTATGAAGTGATTTTGAATTGTTTATTGATACGGCAACGCTATTTAGAAAAAAAAAAATTTGAACAAATGAAAAGTGATAAAACAATGGACAAATCGAGCAGCAAAGCCGAATTTGATTCGGCAGAGTTCGAAAAACGTTTGACTAATTTAAAAGATACACAAGATAGTATACAGGCATTGTCCGCATGGTGTCTTCAAAACAGGTCACATCACAAAAAAATCGTCACTAGCTGGTTAATCGTATTGAAACAGGGTAAGATCAATCTCTATCTCTCTCTCCTCTCTCTCTCTCTCTCTCTCTCTCTCTCTCTCTCTCTCTCTCTCTTTCTCTCTCTCCTTTCTCCACTTTGGAATTCTCTCATTTCAGCAACATTCAATATCCAAATAGAAAACAAATGTTGTTGCGCCAAAAAAAAAGAAAAAAAAAAATAAAACTACACATTAAAACGGAACCATAATCTTCAGCAAAACACATAATATGTGCACAATTGAATTTAATATAAATTTTGTTTTTAGTCAAAGTCGAGCATCGCTTGACACTGTTTTATTTAGCCAACGATGTGATTCAGTACAGCAAACGGAAGAATTATGAATTTGTCGAAAGTTGGGGAACAGCTTTACAAAGAGCCACCACAATGGTTCGGTATGTATTCATTTTAATAAAATTTAATTGATTGATCTAGAAATTCAATGAAAAATAAAATGATTTTATTTCAATTCACAGAGAGGAAAAAGTCAAACATAAAATCGAACGTATATTTCGAATATGGGAGCAGCGAGCCATTTACAATGAAGAATTTTTATCCGATTTACGTGGATTATTGAGCATAAATCCAGCAAAAAAACAACCGCCAAATGAAAATGATGACGAACAGGCAACAATTACGGTGGCAAATATTAAAAATTGCATCAAATTAGAAAAAGAAACCGATCGCAGTTTTAAAGCTTTACCAAAAGCACCACTATGTGATAAAGATACGATTAGTCATTTGAAAGGTACTTTGACAAATGAATCAATAATTTTTTTTTTTTTTTTAAATTTTGTTACAAAATAAACTAACACGGTTTTGTGTTTAGATCGGACTCAAGTTGAAGAATTGGAAAAGGAAGTGATTGAAAGGCGTGTTAGATTGGAACATTATATAAAAGCATTGACAAATGAAATTAAAGCGCGATCAGCATTAATTACAGTGTTGGATCAAGCTGATGCTTTTTATCACAATCAACGCGGTGAAGTTAAAGTGGTTGCTACGGCCTATCGAAACTATGGAAATAGCATTAAAACAATGAAACGAAGGCTTGAAGAATTATCAAAAACATTGCCCAGTCCAATACCAAGTCCCGACATCAATGCACCATCACCGGGTCCAGCTGATAATGATTTCGTTTTACCAGGAGAGAAAAATTTCAATCAGGTAATTTGTTTGGTCTAGAAAAAAAAAAATAAAATAAATTCAATTCAATGAAAACTTTGAATAAAAATATTTGGATTGATGTTGGGCGTTTGAAACTGTTTTTATTAAAAAAAAAAAAAACATCACAAATATTTCCATTTGGTGCAGAATATATTCAATAATCAAACCAATCGAATGATGGGATACATGGATGGTGGTCGGCTTCCGTTTGATATAAATGATTTTTCATCGTCAAGCCCAAAACGAAATGAAGCAAACATTCAAGTTATTGATGCAACAAGCAAGGATAATGAAATTGATGATTTTTTCAAAACACTTATGCACGACACATACACACCAGCTATACAACCACAACCAGTACCAGCAGTCACACCAAACTATTATCGACCGAATTTTCAATCGCAACAAACAACCAATTATGAGTTTAATCAATATGAAAATACTGCTGTAAATGTTTCATTTAGTGGCGATGGAAACAATTCATCATACAATCAATCGTATTCACGTACATTTAATGCATCAATTGCACAGCCACCGCTACCACCGCCAACAAATCAACAGGAAAATTGGGAAATGGACATGTCATGGAATTCAAATCAAGAGTCAAATTTCAATCAGACAATGGATGCGCCACGATCACCGCCACATTACGAACGAAAAGGCATCAATACAAATGTTATTGAATACATTGAGCCAGGTGTAAATGATTCACACATAGCTGGCGCCGGTGATGTTGATCATCGACAATTAATCTTGCCAATGAATGGATTGAATGCACTTGGTGCCAAAGATCGTGGTCGTCTCATTGATGTTGATCATAGAAATTTGATTTCACTAACTGGATCACCGAAACTTACAGAAAAAGATGCAAATGGATCACAAATTGACGGAATGGTAATTGTTTTTTTTTTTTTTTTTGGGATTTTTTCTCACTAAATTTTAAGGAAATGCCTTAATTTCATATCATTTATTTATTTGTAAAAAAAAAAAAAAAATAAAAAAAATAGCGGAGTACTGTCACCGATTTGAAATTGTTGCCACCTCCATCACCGCCAGCAATGTTGTTATCGTCGAATATTAACACGTCAGACACAGGTAAAATGAACGCTCCGTTATTGCGATCACCAAGATTTCAAAGTCCACCTTTACAACAGCATAAAAATGCTAGAGGTACTTTATAAAATTGCGGTTTCCAAAAATAATTTTTGGAAATTGCTGTTTCTCAAAATTCAGTTGTGTTCGAAATGATTTACATTTTCTCAAGCAAATTAATTAAATGTAAATTTAATTTATTTATTATCATTTTAAAAATAGCATCACAGAATCGATCACCATCGAAAAATCACAATGGACGTGACAATACTGAAAGCATTGATATGGAAATGTCGGACGAAGACTTTGATACAATTCCCGATTTTCAGAGTAATTTGTTGATTTATATTCCATTTAATGAATAATAATTCAATTAATTTGTCTTAATTTTTTGTTTAATTTTTCCATTTTAGATAAGCCCTTGGATGATTCACAAATACCAAATATTGAACCACGTTCAGAGGGTTTATTAGGTGCAGCACCAAATTCATTCGCATCACCCGATTGTGCAAAACGACCGAATCCATTTCGATCAAATGCTCAAGATGTTTTACATCAATTACAATCGCCGCAAATGTTATTGCATTCAAATTTATCAATTCCAAGAGCAGGACCAGGACCAGGACCAGGACCAGGACCGCGTCCATTACTTGATATACCAACTGGTTTCAATAATGCACGGCCATTTATGGGCCAACATATTTCGTCAATGCAAGATATGGATGGCGGTGGCGGTGGCGGTGGTGGTGGAGGTAGCGGTAATGGCGGTAATCAGCCACCAAATCCATTCATGTTGAACAATGCACCACGTGGTTTGTCACCACATGTCAATCAATCACATTCACCACAAATGAATTATCGCAATAATAATAATCAGTCGATTCGAGGAAATTCGCCATATTTTAGAAATCAAAAAGGTCCAATGCGTGGCGGCGCATATCGTCCAAATTTCCGTGGAGGAAATCGAAATTGGTAATTAAATAAATGCAGGAAACAAACAAAAAAAAATGAAAACACACACAATTGAATGAAATAAATGGCATTGCGAAAAGAAAAAAAAAAACACATCCGAGCAGCGCTCTACAATGACAATTTGATTATTCTTTTTTTTTTTTGTGGTTCTTGTTGAAATGAACAAATGAAGCAGTGGAAAAGTACTAAAACAGGAATTAAAAAAGAAAAAGAAAAACAAATGAAAACTTATTATGTAGCGACAAATAATGGAATAGCTAAGTCAAACACCACATTTAAATGAAATGTAATGAACTTTTTTTTTTTTTTTTTTTTTCTTTTTATTTCTTTAATTGTCAGCAACAAATTATGTGTTGACTTTATAATGAGAATAGAATAAGCAAATAATTGAAGAAAATAATAAATAATAAGCATGAACGGTTATTTTTCCTTGAATTCACAACAAACAAATGATTAAAGTGAGCGGATCGATTTTTGCTAATTAACAATTATGCTAACTCAAAAACATTACACATCCCATTTTCTTTGATGTCATCATCATCATAACATTCATTCTACAACCATTTACCATCACCAACACCACACACATCATTTCACGATTTCAACCATTTTGTTTCTCTCTCTCTCTCTCTCTCTTTTTTTTTTTTTTTTTAGCTAAGTAATGTCACAACTCTATTAGCAGGGTTTATCTATGACTATTATCAATTATTAAGAATTCCCATTGCAATAGATGCGTAAAAGTGAACCCAACAACAAAACATTTATATGTAAAATGACCAACAAAAACAAAAAAAAAAAAAAAAAACAAAAAAAAACAAAAATTGTAAATTAATCAAATAAATTATGTGAATTCTTTGCATAAATTCATTTAACTTAGGTACAATTCAGTAAGATGCTAAGTGTTCTCTCATTTAAACACACATAATCTATATGGATTTCGGGAGGATATTGTGTGAATTTGAAAACAGAATGGAGGAAACAAAAACAAGCAATCCATTAAATAAGAAATGTTGACTTGTCAGTCGTTAAATAATTTCAATAATCACATGAACAAAAAAAAAAAAAAAAAACAAAACGAAAACCATTAAATCAGAACTAAATAAAGAAAATTTGTTCTTTTTGACTTTCCTTTGATCTCAATAATAGCTTATATCAACATCATTCCGTAATATTTCTTTTTTGCTCGATCTTTATTACGATCTTTCCACCGTAAATTATTATGGACGTTGTTTTTTTCTTTGTATTTATTTGTTTTTATTTTCAAAAAAAAAAAGAAAAAAATCGCTAAATTATTTTCATTTCAAATATCTCAATTGAATCATTTTTTATTTGTTTACATCAAAATCGAGTTACTTTTTTTTTTCTCTGCATATTGTCAAGGCAATTTTGTTTGAGTTTTTTTTTTTCACCACAAACCGAGCCATATAGTTTTGTGTTTATTTTTTGTTTTCTGCAGATAAACAGCTATCTCGTAGTAGCTTGTGTCTGACTCGTATTTGTTTATTCTCCCATGTGAATAATTCACACATATGTCTCTAATAATAAAAAGAAAAAACCGCTGTGATTTATCGATTCGCTTTAACTTTCATGTATTTAACCGTTGTAAATTGCTTTAGGTTATAATTAATTGGAAATTGTAATATTCAAAATCAATTCTTTCATATGAAAGAATTGATTATGTTTTGATTTCATTTTGTGAAAATGTTTTGTTTTTTTTTTTTATTTTTTTTTTGTGGAAAAAATTGTTTTTTTTTTCACTGTTAGATATTTTTAATTGTCAAACAATTTTCCATATGATTAAAATGATTTATAATCCTTGTTTCAATTGTTTCTGAAATTTGTAAATATATTTCAATGGTCGTTTTGATTTTTAAAATTCTCTTGTTCAATCCAGGGATGCATTTACATAATAAAAAAAAAAAACAAACAAAAGACATGTACAAACCATATGGGTTGAATGATCGATATCATCACACGCTGCTATTGATTTGAAATATCATATTTCATGGGCGGATATTATAGATTTGACCTGCAAAAATATTTTTGTATAAAAGCTCATTGAATTTAATTTAATTCATTTTGGAACATCAATTGAGACGCATATTCTTCATTTGGGAAATTTAAGAAGGAAAATTATTCAAAGAAAAATATAAAAAATGAAAAAAGAGTTAATTTTAAATCAAATTCTGTGTTTGTTATTCCATTATTTGTTCTATGGTAAATAATTTAATGTGCCATTAAAAGAAAAAGAAAAAGAAAAAGAAAAAGAAAAAGAAAAAGGAAAAGAAAAAGAAAAAGCAATCGCCAAAAAAATAACACGAACAAAAAAAAATGAAAAAACCTGAATAAAATATATAAACAAAACTTTCGTCTGTGATTCGAGAATAAGAAAAATTGAAAATAAGCTAAATTAAATAAAGTCAAACATTTATATGACATGTAATTTCTTTTTTTCCACATTTTTTTTTTTTTCGTTTTCAAACATTGCGTTGATTATACAGGAGCTGAAGCAGGCATAGACTGTAACATAGAACCGAAGAACAATGAGGGACGTCTTCGAAAGGCACTTTTATGCAATTATGATAAGGGCAATCGACCGATTATAGCGGACGAAGCGATTACAATCAAAATAAAAATGATTCTTAAAGGATTCTCATATATTGACGGGGAAAATAAATTAATCGTATCCACTTGGTTAGCAATGGTACGTTATTTTTACGTCACTAAAATGTTTTAATTTAAATCATTTAAAATTTGTAATTATTTTTCGTCAGAAATTTCAATAAATTTTTTTTCCATTCAGAGTTGGAAAGATGATCATTTGAAATGGGAACCAGCAAATTATGGCAATATGAATTCGCTCACTGAAAGCAGTACATCAATTTGGCAACCAGATTTGGCACTTTATAACAGGTAAATTTAATTTAAATGAATACTTTGAGTAAATGAATTAAATGAGGTTTAAATTATTGATTGATTTTACAGTGATGTAGCCTCCGCTACAAGTGAATCATGCAGGGATGCAAACTGTGTTATAAGCTCAACTGGATCAGTATCATGTATTCCGCCCTGTTCTCATGTGGCAAAATGTAAGCCAAATTATAAACGTTGGCCATTTGATAAGCAAAATTGTTCACTTCATATTGGAACTTGGGTCAATTCAGGAGATGAAATTGATTTTAAAGTATTGAAAACCATTCTCACTGAAGATCAACTTTCATCACAAGATCTGCAATGGAAACTTACCCATGTAACGTATCAAAGAAATGCAGGCAATTATACTGATACCAAACAAACATATCCATCGTTAACATTCTCATTTTTAATGGAACGTCATTCGGCCAGCCATACACCTATCATTCTTGCGCCTGCAATTTGTATGCATTTTATTAATTGGAATGTTAAGCATTTTTTTTTTTTTTCATTTTATCACAATTTATGTTATTTGTTTATAATTGCAGCATTGATGTTGTTAAATTTGGTATCATTATGGGTGGATTCAGAGAATAATCGACGAATTATATTGTTGTCTGTATCATTAATATGTCATATACTACATTTGGAACATTTATTCTGGTCTTTGCCTCATAACGGTGACACTATTCCTGATATATGTAAGAATGAATATTGAAAAAAAAAAACAAAAAAACATACACACAAAACAAAACCTTTGCATGCATGCAATTCATTATTTTCATTCCCATTTAATGCATTGTAAATAGCTTGTCATATAATTTGAACATTTTTTTTCTGTGATAATTGTTGAAATCGGATTTTTTTCCTTTCATAAAATGTATTTCATTTTTTTCTAAATTAAAAAACAGTATTACAGTAATCAGTTAAAAGCATGTAAATTTGACTAATTTGGAAAATACAAAACAAAAAAGTGAACAAAAATATCAATGAGAAACATAAAATTGTCATATTATTCCTATCAAAAGAAAATTCTTTGCATATTCAATTTCATAAGTTAAAAAAATACGCACTGTAAACAGTCGTATATTTTTATATTATTTCCAATCAATTTCTTTATTATCATAAATTTTCGATGATTTCAATGAACCCAAAAAAAAAAAAATCATTTCAATTCATATCAATGAGGAAAAAAAAAAAAATTAAAATGTGAAGAAACAACAAAAAAATCCGACAAATGAAAACGTAATATAACGCTTGAAAAATTGAACGTTAAATGTGCGCAAGCGATAAACGTCACAATGTAAACATACATCAAAGCGTTCAACTGTCAATGCCTTTTTCGTGTTACACTACTCAGTTACGTTCTAGTAATGATTTTGCCAACTGAATATGTGTGGGGATATAATTCAGTGGTAGAATGCTCGCTTCGCATGCGAGAAGTCTCGGGTTCAAACCCCGATATCTCCAACCTTTTTTTTTTATTATTTTTTTTTCATTCTGTTTTTTTTTGTTTGTTCTTTTTAAATGTTTTTGAATAATTCCAAATATTTCTAAATTTTTTTTGAATTTTTGTTTTTCTTTTTTTTGAATACGTATATTTCCCTTTTATATGCATATGATTAATATCAAGATCATTGATGTTTCAAATAACATAATTGCAATGATGAGTAGTCAAGTTTTCTCTCTCATTGAATGAAAAAAATGTTGAAACAATTAAATCCGTTAATTAAAAGGTTCATTTATTTTCCGATAAGCATAAAATATTCATCAATCATTACATAACATTTGTATTTCCCCTTCAGTTTGTTAAAATCCTCATGTCTATCAACGGTTTTTTTCCCTTTGTTATCTCTCTTTCTTTGAACATCTATTTTTACAACAATTCAATATGTTTATAGGAACTTTTTTTTTTTAATAATTTGTGTACATAATTTATTTTTTTTTTTTCATTCTGTTTTTTTTTTCATAACATTGGGCATAATATTTTTAGAAAATCGTAAAAGAAACCAAGAAGTCAATTTAAAATCAGTGTTACATAACATGGACTAGCATTTTATTTTAGTTTGTTGATTTACTGATGTTTTGTTTGTTTATTCAATTTTTCGTGTGTCTTGATACATGTATGCGGTGAATTTTGCTGTTTTTTTTATTCAAAAAAAAAAAATTGTCTTAAAAACGTATTGAATTAGTAAAAATGTATATATTTCAGCTATTAACTGCATGCTTATTAATAACTTCCAAATAAACAAAATACAATTTTCCTAATTTTTTTTTTTTTTTTTTTTTTTTTTTCTATTTTTCGCAGTGGTTTATTTCCGTGATTCATTGGTAATAACCTAGGGGCTGAGGACCCTTTATGAATATATATATTTAGTAGATATTCAGAATATTCACGCGTTATTTAAATATTTATGGAATATTTGCTAGATTCAAAAATACACACACCATATCATACATATTTGAAATATCTAGTGAATATTCAATTGATTTTTATCAATAAGTTAGCATTTGTGAATATATTGTTGATGGCAAAATAAGTATTGCTTGAAATTGAGATTTGGTAGCTGAGATCAAGTCAACATTCAACATGGCGACATTGTCGACACAATCACATCATGGAAGGATCATGTAAAGTCAAATACCAACCGCGTGTAACTCGTTTAGATTTCGATAAATATGTGCAAACACAAAAAGTTGCACATGAAGTTGTGCGTGAAATGACCGAAATGCGCAAAGAAGTCCCGAAAGATCAGCAAACCATCATCTACGCTCTTGGCAATGCAAAAACTGCCGCCAATTCTCCAATCAAAGGCCACTTGCGAACACCAAAAGCAGCCATTACGTTAATCATGCACCGATACGCAATGACAATTGATGTGCCTGAGCCTGGAACATCGATGCTGTGTAGCAGATGTCACGAATTGCTCGATAGAGCAATAGAAAGAATCGAAAGGAAAGGATTGGGTAGAGAGAGATGGAACATAAAGGATCGGTAAGTTGTTCAAAAAAAAACAAAAAAAAAAAAAAAACATGACAATTAATTTTGATATTTACCAGTTTCCTAGTTTGCCAAAACTGTGAACCGGCCCGAAATACTGTTCTCGCTGCTCCTGAGGAATGGATTGGAAAAGTACATCAT
The DNA here is from genome assembly GCA_029041755.1 of Resseliella maxima. Lineage (NCBI taxonomy): Eukaryota > Metazoa > Arthropoda > Insecta > Diptera > Cecidomyiidae > Resseliella > Resseliella maxima. Next base: position 66,952 of record JAQOWM010000950.1, on the reverse strand, counting down.
ACACATCGAAAGAAACTGAATGTCGAACCAAGACCAAATCAAATGACATTCAATCATGAAAATCAACGAAAAACAATTGTGTGGGATCGTGATAACAATGCATCACGCAACATGATTTACAAAGCAATGTGTATGTTGACCAATGTACCAGTGAATCCAGATTTCAATAAAAAAGCTTATATATTAAGACAACGTCGTGCAGCAGCAGCAATAGCAGCAGCAGCAGCAGTAGCAGCAGAACATCAAAGAAGAAGAAGAAATATGGCCGGGGCGTCCTCTAGGGGAGAGAGGTAGGTATTGAATTGATATTGATGAAATCAGATGAGATATAATTGATAAGTTAGTTCAAGTGTATTAATTTCTAAATGTTCATTTATTTGTATATTTCTCTTGTAGGTAGTGCTGGCGGTCACAAAGTACTATTCTATAGTAAGTTTTTTTCCCTTTTACAGACACAGGCGAATGCAGTATGATCTCAACTACCAATCTCAAATTTAAACAATATTTAGTCATATGTTTAGCATATTTATGATATTTAGTATATTTATAAATAATATTTATTAAATATTCACAATATTCACATTATTCACAATATTTGCAATATTTGCAGGATATTTACAATATTTATTTTTATTTACTTTCGTTCTTTCCCCCTAGGTAATAACTATAATTCTGATAATAAACACAATATTTGTTCAAGGAATGATGTCATGTAGTGTGCAAACACCAACATGGATTGACAGTACAACCACATATATGGGTAGTAACCGCGTTGGTAAACTGTTTTTGACAAAGCATCTCGTTACAAAGGTATGCAAAATATAAATGTAACATGAATCTTCACACAAATGTAATTAAATATTGTCATTTACAGGCATTTAGCAAGCAGCTTGATACGAATGATGATGATGTTAATTTGGTTGAATCCCAACAAAATGACAAAGATAATGAAAAAATGTCAAAAAAAGTGTGGCAAACATTTGGAAATATCATTGATCGCATTTTATTTGCCACATTATGCATTATTTATTTGATTATGATTATTGGATTTTTGCCAGAAAATTTTTTGGATCAAAAAAATCTAAAAGATATCGAAATCATTGGCTATTAATGCAAAAAAAAAAAAAAAAAAATGAAAGAAATAAATATTTACAATGACCATAATGTAAATGTCATGAATATACAGAAAATAAATCTTTCAATGATATGAATTAAACAAAATTGGTTTTATTAATTTTTAAAATGTTTACATTTACAATAGACAAATTTTTTGTTTCATTTAAACTATACGTTAAAATGCTAAATTATTATTAAATTATACTTGATTAACCCAAGAAAAATATTAAACACAAAATCCAGGTCCATTTGGTGGTTGCGCCGGTATATTTCGTTTTTGCATTCGACATACATGCTCTTCCAGACGTTTTGCAGCTTCATTAACATCGTTTACACATTCTTGTGACCAAAGTTTTTCAGCCGTTGCACTGACTCGTGGGAAAATTCGTTGTAAAATATTTGTATTATCAACCACTTCCGACCACATGCATGCCTCGCCACCAATCAATAGTGATTTTTGATGAAAATTGCCAGGAAAACTATTTGGTTCGCATGCGTAAAATTTTTTCCAATCACCACCACTATTTAAATGATCCAAATACCAACAACTTGATAAAATAGCTGGAAAGCCACTTTTTGTAATTGCATCAAGAAGTGAATCTCTTTTAAATGAAAAAAAAGATGAAAAAAGAAGAAAAAAGGAAAGAAAGAAAGAAAGAAAGAAAAAAAGAATGAATAGATTATTTGATTAAATAAAAATAATCAATTGAAATCCATATTTAAAGCAATATATACCTGTCACCAGTCCAAACATGAACAACAGTACCAGGGGAAAGTCGAACACCATTCTCAAATACTTCTTGCCAAACGATTGATTTGTGCCGCAAATCCCTCACCATATCAACAATTTGTTGAATGTATCGTTCTTCAAGTTGTTCGTATGTGGTAATATTGTTAATTTTCATGAAATTTTGAATCTTTGTACTTGATCTCCAACATTCAAAACCAACTGCAATTTATAAATAGACAAATTAATAAATTCAATATATTTATATTAATAAGTAATTCGAAAATTTAATTAAGAATGCATTTATCACGCACCTTCATCTCCACCCAAATGAACATATTCATCTGGAAACACTTTAATAATTTCATCTAGTAGCTTCTGCATGAATATATAGACTTCATCTGTTGTTGGATCAATTGGTCCCAATTTTCCACTGTATATACCTTCACACGCTGTCAATAGCTCTGGATGTGATATGCCCCATGATCGCGTATGTCCAGGTGTATCAAATTCAGCCAACGTTCGTATACCTCTCAAACGTGCATATTCAATGATTTCTTTGATATCATTTTGTGAGTAAATCGAATGAACATTATATGCACCTTGAGCACTTAATTCAGGGAATTTAATACTTTCATATGGGAAACTGGAAATTTAAAAAGGAAAAAATTATTACCTATTTAATGAATATAAGTGTTTACAATAACAATTGTTGATTTACCTGTGATCGTCAACGATATGCCAGTGAAAAACATTTAACTTATTGAATGCCATTCCATTTAAAATTTGTTTTAGTGTAAACACATTGATAAAATGTCGTGATGTATCGACCAATAATCCACGATATGCATATCTGGGCTTGTCATAAATTACAGTTGCATTCATACGCAACTAATGAATAAAAATAAAATATAAGTTTTCATATTTCTATACAGTAAATATTGTTTGTTATCGCATGAATTGCGAGATAAATATTTTTTTTTTTTTTTATTCTTTCTTTTAGCATTGATTTTATAATTGTTCTATCTTCTTATGCTACATAGTAAAAGTCAAATGAGGACAATTTCAAATAATGTTCATTCACTTACAGCACTATGACTACGTGATACATGTAATAATTGAGAAAATGATTCTAATCCACGTAGAATACCCCAAATAGTATCCGATTCAAGATAAGCCGTTGCGTTCAAAATCATCAATCGATCTGTGGAAAAAAAATGATTTATGTGAAAAAAAAAAAAAATAGAATTTCATGACTTTTGAATATATTCTCAGTTACTTACACTCTTCTTGCATTTGTGGATGTGGTTTTTCTTCGCAATCATTTTTTAAATTTATTCTGAGTTCGTCAACAAACCCAGAAAAATATGGATCATTTCGATATTCTGGATTTGGATGTTCAATAATAAGTGGTGAATGTCTATTTGCACGTCTTTTCGCTTTAATTTCATTCTCCAAAATATTTTGTATAATCTCTTTATATCGATCTAGAGCATGAGTTAATATACCACAAGTATGTTTTTCTATCTATTTGATCAGTAAATTGCGCGAGAAAATATTGAACAAACAAAAAAATTTAAATAAAATTCAATTCGAAAAATAAATGTTAAATTGATACATTTCTTTTTATATAATAAAGTTTATATTGATATTTGTTCATAATTTACCTGAAATGTCAGCAAACTGGGTCGCAAAATGTAAAATTCGTAATATGATGTCTGTTTAAATGGCTTTGGCCATATTTCACCTTTTTTTATAAATATTTTCGTTTTTTTTTTTTCTTTAATTTTCTATTTTTAATTTCATGTAATTTTGTTTAAAATTCATAATATTTACCTTTTGTTGCCAAAACAACGGGCCCTGGATCAACAATGTAACAATTTATTAAATGGAAATGTAAAAATACTACTAAAATTAACGATAAAAAACACATTGTCATCGCAACTAAATAATTTATATTAATTGTAACTCTAACCAACAGTTTGATGTGATGTTCGCACAACGACAGTTCAATTATAACTGATTATAAATTTAAGCATTTAGGTTTATAACCTCATTTCAAAGTCAAGTATGTAAACAAGAATTGGGGGAACAACACTTGACTAGCACAGTCAATGATTGATATGGGTTATCGCAACTAGTTCAAGAATATTTTTGTATGTAGAAAAAATAAAAAAAAAGAAAAAAAAAATGCCAAACATTGAAATATTCTACGGGAATGATAACGAACAGTTTATTTACATAAATCAGTTCTAATTCGCGGATTTCCCTAAAATTATGATTTTAAAAATATTGATGATATTTTTTCCAAAATTGGTTTAGATTATGTTTTCATATTTTACATTATTCATGTTACATTGCTCCCATAAAAAATTGTTATCTGTTAATAAAATCCAAAGAGTATGAATATACGTATTGATTTTGTGTGCACGCAGTTTTCATACGTTTGTGCAAAATTCGCACACACACACACATATTCACTGAAATAGCTATTAATAGCCCCATATGGCTTTAGTTTATAAATGATTAAGTTTATTCATAAATTATTATGTTTTAGTACATTTTTAAAAAAAGTGTGCAATTTTGCATAAATACACAAAAATCGTGTGAACATAAATTTAATTGCGTATTGTTGTTCCTTGGGAAAAGTCAATATACTTAAGTACTGCACAAAATGAAATCAATTTTATGACTCACATTCCAAAGTGTAAAATGTGCGAATCTGCATGCATCAATGTTTTTTTTTTTTTTTTTATGTATTATCTCGACTTGATTGCGGTTCCTGGGTACAAAATTTATCATCGAACAGAAAAAAAAACACACAATTTCAAGCGAAATGAGCCATCAGTCACATTAACAGATAATTTAAACCGACAATTGATGCAACTGGCTATTAAACGCAATTGCCCATTTTATTAAATGTCACAAACACTCCGTCAATGTACATTGTCCCATAATGTCCAAAGTATGAGAATGAAAAGAAACCACACAAAAAAAGAACAAAAGCAACAACGAAACCTTAGCAGCGGCTTATCATGTAGAGCAGATAGAGGAAAAAAACGCAAACTGGACATGCAACAATATGAATACATTTACTATCTCCATGTATTTATTCGTTGACGTTTGTTATTTTGGCAGTAATTTTATCTCTAAAATCAATTTAAATTAATTATTCTGAATTCTCGTTTATTGTCGATACGGTACTTCCCGGATTTTTATAACACAATAACTATTCAACCATTCACTTGAATACGTTGATTTTTTTTTTTTTCATATGGTTTTTCTTCGAAAATTATTGTGACATTTTTTTTTTTTTTCATTCTTCATTTATTATTGTTTTGTAAGTTTTTAATAACGAATTTAACTGGAGTTATTTTTATTACAAAATATAAAAAATTTTTTTTTTTTAAGAAATCATTTGATTTTTTAATTGTGAATCATTTATTTTGATTGGATGACATCTAAAGGAAGCGAAATGTTGTATTTTTGTTGTGTAATTTTGTTTCACATAATTTTTTAATCATTAATTTCTGTATAATTCTGTCTTACATTTTAAAAAATTATTTCATGATATGTCTTTTGAAAATTTATGACAAATATTACATGGAATATTTATGTTGGAAGTCTATAGCATAGTTTACTGAACTCCATACATATTATAATTGAAAATTGATTTTACATTTTATGTTATGAATTACTGAATAGTTTTTCTTTTTATGTTTTTCATAATATCTTTAGAAGTCAAGTAAATAGAAAAAAAAAGTAAATAGAAAAAAGAAACGTTTAAAAAAAACTCAATTATACTTAATGATGTAGCAATTGTAATTGATAAAAATGAAACATCTATCCCCTTGATTGCCTATCAATAAAAAGGAAACAAAACAAAACAAAACAAAAATCTTAAATTCCCTAATTGTCTACTGTAATTTTCCAATTGAATGACAACGTTGATTAAAAGGGAAATTAATCTCAATGAAAATACATGACAAAATGATATATTTTCGATTGGATGGTTGATTTTGTCGTAAAAAAGAACGACAAAAATTTCGAGAAGAAAAAAACGAAAAGAAAAAAAAAAAAAAAACAATTCTATGGTTCAAATGGTATGTCATCTAAACCGGATATTAGATCTGTTAGCATTTCCAGAAATAATGCTTCATTGTTATCAAATGATATTGTACGTTTGCAATCATCGATTACACTTTGAATAGTATTGGCGACTGTATTTAATGTTGTCTGTAAAAGATAAAAATTAAAACAATTTTTAGACTTGAGTTTAGTTAAATGAACAAATGTTTGTTTAGTTAAAATACCTGATGCCATTCAGTGTGCATCAATTTCATGCATTGTTCGCTTAAAAATGCTATACTCATTAGACCGTTTTTAATGAGTTCTACCATCAGATGAGCCAATTTATCGAATGTAGCTACCGGTCTATTCTGTTGAATGAATATATAAACCGGTGAAAATACCATCGAGAATAAATAATTTGTATCATTCAGTTGATTTTTTTGCGATTGGTCATCACCAATATTGACGTTGTCTTCACGTTCATCTTCGATGTCATTTTTGTTGTTGTTGGCAATTGAACAAATGCCGCAAATTGTTTGCAATGCCATAAACTAATGAACTGATCGATAACTTGTTTTGTGACCACATCATGACGATTACAAACTACAAGATCAAGTTTCAATTTAATTATTTCGCTTTTTCTTGTTGTGTCATTTTACAAACGGATACGAATCACTTACTTAATAAAAGTACAAGATGAACCGTCATTACGCCAATAGTTTTGTACCATTGATCGGGTAACACGTGCTCACTGATGCACATTTCAATTGCCGAGCAAATTTTATTAACATCGTCACTGTGAATTTGTTCCGGATACATTGAAAGTTGATGCAATTTACACTGCAGTTCATCGAAGGTTTGCCATGGTAATGCTGGTCGTTTCGTTAAATCAATATGGAACGTGTTTTCCATTTGTGGTAAATTTAATGGCGCATTTTTCACAACCTTTTCCACATTGGTTTTGATATCCTTGGGGAATAATTCTAAATGGTTTTGGCAAGAAAATAAGGAAATAAAATCGAGAGAGGGAGGGAGAGAGAGGGAGAGAGAGAGGGAGAGAGAGAGAGAGGGAAGGAGAGAGAGGGAGAGAGAGAGAGAGAGAGAGAGAGAGGGAGAGGGAGAGAGAGAGGGAGAGAGAGAGGGAGAGAAAGGGAGAGGGAGAGGGAGAGAGAGAAAAATAATCATAAAAATAAGGTAAGAAAATTGTTGCTGAAAAACACATCATTTAATAATAAAGGACAGAGCAAAAAAAAACAGAAACTTAAATGTTTGTGAAAAAGCAAAAAAGTGCAGTGAGCACGAAGCATGGAAATCAAATTGGAATATTCTGAAGATGAGTAAATTTTAATCAAATTACCGATCCCAATCAGATTTTTGGAGCACCATTCGTTGATTTTAGCCAAAGCTTGTTGAACAGCAATGTTTATGCAAGTTAATTTACACGCATCGACCGTTTCATGAGGTAACATCGCATCGAACGCTATCTACAATTGTAAACAAATCGGTTGATTAAACATTTTTTTTTTTCTTTTTTTTTTCTTTTTTGCATCTCATCCGAAATGTCTATTCGCAAAAATTATTTCCTTCTCCCATTTTTTGTTGAAAAATCAATTTGTGTTTACATTGTTAAAATGAGAAAGGGAGCGTGCGAGAGAGAGAGAGAGAGAGAGAGAGAGAGAGAGAGAGAGAGAGAGAGGAGAGAGAGAGAGAGAGAGAGAGATAGAAAGCTGGGATGAAAGAAACAAAGCGGATAAGTAGCTTTTTCTACTCGATCCGTCAGATTTATTCTAATGCAATGTAATTTTGTTTTTTTCTTTTCATTTTTTACCTTGATTCGCTGCAATGCTGCTGGCATCACAAAATCTTGCCACATTTTCAGTAACTCCTTTTCACCATTCGCATAAATGCGATCCAGTTCATTTTGAACGGCATTTGAATCATTTTTTTGTTGAATTTTATCAATCGATTCAATGATGCTTTTTTTATACGGTATAAGTTTTTCCATTCGAAAATCCTCAATAACCGATGTATAAACGCGCTCTTGCACCAATTCAATGGTTTGCCGAACGGACAATGTAAGCGAATGTAAAAATGCTTCAATCAATTTTGTTTGTGTATCGTCTTCGTTTGGTTGTACAATGTTTAAGGTTTTTACATTTGACGGTGACTCACATAATATCGGTGTTACACGACGATAGGATCCAGTGTGTGATACAAAATTTGACTTTTGACATGGTGTAATTGATGCACGGAAATCGGCTAAAAATGGACAAGCTGATTGCAAAATACTTTCAAATAATGGATCATATTTTGAGAATTCTGGATTGTTTCGTTCACTGAGTGTCTTTAGCTGTAAATCATCAAAAACTTTATCATCAATATTGATCTTTTTCTCCAATATTCCTGTTATTGTGTTTGTATTTGTGTTAAATGGCCTAAAAAATATTTTCTCTTTCCCTGAGAAAAATGTATTTAAATCGTTTGGTACGAAAATATTAACGCTAGTCAATTCAGTTGATGCCATAAATGATGAGCTTGTTTGCAATAACGTCTTCAATTGCTTTCGATTTGATCGATAAGTATAGTATTCATTTGGCACGTTAGTTTGATCAAACAACCAACCCAAACAAGATCGAATGATAAACATTGATGTTTGTCGCATCGATAACATTTGATTATTTTCAAATTCGCCTGTCATCACGTACAACTCGTACAAAATATTAAAGACATCACGATAATAGTCAGAACGTAGGCTTATTGTATCTAACATGGAAATGTATTGTACAATCCATGGAAGTGTTACAATTATTTTGTGATTGATGATGGATTTGTTCAGAATTTCCTTGATGTCTATCATTGTCCAAATCTTCAATTACAATTTGAAAAAAAGGAAGAAAAAAACAAAGTAAATAAAAACGTTTGTCATTTATCAAAATTTGGAACACACTAAATGAAAAATTGAGAAAAACAAATGATTTGTTTGAGACATTTTCAGGAATGATGTATTTATCATGTTTTGCAAAACTTTACTCATGAATTCAAATCAATTTTCATTTAAATCGCTTTTCCAATCAAAGTGGAAATTTAAATCGCTTGCATCATTTGCAACTCTATATTTTGGTATATTTTGTTTGTTCGTATCAAACAAACATATTGAAATATTGAATTCACCAGTTAAATTAGCAAAATTGTTTAAAAAAATCTTTTGGTAAATTCCATCAAATTCATCAATAAATTATTTCATTCGAAGTTTTTATTTTATACCTTGTTTCTATGTTCGATTTGATGATTGTTAACAGCTGTATTCACAAATGATTTTACCACAATAAAACCCAAAAATTTTGCCAATATACACAATGTGGATAGTGTTTCCGATTTAACAATGTATTCATATTGATTTTCATGTTCGATGTTCATGTCAATTGTTGACAAATGCATAGTTTCATACGATGAATCATTGATTTTGATCAATTCATTCGTTAAAACCATTTTCAATTGCTCGATAAATGTCGTTTGATGTTTGGCAGCAATTATGAAATGCTTGAAAAATATTTGATTGGCCGGAAATTGAAAATTTACATTTGCATTGCCATGCCCAACCAAACGTTCATGTAATTTATTCAATTTAACCGGATCAATATTCGGCAAATCGGCTTGATGAACCTCCTGTGTATTGTGTGGCGATGTGCGACGCACATTGTGCGTGCGTGAAAAAATGGAAAAGAAAAAAAAAAAGAAAGCGAAAATAGAAAGAGAATGGAAATTGATAAAAAAAAAAGTGAGAAAACAAAGGGACACATTTTGAAGCAGCGATGGAGTAAAAGCGAATAAGCGAAAAATGTAAAAAGGAAGCAAACATTAAATTGCGTATATTGTTCAACCAATCTTCCATGCAATGTATCGAAAGTCACATGTTGTTCTAAATCCAAACCGTAACCGATTGACTACATTAAATGCAAACGTAAAAATGCGTTCGCTTTATGTTAGCTTTTACTCTTTCTCTCTTGCTCATGCTCTTATCCAACATTCATACTGCTTTCCTGTTCGCTCTATCTCTTCCATGCAATTGAATATTTTATGCGAAGCATATTGGACATCAAAAACCAAACTATGCAATGACTAGAACATGTGTTAATGGTACGTACGTTGAAATTACACGATAAAATCAATTGTGCTGTAAATAGTTTCGCCATGTGCACCATATTTATTGGATGATCCATTATATTTAGCGTAGATCGTATTTTTTGTCCAAGTTCAGTTTCAAAATCCCATGCCAGATTAAAGTGCTTTGATTCCCATGTTCTTGAAATTGGATAAAAGAGAGAGAGAGAGAGAAAAAAAAAAATTGATACAGAATGAGTGAGAATAGACAGACAAAAACATTAGAAGGAAAAAGAAACCAGAAGAAAAAAAAAAACCATCAACATGCATCAATGGCAATAAAACGAATCGGCACGGACTAAGTAATTCAATAGAAATTGATGTGGCAACGATAGCAAACGAAACGCACTAAATCCAAATAAACAAATACATATTGAATTTATTCGATCGATAACGATGTCCAGATGTCGATTATTTTCTCCAGAGATGTCTTTGTTTTCCAGTTAAAATGCGATGTTTTGTTACAGTTTTTACCATAGAATTTTCACAGGAGAGAAAATGATGCGCATCGGTAAAAGTTTGTCAATTTTTTAAACAACTTTGACAACGAACGAACAAACTTTCAAATAGTTTCATTTGAAATTTTCTTTTATTTTTTTCTTCATTTTTTTTTCATTTTTTTCCATTTTTTTTTTTTGTGCAAGTTTGAAATATTTCTCATGTGAGAGAATATTTTCCCGTAAACATGATAAATTAATGCTGGGGAATAATTTGCACTACTTTTGAATATTTTGTATCCCCAGTTCAATGTGAACTATTCATACGATGAATGCGTTGTCAATTCATGTGAAGTGAATGACAAAAATCAAACTAACAACCGTATTGAAATTATCATAAATTGTTTCGAAATGTTTCTTACATTGATAAATAATAATGATGCGATACATACCGAAAAATTTCATAGAAATGATTACGTTGTTTTTTGAATGCAACATATTCATGAGTTGATGGAAAATTCATTTGTGTTTCGTCTTGGTTTTGTTGATAAAACTCAATTACACGATTGTATGGAATGAACCATGATGATGCATTGGTTGTATTGACCGAACCATCACTGTTCAATGTATCACGAATGTGTAACAGCCGTTCAAATTGCATTTTATGTGTGTACACACTCATTAGATCATCCTTTATTGTCGAATCCAATGTCATTAGGCGTTCATTTTCAAGCAACAATTTTATTGATGTTACATCAAGCATACGAAGGATATTTTTTTGTAATTGTAGTACGCCCAAACCGAAATAAACGCAATTATTGATATTCTTTAGTAGCAAAATGGCTGAATGTATGTCGTTACCGCCACTGCTATTGCCACCGCCACCAACATCGCCACCGATGTCGATTGTAGAAACGGTGACTGTGTCACAGGTGTTGACTTCACTCCATATCACATTTCTATTGGCTATCGCATCTTGTTTCGACTGTTCTCCCGTATCGATGGTTTCATATTGTTTCGTTGCTGTTGCTGCTGCTGCTGCTGTTGCTGCTGCTGCTTCTTTAATACCAATGGCAACATTCATTTTACTCAATGTTGACTCAATCACATTATTCGTTGTCGTTAATGTTGTTACCATCCAACATATGCGGATTACGTTCATAATATTCGTCTGCATTGAGATTGATTAAATTCACCAAATACGCAACTTCTGCTAAAACATTCGTTACGAGATTTAAGTCAAGCACAATCGAATAAATATCAATGAATTTGTCAAGCATCGGCTTATTTGTGATTTTGTTCAGGTCAATCGATGACGTTATAGTACTTTGTGTCGATATGAATTTTTTGGCCGGGTTACATTTGTCATATTGAATTGCAACAAAATTAGTCGTTTCAGGCGATTGTTTTTCTTGAAATTCACATTCAAGCATATTTTTTTGTGATTTAAGAATTTCACGCATACTATCAACATTTGCTTCATGTGGCAATTCAAGTATATTATTATCGTTGCGAACGGCCAAACAATTGGATTGATTGTTAATATTGTTGTTGTTGTTGTTGTTATTGCTATTACTGCCAATTCGTGTTGGTGCCACATGTTTTATCGGTTTGACGGCTTCATTTGACTTGAACGGCATTATCAATGCCTCTGATTGAATCGAACACTGTGACTGTGATGTCGACGTCGGGGTCAACATAATTCGATTCACTTTTCCTACTAGTGAATCTTTTTTCACCATACACTCTGGCAAATTAAGAGATGCTTGTGCTTTATGTGAATACGGTTCGGATGTAAACAGTGATGGAGCTTTACCTAAGCAAATACTTGCCATAGCTTTTGATTCTTCATGCTTATTACGCGTAGACGTGTCAAAGCATGTGACATTATCGTCTATAGATCTTAAATCATTCAGCTGTCGCGAATTATACGTTTCTGTTGTACAATGACTTGATCTATTTCCGCTTGGATTGCCATACTCTTCTTGTTGTTGTTGTTGTTGTTTTGATAAGTTTTGATGCTTATTGAATGACAACGTGGAAAATGACGAGAAATTTTTTACTGAAGCTAAACTATCGATGCTATTCTCACCAATGGGATTTAGTGTTGTTTTTAAATCCCCAATAAAATTGCGATACAATGAATTTTTCGCTGAATCGAACCCTTCATTTATTTGCAATGATTGCATTTGATCATCGTTACGTTTTTGTAACGATTTCAATTTTATCGATCTTGTTGATTCATTTGCCACCATCGAATCATAAGTTGACGAGAATAAATCATGCGAAATGTTTTTGCTGCTAGCACCACCACCACCATCATCATTATCATTGTTCGCGCCCAGCAATTTCTGTTGTGTTGATTTGTTACCGCATTTGCTAAATTGTTTCGCACTGATTGCTCGTTCAGATGTACAACTGACCAGTTTATCCCGTCCAGTGTACGATGATGATGATGATGAACCATTTGTTTTGCATCTATTTATATGCGGGAGAGAAAAAAAAGGAGAGAGAGAGAGAGAGAGAGAGAGAAACAAAAAATAAATATTAGGAATTGGTCGAACTACATAAATAAATAAATACGTAAATTGTTCCATTGTTGCTGATAATATTATGAAATTTGTTATGAATAATAATTTTCGTATTCGGACATTTTCATTGCATTCAATCGATTTGATTCCATTTATACTGCATTCCATATACAATTTTCGATGACTCTATAAATTTGGTTATTTATTACACAAAAATACCATCGTCATGTAATTTTTCAGCTTATAGTTGCCATACATATCAGGAGCGAAAGAGAAACAACGATAAAAAAAAAAGTAAAAAATGAAACAAAAGAATGTTAACGAAACAAAAAAAAATAAAAATAATAATAATTTGTAATGTAAATCGGACTGAAATACATGGCATCAAAATATTGCGCAATACACCAACTACAAATATAGCAGTATTATTTTTTAAATTGTCCTTCACAAAAAAGTAATTGGATGACATCGAGAAAATTGTAAACCAATACCAAGAAAATAGGTTTATTTCCGCTGCGGAGTTACAGCAGAGGAAAAGTGAAAAATATTGCTTCCGAATTGCAGATCCAATAAGAGACAGAGAGATTGCGAGCTAGCGTGCGAGTGAGAGTGTGAGAGTGAGATAGCGGGCTAGAGAAAGCGAGCGAGAAAGAGAGAGCGAGCGAGGGAGAGAAAGAGCGAGCGAAGGAGAGGGAGCGAGCGAGAGAGAGAGCGAGCGAGGGAGAGAGAGAGCGAGGCGAGAGGAGAGAGAGAGCGAGCGAGCGAGGGAGAGAAAGAGCGAGTGAGGGAGAGAGAGCGAGCGAGAGAGAAAGCGAGCGAGAGAGAGAGCAAGCGAGAGAGAGAGAGAGAGAGCGAGCGAGAGAGAGGGACAAGAGAGAGAGAGAGATAGAACGATAAGTAAACATGTATAAAGATAGTGAGAGCGTTAAATTTTGCAAAGGAAGTGAATTCAAACGAAGTTTGACCGATTTTTTCTTTCTTATGAACTTCCACTTGAATGAACAATATATATTTCATTTCGTTTCAATAAAGAATAAAGGTGAAATAACATTCAATATTACAACTTAAACAAAATACAAGTATAAATATAAATTTCTTTACGATGAATCGGATGTGCCATAAAAACAACAAACAACAATCATTGTATGTTTTTAGCTAAGCAGTTACCATTTGTTATTGTTGTGCATGGTGTTTATCTTGTTTCATGTTTCAAGAGATGATGATAATAAGTGTGAATTATCCCTTGGATACATTGAATGGCCAAGTTGCGAAATCAAGTGAAAAATAAATGAAAGAATCACAAAATGTGAAATAAATTTTTCCAAAGGAAATGAAATCTATATAAAAATGCGAATGAAATCCGAAAAAGAATTACGATATATATTAAGCTAAGATGCACGAACAAATCATTCGCCCACATAATTGTTTAATAGACAGCAGGGAGATATAAATAAAAAAAAAGCAGCAGAAGAAGTGGGAGAAGAAGAAGAAGAAGAAAAAAAGACCTATACACAACGGATAAAAAGATATCATCTGATATTATTACATATAAAATATAATGATGAAGCGAAAAAAAATGCACACACACACACACAACTGCAAAGAATTGGCATGGTGAAGCACGATGCTTTGTAGGTTTAGATCTTCGATAAAACGATTTTAGTTGCTTCTTACATTTGTTTCTGCTCATAAAATGTCTGTAAGATACTTTATCACTCTACATTCAGTACATTCTTTAGTCAGTCTAATCGCTTGTTTCGTTTCTGTTTGTTGCTAACAATGAGATATCTTGCCCGGCGGTGATAAAAACGGTTACGATGACGGCATTTCTCGATGGTAATGGTTTCTATCACGTGTATCTACGTATTTTTTTCCCCCTTAAATGTCATTATTCAGTTCTGAAAAATGTATGCCAACAGATACTTTTTGTCCACCGGAAATGTATAAAAAAAAAAAAAATGAACACACAACCTCGCAATGCCAAATCTACAGCTCAAAATCCGTGCTGATTCACCTAAACAATTAACTAAATACTATGGCAAATGGTATGGTTTCAGTGACCTATGTGTTTGCTCACACCAAAATTTTCGTCTTCAATTTACACGTTCTTATAAATCGTAAATTATGTACTTTTCTCAGTAAATCCCATTATATCCTAGTTTTAACCGTTCAACCAAGTGAAAAATGTCGTTGGGCTTTTCATTTTGACAGCAATTTATAATTAATTTAATTTTCGACTAGGCTTATCATTGCTTAATAGTTTTCCCTCATTATTTTTCCATATTTATTTACCCAAAAATGAATCCTTTTACGAACATCTATCCAAAAAAGCACATTTGTTATTTTTGTTTTGTGACTCATTAAACACCACTCGATTCACTCGAATCATTATGTCAACCAAACTAACTTAATTCATGAAAATAAATAAATTTCACCTTGTTGGAGCATAAAACATTGTGAAAATATCATGAATGCTTCATCAAAATAATTCATTTGTATGCGCATTTGAATGTCACAACAATCACAATTTCCATGGCGTTAATCGTCATGTCTATGAACCGTATTATAATTTTTCATTTGTTATTATTTTATATTGTTGATGTAATTTACCTTTTCTCTCCGTCTTTTTCTCTCTTTCTCTGAAGCTCTCTCTATCTCTCACTCTCTTTCTTTCTTTTTTTTTTTTTTTTTTCTCTGTCACTCTCTATCTCTTTCTCTCTCAATCTCTCCCAATCTCTTTTCATCTCTCACTCTCTCTCACTCTCTTTCTCTCTCTCACTCTCTCTCACTCTCTCTCACTCTCTCTCACTCTCTCTTCTCTGCCTCTTTCTCTAAACACTTTTTTTCCCTTTTATTATTATTATTATTTTCCTATTCACATTCTCATCCTCATTGGGCTGTCTATTCTTTTTGGTTTTATTATGGTGATTTAAGGCAAACGATCCAGTGCCATCATTAATCAAAGTCGGCACATTTATGAAGCAAACATAAACCAGCGAACACAACATTGAACCGAACTGAACTGAACGGTAAAAATTGACAGTGGCCGGCAACCTATTCACCTTCAATTTGATGTAAATGTCTTCAAGTGTTGATATTGAAATGGTTGAATGATGAAACAAAAGAATACTTGCAGCCAGCATATTATCCCATCTATCCGGTTACTTTACTACTGTTCTGTTCTATGAAGTGAAACTAAGACTATAACAAAAAAGAAAATCGGTTGGCTTCGTTGTATGTGAGCATGAGCGTTCGTTCGCTTTTTCAAATTAATGTGATATTTAATCTTCTGGCATATTTTATTTCAAACACCAAAGGTAACAACATCGAAGGATAATTTGATGTTTGGTCTGTGAGTCAATGCATTTTGAAACATCCAATGAATGTTATTAATAATAACAAATGAACAACATTAATGTGCGAATATACAATAGATTTCATCGTATTTCATTTCAACTGGAAAATTTTGTGGCTGTGTTCATGACTGATGAAAAATGTTTTAAATACAGAGAATGCACACATAATTATTGTGTTGGTTTATATGTTTCGAAATACGATGGCCACAAATATGATTTTGAAATTATGAAGTGATACAGTTTACACAGCGCACACACAAATGCGATAACAATGAACTCCATTTTGTGGTCATCCAAATGAATTATTGCGGATTAACGCAAATTAAATTAAATATGTATTCTTGTTTTTTTTTCTCTCCGTTCATTGTTTTCTTCTGTTTTTTTTTTTTCACTCCCTCACTTATTCATTATTTACACTCGCGCGGCTCAACAAAATTACCTCAGCCACATGAAATTAGAAAAGAAATCACTCCTTTTCGACCGACGTAAGAAAAACGATAACCACAAAGAATGATCATGATAAGCAGAAAGCGAGAAAAAAAAAACCTCCAAAGATAACAAGGGAGAGATAATTTATAGGTATGTTAAAAAATATAGGGACTGAGTTTGCCTTTTGTTAAATGTTTTTTTGTTTTTTTTTTTGTCTGTGCTGCCTTTTCTCAAGGTAATTATTTTGATGACAAAGTTTAGCAAGAGCGAACCGCTCATATTCGATTATTACAAAAAGTGTGTGGATTTTTTTTTTTTTTTTTTTTTTTCTTTAAACAAGCTTCGTTTTTTTTTTTCAATCAAAAAATTAATGCAATGAAAATATTTGCGTACCGATAATGAGAAATTTATCGAAAATTCAATTTCAATGAGATTATGTGTGGGTTTAAATCGAAATCCATTATTTTGACATTGAAACGGAATATTTTAATCGAAAAATTACGAAATGGTAACAGGTGTGGATAAATCTAATCAAAATTATTGAAAGGAATTTCCATGATTAATATTACATTTTAATACATAAATATGAATGAATTCATCATGTCAATGCACTAAATTAAATGAACCGCAAGGCAATCGTAAAAGTGTCACATAATATTCTATCGTTTGTTAATCAATTCCCATAAATGTTCTCGATTAAATAAACTGAAATTGTGTTTTTGTACAAAATTATTATAGTTAATATAATGATTTATTTTATTAATAGTTTATGATTGAGTGAGAATTGTAGCGAATGAAAAGGTGCGATTTCAATTGATAATAGATAGAATATTAAAGCCCAAATACAAACATAAATGGCAGATCTAATTGCGTATCACCATGTGACGCTAACCAATCATACACATTTAACTGTCACTGTTTCGGTTTGACGCATGTTATCGCAAACACCTTGTGGCAAATGCAAATATAATCTATTTCCGTCATTTTATTCGTCATTTTTGAATATTCAGTTGGTAACCATTACTTTACGATTTTCATTTGAATTACATAATTTCCATTTCAAATAGGGTGGATTCAGTGCGAAAAAATTACTCTTCCTTCTTCAAAGTTTTGTCATTTCTTTTTTCGAGTTTTATTTTTCTTTCACTTTACCTGTCTTGCGATTTCATCTTTTTTTTTTCTCCTCTTTTTCTTGTTCTTTCGTTTGATTTGGTTGCCAAATAATGCCGTTTGTGCGGGGAGAGAAAGAGAGGAAAAGAGAGAGAAGAGAGAGGAAGAGAGGAGAGAGAGAGAGTGAGAGAGAGAGAGAGAGAGAGAGAGAGAGAGTGAGAGAGAGAGAGTGAGAGAGAGTGAGAGAGGTGAGAGAGAGAGAGAGAGAGCGAGAGAGAGAGAGAGAGAGAGAGAGAGGAGAGTAAGAGTAAGAGAAAAAGACAAACCAACGAATAAAAAGTTGAAAGTTCTTTTTGGCTGCTGGCACATCAGGTGCTGTTTCGATGTATTATTTTTTCTCTCTCTTTCTCTGTCTCCCTTTCTCTCGATCAAACACGCGCATTGTTGTCTCCATGAATATCTTATAAACTTGTTAATATGTAATATGTATTCACATAATAGCCCATGTATTTGTATATATTGAGTTTTGTACGAATGCTTTTATGCCAAATTTAGATGAAGTGAGCCTTTCAAACTCCATGCAATAGATTTGTGCGAAATGATATTGAAATTGAAATGAAAAACGTGCAAAACAACAACTCAAACTGTTGGCTGCTTCAACAACAACTAACTTTTATTCAATGCACAGCCAAAATCACAAGCTCGGAATTACATTGGCAAAAGAACTGATAATGATGACATGCGAATTGTATGGTATGGTGTGGGCGCTACAATGAGTAAATGAATGCATGAATGAATGGACGAAGTAGATGCGTGTGCGTCTCTATGTATGTGTGCTTGGAATTTGCAATAGGGAAAATATCGAACAGTGTATCGAATCTAATGAAATCCAAGTCTCGGCATCGAATGATGCCAAAGTTTCATTTCGAAATGAAAAACAAAAAACAAAAAACGAAAAAAAAAAAGAAAATATTGTGAAAAAGAAAAATAACGCACAAGATAAATACAAACCATATTTAGTTAATGAAGACACTCGATATCGTACACAAACACTGAGTTTTGGCATGGTTGCCAGTGATATGAAGGCCAGAGTACATAAATATATTTAACACCGTCAAACACATTCAGAGTAGAAAGCAATTTCAACGATGTGTGGCTCAGATAAGTTGAATATAACAGATAAAATGTGAAAGCATAGCCTTGCGTGGAATTTTCACAAATCTACACACCGATATGAAATGCCTGCCGCAAAATCAGTTGTGAAAGCATCAGGCAATGATACAATGAATGGTATTGGCATCGTCATCGGTTGAGCCAGACATTGCCAGTATCTCTATATACACATACACACACTCAATTAGCAAAGTTTATTTATTCCGGAGCAGACCGCCAACCATCACTAACAACACTCGGGTTAAATAATCACACATTTGGCACACTCATTCAGTCTCGGGATTTTCTTCATTTTAAGCTCTATTCATTCATTCATTCATTCATATTGCTGAACTTTTACTGTTGCAAATATTTTCAATATAAAAAGCTCGAATGTTGAACAATTTTTTGTTGTTGCTGTTGTTGTTGTTGTTGTTTGTTTGCTTGCTTGTTTGTTTGAGATTTCTCTTTGTGAAAATACCTTCGACAAAAATTCTTGACATTAATTTCATTCTCATGCCTCAAGACTTTGTGAATCTTCTCTCATTCAATTTATGATTGATCGGAGTAAGTTTTTCAAACATGGTATGAGTATCGATTAATCGTTGTGAGTATCAATTTTAAATGGTTTTTGTTATGCTTAAGCAAACGATTCGATGCTATTACCACAGTATGCTATCGAATTTTATTCGAAGTTTTGAGTATGCAGTACGGTCTTATTTACTCTTAATGCACAACATACTGTCCGAATAAATGACACAAGTCATCAGAGTATCAGCGCCTGCTGTTGTTTCTCTTTCTCTCTTTTTCTCTCTTTCTCTCTCTCTCTCTCTCTCTCCTCTCTCTTCCTCTCTCTTTCTCTCTCTTACTCTCTCTTACTCTCTTCTAATGGGATGAGGTTCATTTGATGACTGTTTTTTTCTTCTCTCCGTCTAACATTGCCTTATCGAAGAATAGTCAATACTCTACACAGCATGACGATTTGACACTGTGTAAAGATGCTGGTCGATGGAATTTCATGTATATTTTTTTTTTCTGGTTTATTTTCTGTTTATGTTCTGTACTTAAGATTTTATACACATCAAGCAGTGTCACTGATGATTTTTCATTTATTTAATACGATCAATTTTGCGCTCCCTTTCAATCTTTTTCTCGTTTTTGTTACATATTGTTCATTTGTTTGTCATTGATATGATGAGCATCATGTGTCTCGACGCATTTCAAATAGAATAAAATACCAGCCATTCTGAATTTCCGATAAAAATGAAATGTCAATGGTGCGGCCATTAAATTATAAGTTCAATTGCATCATTGAATAATTTCATTAAATAATCATTTCCATCATTTAAATTTTTTTATTTAATTTCTTTTTCTCTCTCTTTTTCCATGGAATATATTTTTCAGTTTTTGTTGCAGGTATTTGATCAATCACGACAAATTGCTGTGAATAAACCGATTCGGATGCAATGTAAAATTGTGAGATTTATTAATTCAAAATTTATTTCCAACAATGTATCGAAATATTTCGGAGCAAAAGGACATTGATAATATCGTGACCGTGCCCGTTTGAAACAATAAAAAAGAAAATAAAAATATTATCATCGATGGCTATTGTTGTTTTCGCTGTCAGAAAAGTAACCTCGAGCAAAAAAAAAAAAAAAAAGAAAAAAATGGCTTAGCTTGCATAATGGATTTGATATAATGTGCATTCGCAGAATGAAATGTGTACGAAGCGCACGTGAGCGACAAATATGGATTTTAATTGATTTCGATTCAAAAGATAATCGTTTTAAAATTATTACAATCATACTGTACAATCAACGGTTCACACTAAAAATTTGTATGCAAATGAAATCACAAGACCACGGCCGAGGATTATAGCCCATTTTTGTTGCAACTTTTATTGATTGAAATTTATAGCACGCAATCATGATTCAATTTTTGAGAGTGAAAAATTGAGAGAGAAAGAGAGAGAGAGAGACAGAGAGAGAGAGAGAGATAAAACGAGAAAATATTAAAACACCCCCATCGAAACGGCCATCGTATGGTTTATAGCTCTGTTGTCTCATTCATCCTGCATACAATTTCATGATATTTCCATTGGGACATTTTGCAACTTTTGCGACGATAAGTATGCGAAAAGCATTATATAATTTGTCCAATGTGAAACAAATTTATGCCGAACAAAATGGTAAAACTAGCCATCATCACATACACATTACACATGGACACACACACAAAGAGAGAGAGAGAGAGAGAGAAAGAGAGAGAGAAAGAGAGAGAAAGAGAGAGAAAGAAGAGAGAGAGAGAGAGAGAAAAGAGAGTGAGAAAGAGAGAGAGAGAGAGAGAGAGAGAGAGAGAAGAGAAAGAGAGAGTGAGAGAGAAGGATTGTGTAATGGACGAAAGGAATAATTCATAACGACGCTGTAAAGTTGTTCCATGCTGTTAATTTAAAGTAACGATTGGTTTTGTCTTGTTCAAAATTCAAGGCGCAACAATGAATGCGTATGATGATAATTCACAAAATACAATAGAAAAGAAAGATAGACGAAAAAAAAACAAAAAAGAAACAAAACATGAGTCACTACCACTTTTACCAAGGGAAAATGTATCGTAACATAAATGGATTTTCAGTTTAATTGCAATCGTCAAATGGAAGATGCGCAATTTTCATCAAACCAAACCGAAATGACATAGTAGTACTACTAAAAAATTACTATTCTACTACTCACAGTCACCATGAATAATGCATACATGCATCATAATGTGATGATGAGTTTATGAACAGAATGAAATGCAAAAACTCAATGAACACCAAACGAATGATGAATGAAAACGAAGAAGAAGAAAAAAAAAAAACCGACCAACACAAAAACCTCAATATATTTAATGATATACTATGCCATGCTATGCTATGCATCGTTTTGGACTTTATTGAGAAGGAGAATATCTAAAAGTGATTTTTTTTTCCAATTGTGTTTGCCAATGGTTTTGTTGCTTTGAATCGGTAATTATATCGAGGGTACCGAAGTGAATATAGTCGCCATTTGAAATCCGTGGATGGATATGATAATTTGGTCATTGTTAACAATCAAATGGATTCTCAAATGAATTATGGCGCTCTATTTCATTGTTCGCCTCTTATTCTCATTTTATTTTATTGTTTCAAATGGACATGTTCTCATTTACGATCTGTACATTTTTGTTTCTATTGCTTGACTCGTTGTGAATCACATGAAAATGTAGCTTCGAAATTATTTGACGTTTTTCTTTCGCCTGAATAAACAATTGAGAGAATGGTGTTTAAATACAAGCACGTCGACACTAATTCACTTCGTATTTCAATTTGAAATTAGTTTTCAAGGCTTGTTTGACTTTTTACATTTGGAAAATATTAAGTGTCGGGACGAAAAACCTTCACCTGGGAACATGACGGAAAAAGCATATCAAATAGAATATTGCATTCCAATGGAAAATCCACTTTAAATTGAAAATTAATGTGCTCCAGAAACATATTTTAAGTTTTACCATCGACAATATTAACTCAGTCGCTTTCTCAATCTCTCTCTCTTTCTCTCTTTCTCTCGCCTCTCTCTCTCTCTCTCTCTCTCTCTTCTCTCATTTTGTGTTGAAGTCTGTGCAAAGTATACCCAAAGAGTTATGAAATTCACTTTGTTTTTACGAAAAATCTTTCGTATACAAATGTGTACGAGCAAATGAGTGAAATTTTATGAAAAATCCATTCACGAAATCCATGACAAATCTTCAGTTACTTTCTCATACATTTCCTCTTGTGTTTCTGTATCGCTCGCGTTCTGTACCTTTCGACTCTGGTTAACAAAACAAAAATGAATGAAAGCTGGTTGGTTGGCTATGTTTCATATTGCGGTTATACAAAAGCTAACGAGAGAATATCAAATGAAAAAAAAAAAAACCCTTTTAGCAATACATTACGAGGTATGGCACATTTCTTGAAAATTATTTATCAAACTAATTCCCAACGGTTTCAGAGCCACCTGAACACACGAAATTCATAGCATGCTTTGAATGCGCGCTCCGCAAAATTCATACTACTACCCAGACTAATGTCTACTTTCTCTCTCTCTCTTTCTCTCTGTGTTTCTTTTAACTCTTTCTCCTTTTCTATCTCTGCCTCTCTTATGTGGCATTAGTTTGAATTGTACGCTTTTGGCTTGGGCTTGGGCTTGGGCTTGAGATGTGAGTGCATTAAAATCCAAACCGAAATAGAAGTAGCTGTAGAATATATGACTTTCTCGGAGCTTATTAGTCACTTCATAACCAATATGCTGGCGCTCTTAATAAATTTATAAAAAATGACTTTGCAACCATAACGCTGGGCGCACTACATATTGCCATATTGCGGATAGCTCAATGAATCCGGGCGATAGAAATATATAATTTGCAGAACTGAATTATTATATCTATCTAACAATATGAATAAATATATAATCCTCAATCTATTTTACAGTACGAAAACCATCGAGCATGTGGCATTGATGTCGCTACTATTACACCAGTTGCCATTAGCTATTGGAGTTTATACATCGATCGCAAACGCATCACTTCATATATTGCTTCGACTCAGACATGATTAAATATTGAATATGTTTACCCAATTTTAAGAACAACACACACGCACACACACACACACACATGCACTCAAACACACATCCACACATGCAGACATACATGCAAATATAGCAATTAATAAATTTCGCAAACATACAACACATTACGCAAATGACAACAGGCAACAAGAACAGCATCAAATCCCTTCATGACTATCACAAATTCTCTCTCTCTCTCTCTCTTTCTCTCTCTTTCTCTTTCTCTCTCTTTCTCTCTCTCTCTCTCTCTCTCTCTCTCTCTCTCTCTCTCTCTCTCTTTCTCTCTCTCTCTCTCTCTCTCTCTCTCTCTCTTTCTCTCTCTCTCTCTCTCTCTCTCTCTCTCTCTCTCTCTCTCTCTCTCTCTCTCTCTCTCTCTCTCTCTCTCTCCTTCTTTTTCTCTCTATTTCATGTTCTCTGTCAATCTCTTCATTTGCGGCAAATAATATGCGAGTTTCATCACAATTACTACAAACGCGACATGCATGATAAGCGTACAGCAGTAGCATCTTGTTACCATATAAATCTTGTTTAGTTTTCTCTTCGACATTCGGTGTAAGCGTGAGTGTGTGTGGGAGTGTGAGTGTGTGTGTGTGAGTGTGAGTTTGGGTGCGATTGTGTATTTGTTATAGCACTCAAAATTTGATTTGTTCCGGCAACTTTGACACAATTCAGCTTTAAAGTTATAATTCAAGCAAATCTGCGACAGAAATTAAACTTTTAAAGCTTGTCCATTAAGCTATCCAATATTGTTTTTACGCGGCCACGATTTGCAGCAGCACACACACATTTTTGATATAAATCTGTATCTGCCCAGAATTTCTATCTTTTTGAAACTTTAAATTAGATATATTTTCTAAATTGTAATTCATTATTCACTGGATACATATTTATATATATATGAAATGAATCTCCGGCTGACTGTTTCAATAATTTCTTGCTCGTTTTATCATCATCTTGTACTTATTTTATCTGTTTTGATTTGCGAAACTTGTGTAAAAACAGCGGTAAAATTTGTCGTCATCGTCGTTGCCATTTGCGACAATGTCGTCAATTCAATGCTATTACAAAAAAAGAACCATAATCGTCATAGTCATTACAATTCAACCGTGCTAACACTAATGATGATGATTTCTATTACAAACATACTCAAATATTCATTTATTTCGCTAGCTCGAATATTTGATGTTGAAATTTACATTTGAAAATTTATTACAAAAATAATTTTTTTTTTTTTTTTTTGTTCGTTGCTTGTTTCAAACTGTGCTTCCGAACTTTGTTTCTTGAATGTTCTAATTTGAACGGAGTTGTTTCGTTGCCATTTTCTAATTGGTTTAATTTTCTCTAATAATCTCATAGTCATAATTTTATTATTCATTCTTTCTTCGGTTCGTTTCGTCTGAATTTACACTCTCATGGGAGACAGATAGAACACAGAAATATTTTAAATAGAGAGAGAGAGAAAGAGAGGGAGAGTAAGAGAGAGAGAGAGAGGAGAGAGAGGGAGAGTGAGAGTGAGAGTGAGAGTGAGAGTGAGAGTGAGAGTGAGAGTGAGAGAGAGAGAGAGAGAGTGACAGTGAGAGTGAGAGTGAGAAAGAGAGAGAAAAATATTGCAAGAGGTATATGCATATTGCAGCAGACAATACACTAGAAAGCAAATGAAATAGCATGGTTGTGAAAGTAGGAAATTGCTCTGGTGTAATTAAACTTTGCATAAAGTACGATTTATGAAACCAGAATTGCATGTATTTGTTTGCAAAAGGAGTCATACACACTCGCATTTTCATTTTGCTTTTTTGATTTTTGTTGCAAAAAAAAAAAAGAAAAAGATGATTCAGCGTACATTGTGCAGATTCCACATTGCAGAAATAGTTAAATATATAGTTCCGGAATAGAAAAGGAACGTGAGGTGAGTGGAAGAGGAAGAGGAAGAGTGAGGAAGTTAAGAAAAAACAGACAGTAACGGGTAGACGATAAAACATTTTTGAGCTGAACACTCTCTGCATGCAATGGGATGAACGCTTTAATTGTGAAAATTCAACAAATCAAATTAAAATGTGTGCGCCTTCAACACACAAAATTTAAATATCAAATACTCGTTATGAGCGAATAATATTTGACATTCGCTGACTGCTCTTCGACGTGTACACAACGTTCAGTCTCTTCCTTCCTCTTTCTTTCCTCTCTCTCTCTCTCTCTCTCTCTCTCTCTCTCTCTCTCTCTCTCTCTCCTCTCTCTCGTTCTCTTTTCCTCTTTCTCGCCAATTTCTCCTTGGTTCCATTTCTCCCTTTCTATATTTCTCCCCCCGTTTTCATCTCATTCTCTCACAGTCTCACACTCCTTTCATTATCTCTTTTACTCTTTTGCTAAAAAAAAATATATGTCTCATTTTGCACAATGTTGAAATCCATCTTTCGTTGATTCATTCGTTGGTTTGTTCATTCGTTCGTTACTTGATTTGCTGATAATTCAACCTGTGCATTGAATTTTTCTTTTAACGTTTTGTTTTGCTACCGTTGATTACCCTCGTTGTGATGATGATTTTCCGTCACTCTTTGTTGTGTGCGAAGCGTATAATTAGATTTATTTTGTAAAACGAAAGTTCTATACGCAGTAAGTATCGTACACAGACTAGAGAACGAGTGTGGATAGAATTAAAAAAAAAAAAAAAAAAGCACACAAACAAACTGTATCTTTAAACTTTGTTAGACGTGGAATGAAATGCAGAAAAAAAAAGAGAGAAAAAAAAAATCACATCGCAAAAGGATTAATAAGGTAATATGTGTACATCTGCTGTGGAAAAAAAGGAAATGAGAATTTTTCACGTTACACACAACATCAAGGTAGTATTTTCATTCAGTCGCACAGCAAGAGACAGAAAGAGAGCATAACGAATGTAAAATGACTTACGCAGTGGATGCGATTGAGGAAATTTATATAAAAATTATGAGTGTTGAATGAGTCTTCTATTTATGGATTTATTATAAGGCTGGCCTCTGATTGTATGTAATATGTAAGCTTTAACGCGGCAAATCGACATCGTTGCCGACGACGACGATGATGATGATGATGATGATGGTGCAGAAAAAGAAGAAAACACGAAGGAATTGCATACGACGCACAAAGTGTTTTATGAAAAAGCAAAGTTGTTATTTTGCTTGCAATGAATAAAAATTACAAATTCAACGCGTTGAGCTTTTTGTTACGTTCACTTTTCTTTCTGCCACCTACAACACACCTTTGTCGAGCTAAAGTGTCTATGAATTGTGAAAGAAGCATAAATCGTTTCGGATGTGTTTTTCCATTTTTTTTTCCCCATTAAATATTCGTCGTGCCGCGAGAAACTGGTATTTTTTTTTCTTTTCTGTCTATCTTTCTCATTCAATCTCCTATTCCTTGCAAAGTTTTCAATGGAAAACAAGATACCCTCATGTTTCATAAGAATGCTCGTATTTTATAATATGAACAACGACCATATTAAATTAAAGTTTACTTTGTTGGGCGTTCAACATTTTGGGTAATTATAAATATGCAAACAGACAAGAAATGTCTCTCATCCAATGTTTGTGTTCATCCACATATATACTTATTAAATACAATATATGGACTAAATGAACGAATGGAAGCCTAAACCAAAAAAAAAAAAAAAAAAAATCGGATTTAATTTTATCACTTCGTATGAATTTTTAACTAATGCCATTGCCATTTTCAAACCACATTGACACTAAAGCAATTTTACATTTACACACGTTTATATTGTATAATCTATGCTTCAACGCCTATGTGGCTTATGTTTGCCTTCAAAATCAACCAACACATACGCATTTTCACTTGAGAGAGTGAAAGATTGAGAGAGAAAGAGTGAAAGATTGAGAGAGAAAGAGAGAAAGGGAGGAAGAGAGAGAGAAAGAAAAAAGAAAGAGAGAGAGAAAGAGAAAGAGGGAGAGAGAGTGAGAAATACATACAAGTCGTGTCGAAACATTATCTGCTTCTAATAAATTTTCTCGAAAAGCTAAAAAATTAATGCATTCAAAACGTATGCATATTAATGTCAAATACACACACGCGCGCGCAGCGCGTTGCTATTCACAAAAAAAGCAAGAGAGGAATGAACAGGAATGGTATACATGGGATAAGAGAACTTTTCATAAATACATTAAAATGCGGATTAAATCAAATTATGGAGACAGGCAGTGTATAAAAAGAGCAAGAACAAAAAAACATGGCTTTTTGTCGTGCGTGGCTAATTCAGTGCTCCCTTTTTTTTTCTTCTTCTACAGATTATCAATTTTAACGATTGAGAGCGAAATAACAAGATTATATAACCGATTTGCATTCATCCATTTTTCCTTGTCATTCATTCCCTTAGCGCACTACACATTTTTTCTCGCGTTTTCGCATGTTTTCATTCTTTTTCTTCCTATTTGTTTCAGTATTTTTCGGTCGTTTTTCACCCACAGATACACAATTATGTTGCTTCAATTTCAGCCAAGCCCAACTTAGACCAAGTTACAAATATACGGATCTACAAGTGTTTGCCTGAAACTTGAATTGAATTATCTCATCACATTTTATGTCTAATAATGGCAGAAAAAAAAAAAAAATATATATATTTTATGACGCCTTCGGCTGATTTTTTCTTTCTTTTTCTCTCCATATCAATGCAAAAGAAAACGTTGTTGGTCTATTTTCTAATCGCTTCGTGCTCTTTAGCATCGACGTGCCTGTCCGATAGCGGATAAAAATGATTCACGCGTTCGTCTTTGGCTCATGTTCATGCAAAGCCTTTTGCTCGATTGTAACGATGAATATTTTTTTTTTTTATTGTGTGTTTTGCTTCTTCCCTTTGCTTCGGCATCAACCATAAATTATTGCGATTATCGTTGACACGCGGTAGCTATGGTACGTCTACGTGATTTGTCTGCCGTCTTGCTTTACATAAACACATTCGATATATTTATGTGCTTGTTGATATTTTTTTTTTTCACCTTCTATGCTTGATTTTGTTGGCAACAACATTATTTGTTTCTAATTTACTGAACGAATGTCATTAAAGCTGATGTACGAATTTTCAAATTGAGTTGAATGCGAAATAATAACAACAACAACACCAAAAAAGAAAAAAAAATACGAAAGCGCAATCCAAAGAAGAAACAGTCTCTCACTGTTAATTTATTGCATGCAACATCTCGTCTGGTTCTGTTTAACAGCCAGCACATCTTCGGTATCAGCTCGCCTAGTCATCACATTCTTCATTCACACGAAAATTAGAGAAGGGAAAAAGGCATCATCAAAATATGTATCTAAACAAATGAAGAAAAAATAATGAATGACACCAAGCATGCCAGGTAGATAGAGATATAGGCATGAATATAATTGCTTTATAGTGCGTGCTGTTTTGGTTTTCGTGATTGTTTTTGTTTTCCATTTGAAATCGTTGTTGTTTTTTTTTTTTTTTTGTTTGCAGTTTGTGTATATTATCATTGACTAGGTTGGAAATTTTTGGGCTTATATGGCCCAAGTGTGAGCTCACGCGCGCACATTTTAGCGCTAATTCAATGGTGAATTGTTTTTTTTTTTTTGTTTTGTTTCTGTTAGGTGTTGCGAAGACATCAAAAATTCAGTTTGAGGCTTTGTGCCGAATAAGCTAGCATGAATTAAGGATGCCTTTTTTTTGCATCGTCAGGACCAATAAATTCAAATGGAATGCAGACTGAATGGGGAAATATACAACCGACAACAACAGTACAACGGTAGATGAATAACGACTTACACAGAAGAAAAGATGAACAAAAATAAGAAGAAGAAGAAAAAAAAACGAAGAAGAATGTGAGCAGCGATAATGAAAGTATCACGACAAATGGCAATGATGACAACGTTCTTTGCTTTTTCTCGATGGTAACCAAGCAGAAAAAAAAACCAACGATGAAAAAAAAGAGAGAGACAGAGAGAATGAGGGAGAGGCAGAGGGAGAGGCAGAGGGAGAGGCAGAGGGAGAGGGTGAGTGAGAGGGTGAGAGAGAGAGTGAGAAAGAGTGAGAGTGAGAGAGAGAGAGAAAACGACAGAGACTACACAAGATCGCAATAAATTTATCACGCGCACATCCTGTCAACAGAGTCATTTAAAAATTTACACATCTCATGGCTGATTTCCGCGACGCATTTCGGCAAAAAGCTCCTTTTCTGCTTGAATAAATGAATATGTGCGACATGGTTACATGTGGAAAATAATTGTCGAGCAATTTATATGTGTGTCAACGAACGACATGTATTGCATATGAGAGAGAGTGAGAGAGAGAGAGAGAGAGAGGAGTGAGAAAGAGAGAGAGTGTGAGAAAGAGAGAGCGAGAGAGAGAGAGAGAATAAGAAGAAGTAGAAGGCAAACATTGCCTTGGTAAAGAAGACGAAGAGACCATAGAATGGATTACGATCATTAATGTCAAACAAATATCTATCATTGATATTTATAGCGTTGAATCATTTGATATATGACCATAATATGGGAAGGAAAATATTGCGTATATAAAACGGGAGCCTGAAACAGTACGTTCACATTTGCAGGTGATTAATATATAAATAATAAAATAATGTCAAAGGATTTTCTTCGACAAACGATGGCACTCGATTTCCGGAATGGAATTTGCCACCCGTTCTAAAATCGGTTGTAAGCCGCTTACGTGGCCCCAACTGCACATCATATTCAGAATTTTAACAGAGTACAGAGTACAGAGTACAGAGTACAGAGTACAGAGAGATAGAATGAGTTAAAGAATGAGTAAGAGACAAATTTTTGAAAAACGAATTGTAAATGATGGCATTTGTGTCGGGTGTATGAAAATCATTGTTGAAAAACCGGAAATGAACAATAAAAGTGGATTTTGAACGTACCGAGTGAATATAAGTGAAAATGGTTTTATCGTTTATTTTCAAAGCCGTTTCACAGTTTTCACAACAAATATATATACTATACACACATACAATTTTTATAAGTTGCGTTGAAAAACAATCAAACAAAATAGGTACACACAATGAATGGGAAAAACTTTGGAAAAACTTTGCAAGAAATTTAACAACAATAATGACAATGATGAAGTGAATGAAATTAACTCGAAAAAATCTTTTTCGGAAAAGGAAAAACAACACCGGCTGAGATTTTTGATTTATTTTGCGTGTTTCTTTTTTTTTTCCTTACGTAATTTGAGTATTTTTTTTATAAAATCCGCCAAATAAAAAGCGAAAAAAAAAAAAAAAATGAAAAAGTAATAATAAATTGTTAAATGTATTTCATAAGTAATTTTGTTAAGAGATAATGTGCAAAAAAATGAGAAAAATATTGAAGCAATGTGAACGATAGCAAGTAAAAAATAATGATGACAACCGAAGGCCGCATTAGCTCAACAAGATGCATTTGTTTATCTCTAAACTTTTGCCATTTTTTCCCCCATTTTTTCATTGTACAAAGACTCATGAAACACGGCAACGAGTTTAAATAGAAATGAATTGAGACAATCCATAACATGCATAAATTTATTTTGTGTACTTTTTTGTTGCGTTGTGACCGCATCGTTCGTTCTCGATCTCTTCATTCTTTTGTGCTCTTTCACTCTTTTGCCGTTCATTTTTCTTTTTTTTTTTCCTTTCTTATTTTCATTCTATGCTCATCTCATTTTCTCTTGTTCTCTTTGCTATGAAATTCGTGTATTATAAAAATTCTTGCAGAAAAAATAAAAAAAAATAAAAAACGGAATACAAGCGAAAATGTCATAAATTTCACCCAAGGGAAAATCAAGTCATTGTCATACACAAAACCAACTTTGGATCGATGCAATTCAACTGAATAAGAATGAAAAAAAAAAAAATGACAATACGAAAAGATGTCTAGAACAATTACGAACGCGGAACACAACAATAACATAGCTAGCAAATTATGAACCAAGTTCTATGTGAATGCTGCGAGCAACGAATCCAACAAACAAAACCATTATAATTGAAATGTGAAAGGCATAACACAAACACACTGTCCAATTCACATTCACACTCACACAGAGAAGCACATATTCGAGTCCATTTCGAAGAATGTTTTAGATCAATCAAATGCTCTTTGCTTCTTTTACCTTTCTCTCTCTTTCTCTCTCTCTTTCTCTCTCTCTCTCTCTCTCTCTCTCTCTCTCTCTTTCTCTCTCAATCGCTCTCACTCTCTCTCTCTCTCTCTCTCTCTCTCTCTCTCTCTCTCTTGTGTGTGTGTGTGTGTGTTTGCTTTGCTTTCACACAGTCCTTTCTATCTCTCAGGTTTTATTTATATTTTCATTACATTCGATCCTCTTGTTTAAAATGTGCAAATCTGACTGTTGCGGTGTTATTCCGTACACAGGAATATTTTCATTCGAAATATTTATATGAGTTGTGATATCGCTCTTCCTCCCCTCTCCCTCTCCCTCTCCCTCTCCCTCTCCCTCTTCCTCTCCCTCTCTCTCTCCCTTTCCCTCTTCCTCTTCCTCTGCCTCTCTCCCTCCCTCTCTCTCAAAGTTCTCTCCTTTTCTCTCAAAGTTCTCTCCTTTTTTTTATATTTGTGAATCTTTGCCTTGTGTGGCATTATATATACATATCTCCTTTACCTTTGTTCCAATTAACATACAACAACTACTTTTTCCCCTGTCATATTGAAGCTAAAACATTTATCTCTTTTTCTCTCAAAAATGTATGGCATCTCTTGTGAATAAAGAAAAAACGAAACAACAAATGATAAACATATATAGTACTTACTTTTGAGTTTGTTGGTGAATAAAATTCAGAAAATAAACGGAAAATTCTTCGATGCTGCATTTGGTGTGCTCTTCATTCTGTTGGGTAAATGGAAAAAGGGACATGAAAAATCGTTTTTAAATTGTCTACTCAGTTTGAAATTTTCTCATATTTATTATGACTAAAATGCTGAAACGATTAAATTTCTTAGAATTCAACACAAATAAAGCCAATGGAAATTCGTTTGCAAATTGACGATTGGATATTATTTTTAGACAACCAAATGGGCTTGTCATTTAAAAAAACAAAAAAAAAAAAAGGAGTGTTCTTGCAATCAATATATTTTATTGAGAGATAAACGCGTGGCAAACAAATAAAAAACGTACGATAAGCGAACAATGCCGAGAGAAAAAATATTGTATCGTCCACCTGTGTGTGTGTCAAACATTTGAAATAAGAAAAATTGACTTGAAAAAAAAAAGAAGAAGAATTGCCGGTATGTTTGAGTGAAAACAATTTTCCAAATGTCTATTGTATGAAAACTGTCACATAGCCAAATGATAGATCACCTTCATTCTAACATCGAATAAATTCATTCATGCAACAATCAATCGAATGTGTACCATCGTTCACTGCGATATCCCTGAATACAAACATTGTTGACGCACAATTTTTTTTTTTTTTTTTTTTTATTTTATTTCACTTTCTCTCTTTCAATTTTATTCATTGTTCAATGCTCACGCGGGACATACAATTCGGCAACGTTAGCAACTATACTTTTTCTGTAGTTGAACCGCGTTTTCATTTCATTCTTTTCGGGTTTTTTTTTTTTCTAATTCATTTGGTTCACAAGGAAAATATTTACATTTTAGTGACAGTTGAATGTTTTTTTTTTTTCTCTTTTTCTTTCATTTTGAGTTAGAGCACATAAAATCTATCAAAATGTTGATGGATGTTTCATTTTGAAATCGTGTTCAGGCGCCCGTTTCAAATTATTTTCTAAACTCTTTGTAAATTCTTGTTTCACGGTGATGCATACATACAGTGTAAACACAACCAACGCCACCGTCATCGCCATCGTCACCGCCACCGCCACCACCAAAAAAAACTTTTAATTTCGAAACAAAAATAGATGCGAGTTTATTTCAGTTTGGAAAATACCCATGGAAATCAAATAGCATACGCTTACTTGATGAAATCACATATCTGTTCAACTTGAAAAATTGATTACATGCAAAAGCATTTGAATTATTAAATGCCGAAAAAGCACAATCGCATTTATGTACTCTCTGGCGGGCTA
Source organism: Resseliella maxima (assembly GCA_029041755.1). Lineage (NCBI taxonomy): Eukaryota > Metazoa > Arthropoda > Insecta > Diptera > Cecidomyiidae > Resseliella > Resseliella maxima. The sequence continues at coordinate 33,196 of JAQOWM010000950.1, read as the reverse complement.
AAAACATAGTACGAGAGCTACGATATTAATTTTCATAGAAGTACTCACAGTGTTTATTTCCCTTTCTTTCTCTGTCTTTCACTTTAGCTCTCTCTGCGTGTGTGTGTGTGTGTGTGTGTTTGCAAAGGCGCGCTTTTAAATGTTTATATGTGCTTACAATAATGATTTCATTCATACTGTTTGAACGTTAAACGAGAAGGCGCTTATGTATGAAGAAACAAAGTAAAATTTGCTGAAAGCGGGTGTAAGTTGTTTTTGTTTCGTGTGAAAATTTTAAGCACTGTGTTTGTTTATTTTATTTAATGAACATTTTACTAAGAAACTTACACATTTGGAAATGCCTACGATTGAACGATAGCAAGACCAAAATCAAGTATATTTTTTGATGGCAAACATATACAATTTACATAATTTTAGAGTTGAGTGCTGAAAATACGCGCTTTCAGTCATCAAAACTGCATAAATACGCATGGATCAAGTGATAAAAGCACACACAAAATATCTGCCTAGGCAATATTTTACAATGCTAATAAATAGTTACGTTGTGTGTATGCGTGTTGAAAATTGTAAGGGTTTAAAAGTAAATAAATTTGATTTGTTTTCATGTTTTTCTTTTCTTCTCTTCCTTTTTACTTTCATACACGAGTACATCATATGGGGGATTTTAGGGATTTTGAGCTGTTATGCTTCATACACACAGCAGGGAAAATTTGGGCCAGCATTCAATTTGGTTGGTATTTATCTTGTTTGTTATGATTTAAAAATCCATAAAATACTCAAAATGCTGGCAATAGCACAAGCTACTGACTGCATGGGTTAAACTCCAAATTTATTATTAAATAAAAGTTTTTGTTTAAACATTCAACAACTTGTTGTCACATCAACGGCATAAAATAACCTACATTTTTATACTTTTTAATTTTTGAATTTGTTCGTTGTTTTGATGGCATCATTCTTTTTGTGTTTCGAATGAAAATGCTCAAAAACACAATGATTAGTTGAATTCTCTATTTTTTTTTTTGTCTTTTTTTTTTTTTTGTCTTGCGTTGAATTGTATTCACATTCATGAAATCAACTGTATAAAAGGGCGATGCGAAAATAAACGAATTGTGAATTGTTATAATTTCTTCTCTGTTTATGACATTTCAAAATTTCTTCCGTCAACTATTATTTTTCAAAAGAAAAATGAAAATTCAAAACATTATTAAAAAAAAACAAAAAATCCTCTTTCAGCTCACATACAATTCGATCATTTCTTGCTTTCTTTCTTTTTTTTTTCAACGGTTAAACTTGTTTCATATTATAGAAACCCTTTTGGGCATAACTTAAATCCACTTGTACTTCCTAAGCTCAAAAATCCTAAGTAGCATGAAAAGCATTTCATTTTTTTTTTTTCTCTCATTTTTTATTTCATCATCTCATTTTATACTCATTTTCGTCAATATCTATGTCGTTGATTTTATCATTGAATGTATGCTAAGTGTATGACGATCGATTGAGAATATGTACACAAGCTATAGACGCATATATAAATTCGTCTTATCAGTCACATTGGCACACAGTTAAAGTCGTTCATCTTTGGCATGTGTGATGATGTACAGTTTACACATGCACATACCATTGATGCATGGTATGGATCTATGATGTATAGGCAAATAAATAGCGGGCAACAAGCAATTTCCACATTCGACATGTTACGAACGCTTTGAATTTGATTTGAATGTCATTCATCTGATTTTATGCATATGTTGATTTCATTTTTGTCTATTCAGTGAACTTCTACTCATGCTTTCATGCCAAATGGCTATAAGCTAAAAGTCAATGCGTTTATATAAAAGGCGCATATTTTAAAATACCAAGTAATAAAATTGAGTGCTAGAATGCTTCTATTTTGTATCGTCACGTTTGTGAAAAACTAGAATTTTATGTACGTTCGGCTGTTAGATATTTTCAAACCAAATAGCATACACATGATGAAATTGTGACAGTGTACGGGCGAGCAAGAAAGAGAGAGAGAGAGAGAGAGAGAGAGAGAGAGAGAGAGAGAGAGAGAGAGAGAGAGAGAGAGAGAGAGAAAGAGGGAGAAAGAGTTCACACCGCCCTTGTCAACAACGACTGAACACTGAAATCAAAGGTAAAATTGGTATATTCTATGGCATAGTATGGTTTATTTTCATAAAATAAAATGCGTCTCATAATAAACCATATGGAAGTTTAAAATCTCGTCTGGTAATCAAATGTGTTTGTAGCATTTTATATTTCTTGTCACATGTGTGGCGCTAAATAATACCGGGGCAAAAATCATTTGAATCGCATGCACGTGTATGATTTTTGAAATAAAATAAAATGAAACAGAAGGAAAAAAAAAGAGAAAATAAAAAGAACAGAGTATAGCGTCACACACTCTGGCTAAAATACAATCAAGCTGGCAAATCTTTTGAACTTTAAAAGTGTCACGATGGAATTAATTCATTCATATTACATTGTGTTTGGTATATTGCCATTTGAGTGAATATCGTTGTTGTTGTTATTGTTGTTTTTGTTTTTGATATTATTGTTGTTTCCGAGAAGTTTAATTCATTTCCTCTTGCTTTGGCTGTGTATAAAATGAGTTATTTGTACATCTCATGCAAATATTTCTAAAGTCAAAGAACTTATCCAGCATGAACTCAACCAAACGAACCTCTTACAGTGCATTCATATAATAGCCTGTGTGACTGTGCGTCTCAATGAACTGAAAAGGAATTTATAGCAAATGCAAACAATTTGTATTTAAACATTCTCGTGAATATAAAGTGAAAAAGAGAATGAAATCGAAACAGAAATTATAAGGGGAATTGATTTTGCATGTTGATGCAAAATATACCATTGAATGTGCATTGCAACATGGAATATTTGTTCGTGTTTTATAGATCTCTATATATATATGTGTGTTTATATATGTATGTGTTTGTGTTTGTGTGTGTGGATATTTGGAATGAGATGAGAGAATAAAAGAGTTGGCAGCCCGTTCATATGTGTTTGGCAAATAAATCTCATTTCTCGAGCCCGTGGTTGATGCAGTCTGCGGTAATATGTTTACGCATATATATCGACTAAATTGTTGATGCACCGAGCAAAATGCACATAAATAAAGCAATACAGCAAAAAGAAATATCTCGAACATGGCATCAATGTCGATATATGTACTTGCCTCCACTCGTTGTCTCTCTCTCTCTCTCTCTCTCTCTCTCTCTCTCTCTCTCTCTCTCCCTCTCTCTCTCTCTCTCTCTCTCTGTTTCTCACTCTCTCCATTTTTCTCTCTGGCTCTTTCTTTGGCTCTCTTGCTCTCTCTCTCTCAAACTATTTTACTAACTCACATGCATCAATACCCAAAGTGTGAAATGGGAAAAACGGAAAATTGTCATTTAATGGAGTGTGGGTGTGAATACTGTCTGTCTGTGTTGCACTTTCAATTCAATTGGCAAATGCTATCGCATTGGTTATTAAAAGAAGTGAATCCGATAAGTAGTTCCTATTGTTCTATAGTTTATACAACAATTTTTGTTAGAGTTTGTTTTTTTTTTCGATTTTCCATCCAATTTTGAATGAAAACAAAGGAATTGACAGAACGTTGCTACAGCATAAAACAACAAAGCTCACGCATATCAAATATGTATATCAACAGTTGTGACGATGGCGGTGGCGGCGGCGGCGACATCAAGAACCCAAATAAAATGAACAAATAAAATGATAAATTCTAGCCAGTAAGCAAACAATCAAAAGACTCATGACTACAGACGAAAAAAAAAAGAAAATCAATCAACAAAAGCAGTATAAAACAATGGAATCGCATCTTTTGCAAATGGAATTGAAAGTAAAAACCGCACATATTACATTTACATCAACAATAACTATAATAACAGCAATCAGTGTTTATTTTGAGTCGGAGCCAAGTTATTTCGCCGGCACGACCAAAGAAACATTGAAACGATGGAAAGAGGAAACGATGAAAAGACTAACGAAATAACAAGGAATCAACGATGAAAAGGAAACGAAACGAACGCGATGATGATTCAAATATTGTATGAAGTATATATGTATACAAAGGCAAAATGCTGCAATCATGAAATAACCGGCTAGTGAGACAGAGCGAGAGAGGCAGAGGGAGAGAGAGAGAAAGACACACACACAGTGAGAGAGAGAGAGAGAGAGAGAGAGAGAGAGAGAGAGACATAGAGAGAGAGAGAGATCGGCAGGGAGAGAGAGCGGCAGAGAGAGAGAGAGAGCGACAGAGAGAGAGAGAAAGAAAGAGCTATGAGAGGAAAAGAGAATGAGAAAGAGTATAAGAATGGATTATGCAGACAACTGAATGTTTTGTGCAATAACTGGCTTTTGATATGCGATGAGGCGCACGGCCTAAACACGCTGTGCGGGTCAAAATATTTTAACAGCAATAACCTTGACTTCTGCAACATTGCATATTCGCATTTGAGTGCACACGAAGAGGGAACCAAGTGCGCCGAACAATGGCAATATGTGTTTGCGTGAAATGCCTCTGCACCCATTCAAATACATAACACAATACAATGCAATGCAATGCAATACAGAGCATGCACGAGTTCACGTATGGAACGTCGTAATGGTAATTGTATAACGCATCGGCCAAAAACCAGAAAACACTGCAATTTCAATTCACTGAATGCTTGCATATGTATTAATGAATTGTTTTGTTTTTTTTTTTATCTCCTTTTCATATGTCTGTCTATGCTTGTGTCTGTTTGTGGATTTTTCATGAAGCTACATTATTTAAATGTATTCAGGTAGCTGAACAAATGCACATCAAAAATGAAATCAATGCATTCGTTCACTCACCCGTTGTCGGTGTCAAAATGGCTATTTCAAATAGGACCTGTTCGTGTATTTATGATTTTCGAGCTATATGCAGCACCACAACACAAAATCCCATGAATACGTGTATACAAATACCGCATTGGTCAGACAAGTTACTGTATATTTTATGTTACATACAAAGCATGCCTTTATCTCCATTATCGGACGCAAGTGTTATGCGAGCATTTGAGAAAAATAAAACACACACACACACACACACACACAACGAAAAACCGTTCCAGTGTACAGATCCAAAAATAGCAAATTTTGAGAACGGTCTGAATTAGTTTTCATTCTTTGGTAACCAGCAGCACCAGCAATAATGATAAATTTATTGGTAAAAAGAAACTGCAGCGATGAAGACAAAGGCTGCTTTTCAATGAGACGTTTACATTTCGCAAATTGTTATAGCACTGCATTGACGTTACGCGCCGTTGAAATTTTTACACTTTTGCTCCATAGCAATATCGCCGACCTTTCGACTTGAATTAATTTTTTTTTTTTTCCTCTTTTTCTATTTTCGTCGTGAACCTTTGGAAGAAAACGAAGGCGATGCACAAAGAGAACAAAAGAAAAGAAATAAATGTACTCAAGAGAACAACGCCGCACTAACAGTATAATTTGATTATAAGAAACAAAAGAAATGGGCGAGTTATATTTAGGTGCAGCAACAGCAAAATTGCACATTGATTTCAGTCGTTGTTTGTGGTAATTCTTTTTTTTTTTTTTTTTGTCGTCACCGTCGTTGAATTGTTCTTGCTTATTGTGGGTCTCATCGGTCGTTGAAGTTTCCGTTTTGTATCGTTGTTACATGGTTCATTTTTGTTGCACTTGAGCAAAGCGTCTCTCCTTCTTTCTCTTTCCTTCTCTTACTTATACTAGCGCTCATCATTTTAATCTGCTAAAACATGCATTTATTATTTTTCGTTTTTCGTCGCTCTCCAATCGTTTCGTTCAATCTAGTTGTGTCTGTATAATATTCTTATTAAGAATTGAATGTTGAATGTGAAACATTAAATGAAATTAAAAGTTTGCTAAGTAAAGTGGATGTAACACGCAGCATGGCCCAGCTTCCACAATATCGTTGCTGTATGTGTGTGTGTGTGTGTTGTGCACATAAAACGGGTTTTTCGACTTTGACCTTTTTCATGAACTTTTCTTTAGATTGTGTTTTGTGTACGTGTGTGTGTGTTGTGTGTGTGTGTGTGTGTGTGTATTTTTACCAATGGCAATTTAAATAAATTCTTTTTCAAAACCCACACAACCGAAGTTGCAAATCAAGATGATGCTAGATAGATGTACATAGCTTACATAGCCATGCTGTGAATTCTTTGTGCCTTGACTTCATTCACAATTGAAACGAGGAAATCTGCTCATCAAATAGATTCGTTCTTTTGTTTTCGTTTGCTACAAAGTTGATTGATTCCCGAAGCCGGAATTCAAAGATAACAACTTGACAAAGAATCGGTGAAAGAAAAATTGCAAAACAAGCAAATTGAATGAAGTAAGATTTTTTTGGAAATTTTTCTTCTTTTTTTTTCTCGATACTATCATTGCTTCAAGTTCTTTAATTTTTATCGGATACACACAATCTTCGCTTGGATTCATCCATTTTTTGTTTTTCTTTTTTTTTAAACTTTTTTCCCTCCATTTTCTCGAAAGTCGAAATTGATTCTTAAAAATTAATTATCTTTTTTGTTGGATTCGAACTTCATTAATTTAAAGTAGCATCCGTATTTACAGCATCCGCAAAATGCTGACAGTTAAGAAGCAATGTTAAGTGCGGCTACCGCGACCTACCTCAATTTGTGTTCACTGTTTAAACCGTTTACAGTAAAGTGAAATGAAAACTTGTTTCACCAGGCGAGTTCGATTAGTTTTACTTGCTTTAAGGTCGTTACCATCTTGAGAATTGATTCTTTGAGTCAAATACTTTGACATTTGTTTATTTTGGTTCAAGCATTTCGCTTGTGTACTTTTCTCTCATTTTTTTTCTTCGTTTTATTGTGTTTTCTTTTTCGATATTTTTTTTTTTTTTTTTTTTTGGTTCTCATTTGCTCATCTCATTCTTCGGTCAAACATCTATTGCTCATTATTTCATTGCCGACATTTCTAAATACGCTTCGATCGTTTTCGATGTTCTTATAAGCATTAGAAAAGCATCAATCTAATCCAATAATCCAGACATAATGCTGATTTTAAGTCATTTAGATCGCATTGAACCGTACACAATGACAGCATGTGTTCGATGTTTCCGTCTTCTTTTGTATGCTTTGTGTGTGTGTGTGTGTGTGTGTGTGTGTTCGAATATGCGTTTGTGTATGAGTTGTTGTTGATTCACATTTGGCTTGCGATTACCAAAGCAAAATATATTGCAAAACGGAAATAGAACCGGAGTAAAGCCAATGATGCAATGCACAAGAGCCAGCATGAATTTGGCATTTTCTTCATCATCATTTTCTCCTGAATTTTTTCTCTCACTATTTCACCAACAATAACCGTAGCGAACAAATCGACAACTTTGTATATTTGTGCAGATTCTCGGACGACGATGTATTCATTTGACGTATATTATTACTATTTAATACAACACCTATAATCTAGATGAAGATACAACTTTTTTTTCGCATTCTCTAATATACATCTTTATCGTTTCAAATTCTTTATTTTTTTTTTTTTCTCTCTCTCTCTCTCTCTCTCTCTCTCTCTCTCTCTCTCTCTCTCTCTTGGATGAATGAATACGTAAGTGTATATTTTGATTCGCATTTGGTTTGAATCATGTTTACTAGAAAAATCCATGTGCCATTTCAGATTGATGGAACATGGATATGAAATGTTTTGAGAGACGCCTTCAGGGATTTGATTGATAACAACCAAATTGTCATACAGTTTTTTTTCTTCTTCTTCTTCTTCTGTCCTTACATTACTGTCTCGATTCTTCAAACTGCTCGTTTTTTGGTTGTGTAATTTTCATAGTGATTTGCATTCAGCATTCAAGCACATTAATTCCTCTTAGTTGAACTTTCGATGGCAGTTTAATGACTATTCGCTGCGAATGATGGTGGAGACTTACAGCTGTGTGATGCTCATTCTAAAAGGAAATTAGATGATATCCTATTGTGAAAAGACCACTTTTCTAAATAGAAATTGAACGATTTATTTTTATATCGAAATGATTTCAGTAGTTCTTCTTCCTCTCTCTCTCTCTCTCTTTTTTTACGAGATTGTGGATCGACGGGTTTGTGCGCTTGTGTTTATGTGTGTTTTTATATTCGTCTCTTTGCAGGGAGTTTGGCTTTATTCAACCGTACAGTAAAGTGGCAAACTGTGTATCGTTGTGATTGCAACTGAAGGATGCAATGGTACTAAAAAAAAAGAAATGGAGTCAAAGACCAAAAATGACACGGGAGATGTGATTACGAGCTCGAAATTATCTGGCAAATCGTGTAAGAAACGAAATAACAAGTAGAAAAATCCCTGGAGATGTTGTTGTTGCTGTTATTTTTCGTGTAATGTTCAAGTGGAAGCACACAAAGCAAATGAACACAATCGAATCTTTGTCATGGATATAAAATGGATTCGAATAGTTTATTGAACGTTGACTTTTTCCTCGTTTTGTTATTTTTTGTTTTTTTTTTTTTTTTTTTTTTTTTAACTGGTTACTGCATTCACGGCGTCAATGTTCAGTTAAAAATTAAGATATTTCATGGTCTATTTTTGTCAATCTAATGGAACTGATTCGCTTTCGCGTTATATTTATCTTTCGTTCACTATTATTTTTAAAACGATTTCGTTGACAAATTAATGTTAAATATAGTTGACAACCTTTCATGCGACAATCAGAAGACAAGAAAAATTGCACATTTTCATTTAACCATGTTGTCATCCAATTTCCACTCTGTCACACTGCACACTATTTACTAAGATGATACTTTCAACTATGGAATTTCTATCTCTTTCTCTTCTCTCTATCTCACTTCCTCTTTCTCTTACTTCTCTCACTTTCTTTCTCTATCTATCTCTCTTATTCCATTTTTCCCTCTCTTCGTATGTGTGACAAGCAAAAATGATATACGTGAACATATGAATATAAAATATTCCATCGAAAAATCTCATTCAATCAGCGGCATTAGTGCGGAAAATGATGAAAAATAAAAACAAACGAAATGAAAAACGAGTATTGCAGATGAAATGTTCAAAATAGCATTTTGAGTTTATACATTTTATTTTATTATATTTAGCATTAGTCATCGTCATACATTTCACATTGTACATTGTATATTCTACATTGTAAATTGTTCAATCGAGAAAGAAAGAAAGAAACGCAATAGCTTACATTCTAATATTTCATACAATAACAAGTCCAGAAGGACGTGCTTACGAACATATGAGTGTATGTTTTGGATTTTTTTTTTTCTCATTTTCGTTTTCTTTTTTGAAACAAAGAATGGCAAACTAAACATTTGGTTTCGTTCACCGTCTGCACTAAAAAAAAACACTCTATAAAACATAGATGACAAAGTAAGTCTATAAGCAAAGCCACAGCAACGGTAACAGAAACGCACAAACACACACACACACACAAGAGAGAGAGAGAGAGAGAGAGAGAGAGAGAGAGGGAGAGAGAGCGAGAGAGAGAGAGGGAGAGAGAGAGGCACCGAAAAATAAGCGAAGCTTATGCATTATATATATCATTTACATTTACACTTGCACTTTTCATATTGTGTTCCCATCACATTTTCTTTTCGCTGCCATTATTTTGTTCACATTTTGTTTTTTTTCTGTTTTCGCACCATTTTCAGAATAAAATTTATAAACATGCTAAATATATAACCAAGCATATTTCATTGCTCTTTATTTTGCCATTTCTTTCTTCTTGTACTTTTTTCTTTTTGGTTTTTATTTTAATGGTTGCCTTTGTTCGTTATGCCCGTCAAATGAATGGCTTGTGACTTTGGCCGTGTCACTCATGAATGTGATGCACACTCAAAGAATTTTTACAAAAAAAAAAAAAAAAACCATTGAAGAAAAAACAAAAACAAAAACAACAACATGAACATTTAGAATATAAAAATAAGTAAAATGTTTTTTGTACAACGCTAACGATTAATCACTTTATGTGCTCATTTTTATGTCATAAAGGAAGAAAATAGCGCTGAGAATGTTTGCCAGTTGCATGCACACCATTCAAAGTATGCGGTTTTTTTCTTTCTTTCTTGATTTGCCGATAACGATTGAAATCTCTTGCAATTTTTTTTTTTTTGTTTCATTCATTTGATGTCATTTTTGTTGTTTGTTTTTTTTTTTCTTGTAAAGCCAATGACTGCTCTTTATCCGTATGCACAACCATAAAGATGAAAAGTTTAGAAAAAGACACAGAATGAAAATAAAAATAAACCAATTTTCATTTCATGGATCATAAAATTTGTGCTGCGTGAAATAAAAGTTATAATAACAATAACGCAAGATGTATAATGTGTTTTGCAACTGGAACGATTCATAAAAACGATGGAGTGTAAAATGCCATACGATGAAAATTATAGACACAATGATTCTCACATTTGTGCCATTATGCAAGGATTCAAGCATGCATGTTTCATGCTAAAGCTCATGCCACTTGCCATTAAAACAAATGTGTTCAGAAGCCAAAAAAACAAACAGAAAGAAGAAGAAGAAAAAAACAGTCACAGCAATTCCTAACTTGATGTTATCGAAATTCACCTCGGGTGCATCAATTCCAAAGTGAAGAAAAAGAAAGAAAGGGAAAGAAAGAGTGGGGAAAAAAAGAAAGAGATAGAAATAAGTGGGTCGAAAGCACTTAAAATTCTAAGCCTACAGCATTCTAAAATTTAAATCCTCAACGAAAAGTCATTTTGTAGTCAAAAATCAATTTTAAACCAGACACAGAGAAAATTGTCTTTGAAAAAGGCAAAAGAAAAGAAAAAAAAAAGAAATGAAAATAAAATGAAACTTGTTGTGAGTGAATTTCGCATAAAAAACGCTATATCCGATTTTGAGATATGCACTCGATTTTCGGTATTTAACATACAAAATTCGTTTATGACAACGAACGACGATGATGCGTATGCTTCATTATTCATTCGAATAGATAACGTTGTGTGCACAAGACTTTGTAGATTGACTCGGAACTCCGTTTTTGTATATACTCCTTCGAATGAAACATTCTTTTTTTTCTCCTACCAACATTAAATATGTTTGCGGAGCACGAGTGAATGGAATGGCGTAGTTTACAGTGATATGGAAAAGTCGGATAGAAGTATCAAACATATCGTCGACATTATTTTGTGAGTATATTTTTTTCATCTTCTTTTCTTCTTTCTCACTCTTTCACGTATTTTTTTTTTTTTTTTTTTTTTAATGCGAATGTAAGATATTTTATGCGAAAATTATTACATTCCATTATGAGTAAGAGCATCACACGAGGGAAGGCTTTACAAATATCAAGGTGTTGCAAATTATTTATATTTTGATTCGTGAACGCGTTCAACGAATTTTCACAAATATCAACATTCATACACAGTAGTACAGTGGTAGGCAATGTAACCGATAAGCTTACAGACGACATTTTTAATATGATGTACAAATCAAGTTGTCTGTATGTTTAACCTCAAAAAAAGCCACATTTATTACACAATCGCATTGAATATAAAATGGAAAACGGAGAGAGAGGGAAAGAGAGAAAGAGAGAGAGAGGGAGAGAGAGAGGGAGAGAGAGAGAGAGAGAGAGAGAGAGAGAGAGAGAGAGAGAGAGAGAAAGAGACAGAAAGAGAGAACGAAAGAAAGAATGAATGCAAGAAAGAGACTGATACCGAGCAAAAGAAAGAAAATTAAACATCCGAAACCGATAGCAAAGCACAGCAGAAAATATAATTCATTTGATGTACATTTTGCACAATGAGGCACACTCATTCCATTAATATGCCGTTTTCATTTCTCTCTTGTTTTTTTTTTCGTTCTCTCTTTTTAGTAGAAAATGTTCGTTAACAAAATAAATTTGAAAAGTTTTAGTCATACTTCAAAGGAACAGTAATCTGTTCAGTTACAGACGCATTTATTGATTAAACGTCTTTTTGCTTATGGATTCTAAACAATAATAAACGTGATATATTTACTTTTCAAGTATATTGTTTTTTATTTTTCATTTTTTGCCAAATTGTTGTTTAAAGTAATCGCTTTGTTTTCGTCTCGATGTGTTTTTTTTTTGCTGTTAATTTCAAAACATTTCCAATTACTACTACTGTAGGACCATGATACTTATGGTCAATTGTTCCATGAACCATCAAGTTATTTCGCACGATATTTTTTGCGCATGTAAATTGAAAGTTAAAAATAAAAGTATGTTTGCTTTGGAATTACCATGAAAATGGCGACCGAAACCAAATAAACGAACTGTTTTTAATAAGTACTTGATCTGATGACTATAACAGTGGGCGTTATGTAAAAACGCTTTTCATTTTGAGCATTTTTCTTTTTCGTAGCTCTCTTTAATCTCTGTTCAATTAGAAAAAAAAAGAGGAATATATCTATAGAACCAATGCCAATAACAATGGTTTTTTTTCGTTGTTGTTTTTCAATCATCGCCAAATAAGAGCAAGAAGTGAAAATAAAATTGAGTGAAATGGAAGACAGACACCGAAAGAGAGAGAGAGAGAGAGAGAGAGAGAGAGAGAGAGAGAAAGAAAAGAGAGAGAGAGAGGGAGAAAGAGAAAGAGAGAGAAAAAACAAAGTTCATACAGTTGACGAACAAAAATAAATATTTTGCCATAGCGATGGAACAGAAATGTCCAATCGAGTCTGCAAGTTTATGTCGTGATTGCTGTCAACCATGTAATCTGTTGGACGTTGTTTTTCCCGCTCCATCTTTTGCTGTCTCGTTCACAGATTTTCTGTTTTTTTCACACTGCTATGCCATGCAATCATTCATATTTCTCGTTTTTTTTTTCTGTTCCTTTCACTTTATTATTATTTATTGCTATTGCATTTTCAAGTCTCATTTCTTCATCCGTTCAAACCTATTTCGGTGTGATGCCATGATGATTTTCATCAGATTGTCGCTCGTTTCTTTTTTTTTTACCCCTGACCAATGTAATATTTTCTTTTATAATATTTACACACTGGCATATCGAATATTCAGAAATTCATGCTTATGTAACTATACGTCCAAATATTTACGATCCTTGCATTCTAACCAGAAAAACCAACAAACGTAACTAAAATCTATTGGCTGAGATGAGAATAAAGTGCTGAGGCCAATGTACATTGTAGAACTTGTTCAATGCTTGGCATTTTATTTATATATATATATATGTATGAATGTTGCACAGGCACACAAATGCAAAAATACATTTATATTCTTGGCTCGATCGAAATATACATTTTCAACCACTATCGGAAATTTCAACTTCTCTCATTGTTATTGGTATTTATTTGGTTGAAATGTACTCATTTTTTTTTTACTTTGTGCATTGAATGCAGACAAACGATAGAAAGACGCAATGATTCAATGTGAGAGAAAACAGGTACGACAAGAAGAATTAGCAAATACACAAATAAATAAAGAAATAAGAGTTTGACAATCTATTACATTGCATAAGAACACGAACTCAGCAGAGCCCTGGGTTTTAAGCACATGAATAAGTCTTGCCTGCCATCAATTTCTTTTTCATTCATTTGTTCGTTCTTTTATTCTTCCAGTTGTTTGTTCGTTCGTTCAGTCGCCTTCTTTTTTATATAATTCAAAGCCAGAGAATTTTGAACTCAATTCCATTCGAGTTTTCTTAGAAATTGATGTCTTGGATGGCATCAAACCGAAAATTCGCCATTTTCATAGAATAAAGATTCATGCACGAATACACGCAAAACGTAAACATGAAACATATTAAAAACTCTTAACAATCGATACAAGATAATAAATATGTACGATACGAAATATTTTTGCAGTGTGCACGATTCGTTCATTTCTCTTTTGAATTTGTTGTTGAAATAGACTCTTGTTTGCACTTTTCTTGCACATAAAAAGAATATGCTTGTATACTTATGTTATGTGCGTGTGTGTCTGTGTGTAAACGTTTGATTACATCTCTGTGCCAAACGCAATGAAATATTCTTGCCATCGAGTCTATTGTCGACTATTGCTGCTCTTGACATTATTTTAAAATTTGTTCATTTTGTATGTGTGTGTATGTGTGTGTGCACTTTTTTCTCTGCTTTGCTTTTTGATTCTCAAAGTTTTTTTATTTTTCGTTGTTTCGTTGATCGTTTGTTTTTAGTTAAACAAAATGCCAATAACTTGCAGTCGTTACAACTTACAAAAGCCATTCGTTTTGATCCATCGGATGAGAGTGTAGTTGAAGAAAAAGTACTTTGGTGAACGTGTTTGTGTGGTGCCGATATATTATCTTCATCACTTGTTTTATCATTCGGCAATGGATTTGGCTTTTGCTTTGGCTTTGGCTTTGGCTTTTGGCATAGATGCTCTTTCTCTCTCTCTCTTTCTCTCTCTCTTTCTCTCTCTCTCTCTCTCTCTCTCTCTCTCTCTTTCTCTTTATAACAACATTTACAAGTTCAAAACTACGGAAACAACAAACCAAAGATACCAACTGAATGATGCTACCTATATCTCTTGTCTGCCAGAATATATTCTATTATGTGGTTGAGTTTCTGAGCGTACAAAAACATCATTGAAACGATTGCAATAATTCAATGTAGCCATTGAACGTGTTTTATCGTTTGGATCTTTCATATAGAAAAAGCGCAATCAGATGAGTCAATGTAACCACGGCAGTTGAAGAAAATCAACTGGTTTATGGGTAAAGTACTTGAACTAAAAGCATATACAATTTTAATCAGTGGTGGTTTGTTGCTTTTTTTTTTCTCTTGTTCATGTTGTCGATTTGAAACATCAGAAATATTTCTTGTCTTCACTTGATTGTACAATGAAATGCTTAGCAGAGATGACGCAAGAAACATGAAATGAAATGAAAAGAAAAGAAAAAAAAAAATATCGAAAATTGTTAACGTGTAACAATTGAATTGGCAAAAGCGTTGCACAGAATGATGGTGTTGTGTGGCCGTCATCGGTCAATGTTGTTAGTGTTTGTAATTTTTATGTTTCATTCGTTCGTTCGTTCATTCTCATTTAGATCTTGGTTTTGTACGGTTGTGTTTGGTTCTACGCATTATTCTTAGATTTTATACATATTAGCCACAGACACAACAAAACACACAATTTGGTTTTCAACGAATCAGAGTGGTACCATCAACTCTATTAACATTCATACATGCTTAATGTACTCGTTAACGAAAGACATATGAAGACAAAACAACATCAATTTGGTTTAGTATATTGCTTTGAATTCAGAGCTATATAGCATTGGCAGCCACTTGTTTAGAAATTCCACAAAATCCATTATTCAAACTTATTATTTCAGTACAATCATCGGTCAGAACTGGGTAAAATAGACACACGGAATGAAAAGTATTTTGCATTATTTGTGCCTCCTGAGAAAACCAAATTTACCTGTATTATAATTATTTTATATCGAAAAATCAACAATCTAAAATCAACGTCAACTTTTCCGGGAAAAAAAAATTGTGGATTTTAAATTCAAAAATTATGAAAATTTAAATATTTACTTTTTAAAATGTATCGTTGTTTTTTCATGCACAGAGACGGATCTGAAAGCTTTAACATTTCTTTCTCGATATGGACCAGGAGTAGAAACCAAAAAAATCAAACGAAACTAAAATAATTGCTTCTATAGTGGTTTGTTTATGTTTGTTTATGTTTTTGTATTTTTTGCATTTTCCCTTAGTCTCTCCCTCTCTCTCTTTCTCTTTCTCTTTCTCTTTCTCTCTCTCTCTCTCTCTCTCTCTCTCTCTCTCCCTCTCTCTCCTCTCCCTCTCTCTATTTTCTTTTCTTCTCTGATTTCGAGCATAAACACAAAAAACATCACAAGATATGGTGCATCCCAGAGGGCGTTGGGGGAATATTTCTCTGCTTTTGTTATGATTTCCCTGGATAAACGAAGAAAAATCGAAATTAAGTGAAATCACTGCAAGCGTACAAATAAGAGCTTATCAAATTTTTACACGTTAATGGTTATGGGAAATTCAAAGTTTTTCGACTAACATTTGCAATTTTTCGGAACTCAATTGTGAAATGAGAACATTGTTATAGATAACCAAAATACAATGCATTGTATGGTTTTGTTGATCCTTTTGATTGTGTTGAATGTATTTAATATGAAACGATAAATATTCATCAACACCAAACATCACAATCACCATTGAAATGCTGCTCAAAACAGAAACAGAAACAGAAACAGAAACCGAAAAGCAAAAACAAATTGATGGGATGTTCACTTGTAAAGCATTGTGATTTTACTGAAATTCTTAGCGAAACAAAAAACCAACATCTATCTATCTTTGTGGAATTTACAATTACAATAGCCATACTAAAATATGCTATGCCAATTCATATGAATAATAATAATGTGTCCGAAACTGTTATGACCTTTTCCAAAAGCTCCTTCTTGTCTTTCGTTCTTCCGCACTCTCTCTCTCTCTCTCTCTCTCTCTCTCTCTCTCTCTCTCTCTCTCTCTCCTTCTCTCTCTCTCTCTCACTCTTACCCTTACCTTTTCTACAATTTCAATGGTTCAAATTGAAGGCTTAAACCAAATCTCATTCTATCTGGGCTTGAAATATCGAACAAGAAAATCTTTTGATGACTTAACGCACCACAAAATTTCAAACAATATGAATTTTAGATGTGTTGATACAATATGCCAGATTCAGACAGAGCTCAAGCATTAATTCTAAAGCGCTTTAGCATTTTCATCAAATACTCAATGGTATTAAAATTTACAGAAAACCACATGGTTTTGAATTTTAGCCATGATCATCAAAAGCATCATCATATCAAATATACAATAACTTTTCTATAGAATAACTATAATAACACAATAACTGCTAGGGTAGTAATTGTTTCTATTTCTGTTTCTATACCAAACTGTCTATTGCATACGCACACACAACAATAACCAATGGCCAAACAAATGAATTATGATGTGGACAAATATTATACAATTTTTTTTTTTTTCTCTCCATCATTTGACTGTATTCGAAATGGAATCGATGTACATTGTAATATGCATGAATCGAAACAGTCCATCGGAATGCATGATAATTTTCTGATTCTCTTTGTGTTTCGCATTTAAATTATGAGAATAATTTGTTTTTGATGCTATTTTCAATATGCAAAATAAGTTAATACATGGTGGAATGTTTGAAATTTTCTTGCACCATATTCAATATCAAATTACTTCAACTGCCTATGTAATTCAATATGCAAACATATTGATTCCATTGATAATGTGCCATCCATATAAACATTTTTTGTTTTTTTTTTTTTTTTTTTTTTTTTGGTCAATGCAATGCACATATATTATTATAAATTTATTTGATATATTGTTTGGAAAATAAACAAAACAAAACCGAATCAAACCGAAACCAAGCATAACTGTTTGAAATTGGTGTGAAAAATGTATTTGTCCTTTGCCCGTAATTGCCAATGAAAAGGGTGTTTTAATTTGATTACACTAATTTAACTTCATGATTATAATTATGATTAATATATAATTTTTGTAATTAGTCTGTTCAATCAAATGGATGATTGACCGTTTGTTTTGTGCTAAATTTGCACCTCCTGCCGTTCACATCGTGGCGGATAGAAAAAAATGTTGGTAATATCATAAAATATATAAAATAACCAATTGTTCTTGCCCAGAATTCATAAACATGATTGATTTTGATCATGCAAAATGAAAGTGATTAATATTGTATCTAGTAATATGCATACAGATATACATTAGTATGTATCGAGTTAATCATATAACATAATCAATTCATCATGAATTAGGTAGACTGTCCCAGTGTGCAATGCATTAGCTTTTACTATCGGATGTGGATATGGATGTGATGATGGCAAAAGGTAGTTTATACAAACATGTTTATCACATATTCCATATTTACTTAAGATTTGCCGACAAGATCCCTTGATAATTTGATGAGGCGGAAACTTTTACAGTTGCTCAGAGTAATC
This sequence comes from Resseliella maxima, assembly GCA_029041755.1. NCBI lineage: Eukaryota > Metazoa > Arthropoda > Insecta > Diptera > Cecidomyiidae > Resseliella > Resseliella maxima. The sequence goes on along the minus strand of JAQOWM010000950.1, from coordinate 15,200 downwards.
ATTGTGTGTGTAATCATTGAGTACGTAAGAGTGTGTGCGTGTGTGTGCGTGTGTGTGCGTGTGCGTGCGTGTGCGTGTGCGTGCGTGTGCGTGTGCGTGTGCGTGTGTGTTCTTGTTATAACTTAAATTTGGAATGAATATGTGCAAGTTGGCATTTACTTTGCATCGATATGTATTTTTTAGCTGCATGAAGGTTCCCATTTAGTTTAGGTAGATTGATAGAATCCGGGCTACCATCGAATTGGATAAAGCGACTAAAAGAAATTATTTTTCACTTACACACACTCTCTCGCTCTCTCTTCCTTTCTTTTTCTTTCATTTCCCCCCCCCCCCTCTCCCTCTCCCTTACTCTCCCACTCTTCCCATCTCCATCTCTCTCCATCTTTCTGCCTTTCGCCCCGTCTCGTAAACGCTTTTGAATAATCCCAAAGTGGATATGCAATGAACATCGAATTTTCTTAATAAGAACATTTTCTTATGGCATCCATATTCAAATCGATTTCAATATGAATAAGCAATGCATTTAAGAGAATAAGCATATAGAGTTCAATTTGTATAGATGGAATTCCGGTAGGATTTTAAAGCCATATTTCTACAAATGGAAACATATCGATTTGAAAAAGACTTTTTTAGTTTTTCCGTTTTAAGCAAACATTTTTCGGTCGTTCGTATTTGTAGTTGAACTACCTTGCAATTGGCACCTTGACAATTTTCACGTTCACCATCAATGAAAATGTAACATGAACTCTGAAGACAATTTGCTTTTGTAATTGGAAAACTAATACGCAAACATTAAACTTATGTAGTGGAGTGTAGCTTTGTTTTTTTCCACCCATTTGCGCTCTATCTCTCTCTCTCTTTCTCTCCCTAACTCTCTCTTTCTCTCTTTCTATCTCTCTTTCTCTCTCTCTCTCTCTCTCTCTCTCTCTCTCTCTCTCTCTCTCTCTCTCTCAGTCTCTCTCTCTCTCTCTCTCACCCTTTTGAACTTTGTGTTTGCAATTTCAAGTCGGAAATCGTCGATGTATACTTCGGCTCATTCGCATACGTGCAAACTACATTCGATGGAATGTTTCCTCTGTGTAAGATTAACAAAGTTTTGAAATATTCACTTAAATTGCTGCCCTTAACATTTCGTTTTGGATGTTGCCAAACGACGAACATTGAAAATGAATTCCATTCAAGATAAACATTTCAATGGATATTTCGAAAACCAAACTCAAATTTCTTACATGCTCAGCTTTATGGAATTTATTAGCACATCTTGTTTGACACTAATCTAATTGAGAAACTCAACAGATTTCCATTGATACTAAAATGGTTTCAGGGAACTTCTTGAAATTATACTCATTGGCTGTTAAGAATCCATATTTTTTTTTCTTTCTTATCCTTCTTGCATACATTCTTTCTCCCTTACTTTTCTCACTTTTCATACTTGAAAGAAAAACTCACCACGAATTTGATATCACACTTCGTCCTCATCTCTCTTATTGTGTCGCCCTGTCTTAAAAATTGTCGATATAAGACGACGATTTTGCAGACCGAAAAAAAAAAAATACTCGCTGCCATGGAAAAAGTTCTAAATAAAATCACTTGATTCACCCTTGCCCCGACAAATTTTGTTATTTTTGAGTGCATCGCATAAAAACTCATTTTTTATAACATTCAATCAATTTATTATGTTTTCATTTTGTGTGCACCACACTCAGAATATTGTCGCTTTGCTTTGCTGCATCTATATATGCGCTATATACCTTACAACTACGGTCAAAGTTTATCATTGAGTGTTAAAATGTGAATGAGCTTTAACGCTTTATAAAATATAATTTACAAGTAAATCAAATGCGCAATGTACATCATACGTGTGCTATCGTTTGTAAGGTGCTAGATTTTAAATATACATTAATATTTAAGTAAATATTGTAGCAATCAACCAATTTTTTCTCACATATGTATGCGCATGCATATATGCTATGCCCATAAAGCAAATTGCTTGAAATCATTTACTGGAGTTTCTCTTTTTTGTTTCGTTTTCATTTTGATTTTGATTTGGTAGAGTTATTCGTGTGTTTAAATTTTTCAAAAACGAAAAAAAAAAAAAAAATTGTGAATACTTATAACCAAAGTCGCATACCGAATAATTAATGACTTTTATAGCTGATGGTGGTGGTGGTATTATATTTATTGACTAGCAGCCAACGTAAAAAGTTTCCATTTTCTTGTAATATGGTGTTGAGGTTTCCTTTCGAAACACGTCTGTGTCATTCTATAAAGATGTTTATGAGCGGTAATACTAAAGTTTTGCCCGTGATAAAATTCAATGAAGTAATTAACTTTTATACAAATTTTCAAACTAACCGTAATTTATTAGTTTGTTCGATATGTAAATGGATATGTGGAATGTCGCAAGTCCATAAATAACATCACCACCACCACCACTGTCAAAATTTCTACAAATTTTACAAAGGAAAAACCATGGGTTTTATGTGTGTATTCGAAAGAAAAAAAAATGGGAGGGGGGCGGGATAGGAATGGTAAGATTATTCCAATGTGTTGGGTCTGATGCTTTTCTTTGGCACGTGACTTTTCAATTTCTTTGTATAGCAATTCGCTTATCTTTCATCATTCAGGCATTCTGACAAAACCGAAATATATTGAGTGCATGAAATTTTTGGCGCGTACATTTGCTATGAATAATGGTTCACGTATTAAGATAATCATAATTCAGACATGCAAAAACTCACTCTTTCTCCCTTTAGCCATTGATTCTTGCGAACATTGAACGTTGAAATAATGATGGCGACAACGCAAACGATGAAAATTTTGTATGCATTGAAAATTAACTTGGAACGAACCGGTGGTTTTCAATCGAAGTAATTTCTCTTAATTTTGGTTTAATGCACTCTATAAAACTACCGTCATATTTTGTTCCCTTGACGCAAAAATACTCAAGTCTTGAATCTAGACAATCTACCTATGTTTTGCCAAAATAACAGACATGCAATAGTTCTTAAGTTAAGAATCTTAACAAAATGAATTCCCAAAATGGTATTTAAATTACAAAACCGAAGTGGCCATGATAACGACGTCGATGACATAAATATTTTTGCGCTTTTCTCTCTCTCGTTTTCGCTCTCTCTATCTCCCCCTCTCTATCTCCCCCTCTCTCTCTCTCTCTATCTCTCTCTTTCTCTCTCGCTTTCTCTCTCTCTTTCTCTCTCTCTATCTCTCTCTCTCTCTCTCTCTCTCTCTCTCACTGTATTCAATACATTTTATTATCCATTATGCTCATCAAAAATGAGTCACTTTTCCGCAAATCCATTATTTTCGTATTAAGATTATCAAAAATGATTCTCGCACTTTCGATAACATAACAACTTACAAAGTAATAGTATAAACGGCGAAATTATAGCATATACACACGCATTTTTTACCCATAAATCATGAGCGTCGAGCTTTTCAGTGTTCGATTTGTGTAGGAGCGTAAGATGCTATTTTTGTTGTTGTTGTTAGCAATGTTGTTGAATTCCGACCAAAGAAAAGATGTGAATCGACTTAAATAGCGATAAAAGCTATATTGTGTTTTGTGTTATGTTTATTTTTCTTCATTTTTGCTTCTTTCTTTTTTGCTTTCTTTTTTCTTTGGTCATATTCAATACATATGTTTGCATAGGTCTTTCATTTTCTATGTATAAACACATTTTGGATAGGTTCGTGCGTTTCATTCACATGTTGAATGTCGAATATGAACGTTGCTAATAATATTTAACTTTCAATGGTTAATGCACAAGAGCGGGATGCAAACAAGTCCTTTTACACATTATTTGTGGAAATTGATGCGTGTATTTTTGCTTTTCGTTTTCTTGATGTGACTGAAGGCAATGTATGAACATGAATTAATGCCAGCAATGTAACGAGAATTAGAATCAATGAAAAAAAAAAAAAAATAACGCAATTCCAATGAATGGAGAGCAGATAGGGGGAGAGAAAAAAAAAAATTTAATGGAAGATTTTCTAAATCAACAAACACAAACACATATAAAAACCAAGATACGGGTAGATTTTATTTGCACTTTGACAGCTTATCGTATTCATAAACCGTTTTCAAATCAAAAAGGGAAGTGCGTGGTGGCATGATGAATTAAGGATGATGAGAATAAAACTGCCACAAGACAGCGATAGTATGGAGACGGAGGTGGGGTGGTAAATAAACATTAATAAACGAAGTTGAAAATGTTTTTGTGGCCAAATCAAGCGACGTGATGATGATAATAGCTTGAAGATGTGTTTCTCATTTTTGGTAAAAATTATCAACGTTCATTTTCTACCACCATTCATAGATTTGAGGTGATTTCACAATGATGGATTCGATGATAAGTTATTCAAATAATTCCATTGTATTCTTCCTTCAATTTCTCCATCTCTCCCTTAATCTTTCTTCCTGTTTCTCTTTTCTTGTCTTCTCGCACTTCCTCGTTTATTTGCTTCTTGACTAATGCGCTTTTTTTGTATCGTTTTTATTATGCACTTTCTCAATTTATAGTTTCAACTGGATTGGTATTTTGTTTTGAATGTTGCTTTCCCAAGCGGTCACATTGAGCATTCAGTAAACCGTCAGACTATTGTTAATGAAACAATAATTGTTTTTTTTTTCGGTTTTTATTACTGTGCATAACAATAGTTGCAGACAAATAAAAACATTGGCCTGACCCACCATTATAATTTTTGGTATTTCACTTTTATTGTTGTTGATTTTGAATGAGTTGAAAAGTTGTTACAATGCATTTCATAAAATTTTGAATAAATATTACTGATGAAACATGTTAAACATTATTGTAAATAACGATAGATGCTAAAGCATTTCATCATCAAAATATGCACAACAGACATATATTTGATGTTGTTTTTATCTCTGGATTTATAATTATTTTTCCACATCCAATGGAATGTTATAAATGTAGAATATTTCAGCAAAATTTTAGCACATCAAATAAAAGTGCATCATCAAATGTCTGAACGGTGAATGTAATGCTGTTACAGCATTGCTGTTAATATTTGCATTTTTGACAGTAAAAAAATGTGAAAAAGACATTGCTTCATATAATGAAAACCACAAATATACCCACATTTCAAAATGCCCCTTTGATTCCATTTGTTCAGTTCCATTCAACTAATAAACCGGTGCAATGAATGCAAATAATACCGATCGACAGTAAGCACACACAAAAAAAAAAGTGCAATCGATAACAAATTCGTTACCTCCAGCACATGCATAACTTATGCATTACATTTGTCCAATTGGAATGAGTCTAAAAATGTAGTAAACACTCACTCATCCCGTTGGCCCCATTTACACGTAGTGGTTTCAGTGTACATGATATCTCAATTTCAAGTAGTTACTGTGAGTCAAATAGCATTGTTATTAAATATACAACCGGAAGGCGGAAGTAAGCTCTAGTTTTCACACACACACACACACACACACACACACACACACACACACACACACACACACACACACACACAAAACACACACACACACACACACACACATTTTTGTGCTGGGATTGGAAATGGATTTCGTTGCGATTGACTATTATTTCATATTATTTGCAACTTGTCAAAAGTTTTTTTTTTTTCGGTTTTTCTATGCTCTATAGCTGTAGCGATGTTAGCAAACATACGAACCAAAAACTTAAATGATTGCAGAGCTTATGAATTAATGTACATTTCCATTGCACCGGTATTCGATAATAAACAGGATTTTTGCCACTTGTACCAACAGAAAGTATAGGAGAAAAAAAAAATGCATGAGAGCAAGCATAAAAAATTATAAAGAATGAACGAATGAATGAGAAAAAAGAAATAGATGCATCATCGTCGATATTGTGCATCGTTGCTTTCGATGATGCTCAACGAAACCACCAAAAAAATTCATTGAATTCACCTCACATATTTATAGTCGCGGTTTGTTGTTGCATGCAATGCCATACCATGCAATGCAATGCAATCCGATATAGAACAGCACGAATGAATGGCGCAACGGCAACGGATTCACAAATGGTGAAATATTTTCACATTTATATGCGGTTAAATCCATTAACATTAAGTATGTATATTCTGTTTTGGAGGTGCTTGTGATGCAGGCGCCGTTTTACGTTTTGCCATTACTAGGTGCTTTTTAAGTAATCAAAACTTGAAGCAGTGACGGTAACATAAAATAAATTCGGTGCGAATAGGAATAATATGAATGGAATGAGCATTTTTCATACGCGTGCATCATCAGCAATTTATATGTATACACTGTGCACTCAATCACACACACAGCAAGTTTTAAAATGCACACGCAAACGCACGAACACACACACACACACAAAGCACAAAAACACAAATACAAAACTAAGCAATTTCCTCGAACGAAGTGTAATGATTGCAACGACACACTGAAATATGAGCAGGAACTGTGCATATCGGAAGTAAGAAAATTGCAATCGAAAACGCTTTTATCGATTTAATCCGATAAGTGTATAGTCGGCGAGCATTTTATTTTTTTTTTTTTTTTTTTTTTGCTTTCTTTTGTTCCGTCTCGTTCTAGCTTCATTTTCATGCTATTCTCATCCTTAATGGATTTTTTTCTTTTATTATGTTGTTCAATTGTTTAAGTTACAGTTACAATAAATCCTTTAAATCTTTCAAAACTACTTTACAGTTTCATTTCGATAGCAGTATCTCTATTGTTTCATTTCATGCAATTCAATGTTTTCTTCTCACTTTTAATCATTACTTAATGCATTTAATTAAAGAGAATGAACGATTGTTAATGAAAATAATGATGATACGAATTGTTTCAAATCTTTCAGAATGTGGATAAGAAGAATGAAAACACATGCATTTGAATGATTAAGATTTGTTGTTAATGCGATACCCATTTGATGGGTTGGAGGGGGGAGGTGTACGATAAGCACCGCGAATATCTTTCGTTAAATCGGCTCAATGTTCATTTTACTACATATTTTATCGTCATCTCATTAAAATGCATAAGAGTAGCTGATATTGAATAATAACATTGTTCAGCATTGTGGGAACCAACATGGTTAAGATGGAATGTGCAAACACACACACACACACACACACATACACATACACACACACACGTGCAAGTTGTTGCGATGCACTTTTCTACAAGTTCAAATTGGAATTTACTAGATGGCACGTTTTTGGCTGCAGGAGGTGAAATGTTAAATGACATTTTCGACACAATGAATAGTGATTGCGCTCTTAAATCAATCCATCTACTCAATTGAGTGATTCTTTTTCGAACAAGCATCAGCAATCCGGTCATGGCTAAACGAAGAAAGTGCACCATTAAACTTTATCGAACACGCATCCTATCGATATCGCATAAACTATGATAAATGGCAAATCGTATGTATTACAATAACAACAACAATAATAATAGAATCAGCAACAGCAACAGGAGCTACAACAGTAGCAATAGCAGTAGCAGTAGCAGTAACAGCAACTGTAAACAGATTGAAATTGGGAGTGGTTTTCAATATCGCTCAAAGCTTAAATTTACCAAAACTGATGAAATTTTTATAATTCACTAGCCATCGATAGAGATGATTCTTTATGTTAAATAAACAGAGTGTAACGCATACTCATATAGGATCGAACATGAATATTATCTCTATCGATGGGAAGTAACTACGGATATACATAATATTCCATTTTCGTATTAACATTCACCACATATAAATTCGATATTTTCCATACAAATTGAGTTCGAGGTTCTTATAGCCAAAAGGGAGTGTTGCGTCACAAGTGAAACGAATACCAAATTTTCAATTTAAATTTTCATTCAAAATACAAAGAATTCAACCATAAATTATACTAAACGTATCAAAAACCATACCATTTTCACAATGGTATTCTTCAATATTTTTGTTTAATTATCGATGTGAAAAGGCGGAACATGAATGACGATGTGAAAAATTACGTGTTTCCAAATGTAACGAATTTATTATCATTTTGTATTTGAATTGAATTCAAAATCAAATAAATTATTGAAATGAGGTTTATTCATCCATTTTATATATCGCACAAATCAAATTTTAAACTAGCATTTAACAAAAATGCTAAATTTAAATTCAGTCAAAGCGCATACAAAGGAAATGCAAGCATATTTAAATCGACTAACTATTTCGTATCGTAATCATTATCGGTGTATTTTAGAATTTTAGTGTCTCTTTTATATAAATACTGTGTCATTTTAAAATGTAAATTAAATATTCAACCACAAACAAAATTCCACTCGGAAAACTGAATAAAATTCCGGAACATTGTGATTTGTTTTATATGCGACATGTGTATAAATGAAGAGCATAGTAAAAAAGCACAATAAACACATTGTGTAAAATGTACACATATGTTCACCAAATACAAATAGCAACACAAACACACACACACACACACACACACACACACACACACACTTACTAACAAAACGACAAACTCAACTCGAAAATTATTCGAAAAATGTACATCACACTGTGCTGCACTAAAACACTGGACGGATTTGAATGATGTTGATGCAGTTGAAGTATTTTTACTCGAAATAACAATAGAGAACTGTGTCTCTATTATTCACATCAATTTGCATGAAGTTGAACATGTGTTTAAGCGTACTGAATCGCATATTATCCGACTTGAAATTAGTTTTTTTGGCTTTTGATCTTCCGTTTTGTGTACTAATTCCTTTATTTCTGCCCTTAACATTTACACATTCTCATGCACAGACAGAAAGAGGGGAGGGGATGACAGAGGGGGCAGAGAGAGAGAGAGAAAGAGAAAGAGAGAAAGAGAGAGAGAGAGAGAGAGAGAGAGAGAAAGAGAAAGAGAAAGAGAGAGAGAGAAGAATAGAGAGAAAATGAAAGAGCAATAGTGCTCAACAAACACTAAACACAAGCATGGCCACAAGTACACTCGAGGCATCTTCAGTAACATCTATAATGAAAAGAAACAGTAACATGTCAAAACTGTACGTATTAAATTGATTATGGTATTCCAAATAGTGTACAGAAATACTATTGAGAAAAAATAAACTAAAGTTATTGCTGAAATGAAAATATGAGAGAAAGAGCGAGAGAGAGAGAGAGAGAGAGGGGAGAGAGAGAGCGAGAGAGAGACAAAGAGAGAAAACGAGAAAGCGAAAGATAAAGAGAAAGAAAAACAATCAAACTTTGATGCAATGAAGTGAACCCCCACAGTAAAGTATAGCAAACACTCTAATGAAACGATTCGTTAACGAATGAATTTGCCGAAACAACTTCCCGTCATTCAAGTGTGTTGATTATTCTTAAATGCATTAATTTCAACGTTGCAATTAATTATTCATAAAATCATCCTTTCTGTTGATTTTTTTGTTTGAGCATGAACACCGCTTGCATAGAGTTCCCCTTCTTAAAAACGAAAAAAAAAATGAAAACTCTGACGAACATAAAATGATGAAAGCGAGAAAAAAGGCGACAGCACCGCAAAACTTTCAAATTACTTATTTACCGGCTTCATGTTAAAATGAACGAAATTAAAAGAGGAAAACTCACGAACAAACACCAAAAAAAAAAAAAAACCATTTCATGTTTGACCGGAAAAAAAAAGTTTTTTTTTTCCTATTCAAATGTATAGACGCAATGAGCCACAGTGTTAATTACAACAGTGCTTTTCCAAATGAATCAAGTAACCATACTGAGAAAAACTGAGCGGAAGAGAGGAGAGAAGAGTCTGTGTGTGTGGAGGGAACCACTGAATTTGTGGATTTTGACGTATGTACAAGAAATTATGCCTAATGAAAATAAATCAAGTATATATAATCCGTGGTTTGTTAAGAGAATGAGAATGAAAACAAAAAAAAAAAAACAAAAAATATCGACCATATTTTCTTTTTCAGACGTTTAATACTCACCATTTTCCACCTAACTAGATTGAAAGCATAATTATTATTAATAATTCATGATTGGATTCTCGTATCCAAAATGGAAAAGAATCAGCCCATGTCAAGCTGACAAAATAGCTAACTTTTATAAAAACATTTTCTCCCTCGTTGCTTGCAAATGACGAAAAATCAAACTACATTCCATATTAAATTAGCATTACTGAAAGTCAATTTTTTTTTTTTCGTTTTCTTTCTTCTTCTTGCTATTC